>RCWM02000666.1:0-532001 GCA_003667255.2 Euschistus heros | reverse complement strand
TGTAGCATTCCCTCAAATAAATAGAGGGTGAAGGGGGTTAATAACTTGGAAGATGTGTAAACTATGTATTATTACGAGGCCTCGGAACAACATGTAAAATTAGGAAGCCACACTTTTGATGTTGGCATTATCTAAAATATGTAAAGGTGGTCTCTGACGATCGCTTCACGCCAAATAGACCGTTGAGCGACCGTGCGTGCAAATCCGAGTGAATTTTTTGGAGCGACGTGAAGTGGTTGGAATTCCAATCGGTCCCCAACTCCATCGCACCGCTCCAAAAGTCCATCCTTTACATCACGTGAGCTCATGGCAACGTTTTGAGGACCAAGCACTTGTAGCTACTAGCAATGCCATTAATAATTTATAAAAATTTAAGAGATACCCTATCCGTGGTAACCACAAAACACCTCTACGTATCCTACATTAGTACTTTCCACTTATTTTGATTTAACCAGAGAAATATAGAACCTTACCCGGAACACTTATCTTTTCTCATTTTATAACCTGGAGCAGAAGTTACTGAGCCAATGCTACTAAATGAACAAGCCCTGAAATGTTTCTAACGCAACCGAGTCCTCAATAGATTAAAGAATGTCTTTTTCTTTAGGTATGTATCGATTCCACCGATTCTTGATAAAATAATCGATATCGAGAAGCGATGGTCCAAAGTCGAATCCTACGAACCAATCGATACCGACTGCGCTGATTAATTATTACCTAATTATAAAACAATTATACATCGATTCTACTTCCTAATAAATATAAGAAACTGTTAAAAAGGCTATTCTTTTTTTCTTCAGCAGACCAATTTTTCCTAGTCTTGTTTTGTTATTATTAAAGGTATTTTTGTTCCCCCAGAATTAAGATTAAGAATTTTAATATAAATTAAAACTCAACACAAATAAAAATTGATTTCTTTTAATTGCCTGGACAGTAAGTCAACTAATGAATTATCTCTTTATCATAATTTATTTCTGTAATAATTATTATTTTTTAAATACATCTGAGTTACTCTTATTATCGGATTACGCTTTGCAATAGTAATTTATTTTTGAATCTAGTTTCCGTACCGAGAATCGAGAATCGAAACATTTTGGTACTGACACAACACTATTTTTTTAAAAATAGAAAATATATCATTTCAGAGGTAGGGATTGGAATCAATTAAGTAGGGTAATTTCATATTCATGTAACACGAAATTGATTCACTATATATTTCTTAAAAGTATTATAAGTTGATTGACATTTAATTAATTTTTATTAAAATTCTCAATGTTTGTAAGCTCTAATAGTTTTCAATAATCCCACATGATGCTCATTCACAATTCCAAAACGTTGAAGTGACGCTAAACTTTACACTTGACGCTAAAGATTTGGTTTAATTTAATTTAAGAACATAGGTATTTATAATTCAAATTTTCTTTGGAGAGTGCCTTTTGTACTCTCACTCTCAAATCATAACCAGAAACGTTTAGAGAAAGAGCGCCTGGGATATCCTGGAGGCCTCGACAAACGTTCAGGAGTTCTCATCCTGTAAGAAAATTTAGTAAATGATTATGAATTTAGGATTGATGAATTAATTGCCACTTCTATTCAGATTATTTTATTAGATAACTAGTTTTGAATGCTAAACATTCATCTTCAGTTCTAAAACATACAAACTTTTTTTCAACACATCAGTACTATGTTACATGTATTATATATGCTAAAGTTTTTAAAAAAGGTAAGACAAGAAATCAAACATGGGCACTCACCTTTGAGGTAACTAAAACAGAAACGGACTTCTCACTGAATTCGTGAGAAGTAAAAGGGAGCAGGTAGTTTAAATTTTTGATTTACAATGGGGTTTCCCTTATGACTCATTGGATTATGGATCAAGTGATTATGAATTTGTTTTTTATTATCAATTCCAAGGAATCTTTAGTATACCTGTAAGATACATATTTACTAAAAGTCTACATGTTCGGATTAATATTATATTAACAAAGAATATACAAATTATTAATTATTGATATAATCTTAAAATAGTGTATAATGATTTTTTTTAATTTTTTTTTTTTTTTTTTTTGATTCCTGTATTAAAAGACATAAGTCCTAGTATCAAAAATAAAGTAATAAATAGGTCCCAGATTAGTAAATAAATAAAATATAATAAGGCTTCAAGGAATGTTTAAATTATTATTATTGAATTATTACAAAATAGGATTTTTTAAAATGAAATCTGTCTTGAATAGAAATAATAATGGAAAGGGAAGGAGAATCTTTGGCAAGTTACTCAAGCCCAATCACGGCAGACACTTGTACCCCGCGACCTTTAGCTCGGTGACAGCTAGAACCCACAATTTTCAATTAGTTACCGCCCCGGGTTTAAAAAAAAAGTCAGAACCAATCACTATTTCCTCCACAACGCCTATTTAAGCTGTTCTTGTCTTCTGCTTCTCCGCCCAACGTTCATACAACAAACATTCCATTAGATATTTTCGAACACCTATTTTTAATATAAAGATGGAAGAATTAAGCATGAGTAGAAATTATACCTCTGAAAACGTTTTTATATGTATTTGTATTCTATGTAATACTAGGGGTTTCGTGTATGAAGCTCATGCACCATTTTTCTTTTTAAATTAATTAATTACATCATATATAATAAAAAATAATTTGATTATTTGAAGATGAGTTATAATCTTAATTGGAGATTATGTTGGCCGAGCGCTTTGGAACTAGAATTCCAGAACACCTGGTTCAGAACCTTTTGGGTTCATTTCCACCTGGGTTAGTAAATAATTTTTTCATGACCACCAACGATTTTATTATTTCTAATAATTCATGAATAGCCTAAAATAAGATACTTATGAATAATTAGAAATAATAAAACAGTTTAAAACCGATCCAGATTTTGTTTAAATGACCAGATAAACATTTCCAATAGCCCCATTTTAATTTTTTTTCCAATATAAACGGAAAAATCCAATGAGTCATAAGGGAAATCCCATAGTAAACCCCTAAAATTTTAACCTATCTCCCCTTTCCACAATCGATATATTTCATATATCTGTTAGATCTCCTCAGGTGAGTAACAATGATTTCTTGTCTTACATTTTTGAAAACTTTAGTATATATAATCCATGTAACATAGTGCTGATGTTTTGAAAACTTTTGCATATTTTAGAACTGAAGATGAATGTTTAGCATTCGAAACTAGTATTTTAATATACTAAAATAATCCCAATAGAAGTGGAAATTGAAATTAGTAAATAAATCTTAATAATAAATTATCCAAACAACGTTTCGCCAATTAAGACACCTCAAGACTAAAGAACGAGTACCTGTTTGTGTAAAAAAAAAAAAAAAAAAAAAAAAAAAAAAAAAAAAAAAAAAAAAAAAAAAAAAAAAAAAAAAAAAAAAAAAAAAAAAAAAAATCCACAGGTCTTACCTTTCTATTCCAATCCGTTTTAGATATACGATAAATCAAAGACTTTTTTTTGAGGAAAACACGTTTTTTTACTATAAATGCTGTAATATCTCCATCTTGTTTAACCTTCTTTAACCTTGAATTTTACAAACTTGGGATCTAAAGAACAGCTTGATCTTTATTTAGGGAAGTTACAATGTCTTATATTATTTCAATGCTCACCGGTTTTCGAAAAAAAATTTCCACAAAACTGCGAATCTCCGAAAAATTTGCAAATTTAATCAGCTTTCGAGTGAAATATTAAAAGTATGATTCTGTTTCGATTTTATGGAGAAATTTACTTTTAAAACAGTAAAAGCATGGTGTTCTCTTTGGCATACAAATCAGTTACTTGTGTAAATAAAACATTATGACAATCCCTTAATGGAAATGTGCATTTCAAACATAATTATTGTTTAATAGAAAATAATGAAAAACTGTCAATAAAGCGACACCAGATCAGAGGATCTTATGTTATTACATTTATTTATTTATTATTATTATTTAGGATTAATTTTATTAGATTTTGAATGTAACGTAGATCTCGATTTTGCAGTTAGTATTTGAATGCAGATTGTGTTGAAGAATACCACTTTTTGAGGTGAATTGCAAGGATAGATGAGCCTGGTTTGACTGGAGAAGGCATTTCTACCCATCCATGTATATCGCTGGTTTACATTTGTATTGCTTTCGAATAATGTGGCGGAGCAGTGTTGGAAATAATATTTTACCGAATTTCAGGTGGAATATCGTGATGAAGTTGTGGTAGGATATTTTGTAACAAATTCCAGTAATTCTCATCATTAAATCTGTTGGGAAAACTATGATTTTTCTACACTTTTCGACAACAATACAAAGATGAATAAACCATTGACAACCCTCATGGAAAGGTAGAAATGTCTTCCCCTGAAAAAACTGACTTGTTTATTCATAAATGTCCATGTTCATTATCATTGGGTTTTAAACCTTACTTTGAAAATCTAATAAAATTAATCCAAACTAATAATAATAAAGAAATGTAATAACATAGATCCTTTGATCTGGTGGCGCTTTATTGACAGTTTTTCTGTATTTCCTATTAAACAATAATTTTTTTCTTTGCTTTTTATTCCAATGAAGAGTTTATTATGTCTAAAATGCACATTTTCATTAAGGGATTGTCACAATGTTTTATTTACACAAGTAACTGATTTGTATGCCAAATATAAGAGATTGTAACTTCCCTAAATAAGGTGAAGATCAAGCTTTTCTTTAGATCCCGTTTGTAAAATTCAAGGATACATGTATTCTGCTCTTATAGGAAATGTAATGCTAAATCCGAAAATGTGGTCAAAATTTGAAAAATGTTTAAACAAAATGGAGATATTACAGCTTTTATAGTAAAAAACGTGGTTTCCTAAAAAAAAGACTTTGATTTATCGTATTTCTGTAACAGGTTGGAATAGAAAGGTGGGGTCTGCAGCATTTTCCCACATTTTTGATTTAGTTTCATCCAATCTTTTTTTTTACACTATGAGGTACTCACCCTGTATATTTTATGGAATAGCGGCTAAAATGGACAAGTAAAGTAACATTCAATAATAAACGATTCCCTTACACGATGATCAGAGTTAAACGCCAAGTAATAATTGCGGCGATAAGCCTCGAATACAAAACTTCAAGAGATATATATTTTACATTCACAACTAAGAGAATATTAAAAAATAAATAAATAAATGTTCGTTTATGGTATTATTCTTGATTATTTAATAGAAACCAAACTTTTACATTAGACCGTTATCCCCCAATAGTCTTACAATACAACTTAGGTAAAATAGTTGTTAATTCAATATTCGTGTGAAATTACTTGAGCTTTACTTTTGAAAATGTAAATAAAGTATATATGTTATTCCTGTATATTAAGATATCGGAATATTAAATTTATTTTGACAAAAAAAAAAAAAAAAAAAAAAAACAATAAATAGGTCTTCGACTGTACAACAAGCACGATCTCTTTGTTACCTATTTTCAAGCCAATTGAAGATAACAAATTACTATACCATATTGAGGCTTGATTTGGATTTTGTTGTCAATATTTGCTAAATTCAATGGATAATGCTTTTATAGTATCAATATAATCAGATACTTTTCCTTGTTCAAACAATATATATAATTTATTTCAAACATGTCAGTAATGATCATAATTATAGATCAATAGTGGTTGAGAAAGTCATTAGGCCCAATACAGGAGCGAAGGTTCGCCGGCTGCCACAAGTACCGCCAAGGCCTGGGTCATAGGTCGCTCTTGTATTACCAACATTCTCTGTCAGCCCCTGCTTCATTTGATTTCGAATTACTTTCTTTACGTAAACCGTTCTCCAGATCAGAAGTCAAGGTCTTTCAAGCGACCTCAAGTAGCAAATGCTTGTTCTGGAATCGGATCAGAAAGGTTGGTGAATAGTAGGCTTCTGGAGAATGATTAACGGGTCAGATCTAGGTGTCGAGGGGGAAATGATATGTTTGACTGTATAATTGTTTTCTATGGCCTTCCCTACTCAACTAGGTTTCTAGCTTTCATTTTAGTGAGGCTCCACAGTGGAGAAAACAGCCAGTCTAAAAGTGCAAAAGTTGTATCCTCCACAAAACCATGCGTTTTTATATCTCATGTCTTCTAAAGTTAAAATTTTGAAGGTGCTGATGCCACTAGACTTAATAAAATTTCGCAGTTCTATTGAAAAGATCTAAGAAATAGCAGATTAAATACCAAGGAAGTTATCAAGGAAAATTCGCGCTATTTGTGTCTAGTTTTAGGGTTAAAATAAAAACCTTTCGAATATTAATCTTTAATTATTTTATAAATAAAAGCAAAATAATATATTAATTAATAAAAAATAAAACTGTTAATAATATCTATTTCCTAAGTGTATTAATAACAATTAAAAAATTAAACAAACAAAGTAAAATTAACATTTAAAACGATTTCATTATTCATCATCATCGTCATATTTATCTTCGTGTTCGTCGTCTGATTCCGGTCCTCACATCCTTTTCAAATACCGATATTTTTTTTAAATTATTGGCTTTATTATTTTAATTGGACATAGAACATAAATTTTGTATCTTGTTATGATGTTATGTATTTTGTTTGTAGTTGCATTTTGTATATCCTTTAACGACTTTTTTGTTAGTTCTACTTCTGTATCGTCGTCTTGCCTTAACAAATTAAGTATAAATTCTCTTTCTTGAGTGCCTATGCTTGATTACTTGTCTTATCTTTTTAAAAAAACTTTAGTATATTTAATCTATGTAACATAGTACTGATGTGTTGAAAAAATTTTATTGTATGTTTTAGAACTGAAGATGAATGTTTAGCATTCGAAACTAGTTTTCAAATAAAATAATCTCAATAGAAGTGGCATTTAATTCATCAATCCTAATTTAATTCATCAATCCTAATTAGATAGATAAATGTTTGCTGGAATTATTTAATAATTTAAAGTAGCAGAAAAAAATAGGTTTAAAAATATAAATTTACATGATTTTATAATTCTTCCGTTGCGAAGCATTCGCTTTGTCATTTAGGCAGACTTATTATATTAGAGCCGAAGAACAATATTTACAAGAATTAGCTGGTACTATTTGCAACTTTTAAAGTTATGTATTTTTATTTCAGAAAAAGGAGCCTTTTCTAAATGGTACATTTTTGAAGTCTGGCGGAAAACATCGTGCTCCAATAAAAATTACAGAGAAAGAGAATTTATACTTAATTTGTTAAGGCAAGACGACGATACAGAAGTAGAACTAACAAAAAAGTCGTTAAAGGATATACAAAATGCAACTACAAACAAAATACATAACATCATAACAAGATACAAAATTTATGTTCTATGTCCAATTAAAATAATAAAGCCAATAATTTAAAAAAAATATCGGTATTTGAAAAGGATGTGAGGACCGGAATCAGACGAACACGAAGATAAATATGACGATGATGATGAATAATGAAATCGTTTTAAATGTTAATTTTACTTTGTTTGTTTAATTTTTTAATTGTTATTAATACACTTAGAAAATAGATATTATTAACAGTTTTATTTTTTATTAATTAATATATTATTTTGCTTTTATTTATAAAATAATTAGTTTTAGTTACCTCGAAGGTGAGTGCCTATGCTTGATTACTTGTCTTATCTTTTTAAAAAAACTTTAGTATATATAATCTATGTAACTTAGTACTGATGTGTTGAAAAAATGTTGGTATGTTTTAGAACTGAAGATGAATGTTAAGCATTCGAAACTAGTTTTCAAATAAAATAATCTCAATAGAAGTGGCATTTAATTCATCAATCCTAATTGTATTGATCCTTCTATATCATCATGCGTACCTCAAGTGATTTATCTATCTAGTAGAATTTTTCTTAAATTTGGCCGTTAGGTCATGTTGGTTACAAACACAACTGAGTTGTCAACATAAAAAATAGTTTATTTACTCTTACCTATAAACATAGAATTTCCAAGTGGGAGTTTTCTACCATTTCGGACTCAAAATCGTACCTTCGATTTTGATTTCTGCTCTCCCAGAATCATTGTTTTCCCCTCTGTGGCCTCTACTGTTGTAAACAACTATGCATTTCCAACAAGTGAATTCAAGTTAGTTGAAAGAAAATCCATCATTATAAGTGAGGTCGCCACTAAAATCGATTCAAATATTCCTATGTCAGTTCCGAATTAATTGAGGTCATTATGGAAGTTGGGTGTTTACATATATAATCTTAATTTCACCACATTTTTGTTGTTCGAATAGGTTAGAAAAGAACTTGGTATCTCTACCCAAAGCCTGGTATCTCTCTGCCCCTGCTGCGGAAAACACATCACCAGATACAAACCTTGCATCGATATTTTTCCGATTTCCCTGTACATTGCAGTCCACCAGTGTTTGAGATTTTTTTAAATATAAGATACCACAGAGTGTTCATTTATTATTACTTTTTAAAACAAAATTAATATCTTATGCTCATATTATTTATCCAGCCATCATATCATTACATTTGAGTTATATCATTTTCGCACCTTGTCACTTTTTTATGACTTTTCGGGCTTTTTACTGCAGTCATTTTATAATAAATTTCTGTTTTATTTACAGACTGTTCATAAAAATATAACTTTTAACACTCTTATTCATTTCCAAATACCACAACAACTACTTCATATTTCCTGAATAAAATAAAATTTGAAACAACATGAAGTAAAATTCACATAAGCATGAAGAGTGATTTTCCTTTGCATCTAGAATATCATCGAAAATGAGTTCACTATTTTTAAACTGCTGGGTGCTGTGTAATTTTTTGATAGAATGAAAAAAGTATTTCTACTAATATCAAAAGGACAAACAATCAACTTAAAATTAAAAAAAATTATATAAAACGTTATGATCTGAGTATCTCGTGCAGAAGGGCGGGAAATGGGATAATGTGTTGCGGGATTGTTCCTATCATGCAAGCCAGCCTTTGGGTAGAGATACCTAAAACTTTATTCTGGGCATAGTCCCTTATGAATAACATTCACATGACAAAAGATGAAATAATATCTGGCTTAGAGATTTTAAAATAAAATAAAATAATTAAGACTAAGTCTATACAATGGTTGTTAGTCACTTTGATTGACAGGTGTAAGTAAAGATTCAAATTTCAAAGGCCACTAAGTCTGTAAATATAGGTTAAATCTATACATTCATAATCTAAACAAAAGACAGGAAAATCGCTGGAGGTAAATTTATTTTTCAAAGTAAGCTAGGGAACTCTTACAATTGCTGATGCGCCAAAGGAAAATTAAACGGGCCTGGAGGTCGCTATTGTCGAGCCACGCCCCGCCAAAAAGCTCAAGTAAGCTTCTTAAGGGAAATTAAATTATTTTTTATTGATTCAATCGGAATGGCCCATTTCCTCTTCGTTTTGGATTCATTTTCTTCTCCCCTCATCTCTATTTATCGCATTTATCAAGTTTCCCTTTTTTTTTCAATTATCTTTTCTTTTTTTTCTTTTAATTATAAATTTAGTCAAATAAACGAACCCCTTTATATAAACTAATTAAAACCTGAATGATAAGTGAACCAATTTATTTCATTGAATCAGTAGAAAGTTACTAAGAATTTGCTGCCTATTTTTTTCAGACTAGTTCAAGAAAAAGAATGATTTTTATATACACACCTGTTTCAGAAAGGAGATGAAGTCTTTTGACTTCTGGGTTTTTAAAAGACTGATTTGTATTTTAGTTACGGTAAAACTGCGTGACTTTGCACCATTTTTGTTGAACTTCATTCTTTAATTACCTATCAATATTGTTTAAAATGCATATATTAAAATATTTCTTTTGAATAATTAGCTTAAAAATGTTGTTGATTTATCGCATAATCTTGGAATTGCAAAATTTACAAAACTTATAATAAATTTTACTGTTTTAAAACTTTGGTGCAAAGTCAACCGGAAACCCGTGACTTTGCACCACCATATTTTTTTCAATTAAAAAACATTAGAAACGTATTCTGGAACAATGTCAAAGCTTGATAGTATTTATGAGATGCAAGTCATTTCTTGATAGTGTTTGGAGATTCGCCTAGTAATTTTTTTCTCTGTTTGTGAGGATTTTGTTAAAGGAAACGATTGTAAATTACAATGTTTTCATTGAAATGAGAAAGAAAATTGCACAATTTTTAAAGGATTATTGAAGAACGATAGAAAACACAAGAACATACCAACAAAATATTATATAGAAACAAAATAACGACTTAAAACATGCCTTCGGCAAACAAGGAACAAAACGATACCTATAAAATAAATTGTACATAGATTCTTAGAGAAACACTTTTGGAAAAATTCAATCTGCAATAGGTAGACAAAAATTGTTAAAATATAAAAATGAACACTATGACTTGAAAAAAAATTTAAATATATAACCAGGCAAAATTCTAACAGCATTCGTCAATATACTTACACATAGATGGCAAAAACCTTATTAACATGAAGCAAAACGTTATTCCAAATAATTTGGATTTTAACCAGCCTATTAACTCCTTAACTTCAAAATATCCTGGTTTATTGATTTGTTTAGGAGAAGCATTGCTGCCGATGACTTCTTCCCACAGGGAGGTAACTTTGCGACAAAATATACTGATTTAGTCATTCCTAATTCATATTTAAAAGGGGGTTCCATTTTATTTTCAAATACTTTGGCAAATATTTTGAGCAAAATGTATATCATATATTTAGATTACAATAATTGTAGAATACAATTAATGAAAAACCTAATCGATTTGAGAAATATTTAGTTGTTGAAAGCAGGACTTTATTCCAAAGATATCACACCTGTTAAAACACTACTAACTGTTATAAAATATGACAGGTAACTAGGATCAGCGTGAAAATTCCTTAGACCCAATCAGTAGTGTCATAAGTAAGTAAGAAATATAAAATATCCCTCCTTTAGACAACAGCAAAACACTCTTTCTTCAACTGAAACTTTTAAGTGAGCTTAGTGCAAAGTTAACTCACTGGTGCAAAGTCGTCTTACGGTATGTATTTCCTTTCTATGCAGGATTCCTGCAACTATTCTAAAAAAATGTACAAGAAGATGAAAAAATTATGAGATCATTGACTCGGTAATCATTACAATTATGAGATACGCACGGTAGTATAAAAGAATCCATAAAATTAGGATTGATTAAGTATTTGCTACTTTTATTGGCATGAATAGACTCAGTCCACTCGCTAAAAGAAAATATAAAGGCATACAACAATAAGATGTAGAATTCCTAATTCGCTGTCCATTCAAAAGAAAATAACCATAAATTCAACTAAAAAATAGTCTTAAATTAAATAATTGCGAATAATTAGATTTTTGTAGGAATGCAGATTTTTGTAGGAATACAGATTTTTGTATGAATACAGATTTTTGTATGAATGGCCATATAGATATATGAAATAGTCAAATTTTAAATTTTTGGATAGGAAACTAACATCTAACTTTCGATATAAGAAACATCAACATGGCCAGAGCGTGTCGAAATATAGACTATAGACCTACAGACCATATTCATATCAATAACCGATATTTAAACAATAAAAAAATTATTAAATGTTTAATTTGTTGGCTGTAAATTTGTTGTGGTTACCCTTTGGGGTTAAGGTCATATAGAAGGTAGTGTTTTTAAATTATTTATAAATGATTATTATTTGCATGTATGTACGGGTAATGAAAAAATAAAAAATAAATATTGGTGCTAAACGTCCTTATTTATTCCAACCACAGCATTACTGTAATAAAGAATCAATGAAATGTCGATCAACTTATTAAAAAGTATTTAGTGAATCAATTTCGTATTGCATCAATAATTTTTACTAGAAATGGATTTTATAAAATAAATTACTCTACTCCTGAATTACTGAACCCTTACTTCTGAAATGATATTATATCCAATTCTGCCTAACATTATTCCTGATCTTTTCTTAATACTGCTATGTATCAAACCTATAAGTTTGAAAATAACAAAGATAAATTCGCGCGTTGGCAAAAGGGTAGCAACTTCCACAGCACCCCATGGGTGGTCCGAAATTTCACATCCTTTCATACAATAAAAGTTCTCTACCTGCTTGTCCCTTACCTTTTAAGATTCGGGGTAAACTCTGTATTTTGAGTATTTCTAAATATCATAACACTGGGAAGTCGGTGGGCGTGTTCTTTGTCCAGAGGGGCGGAGCTTATTCATCAAAAAGTGACGGAAAAATTTTGTCGGGATCAGTCATGGAGAGACTCTAGGAGATGTCTGGTCTGGTCCCTTCTGAGCGAGTTCCTGGTTCCTTCGGAGCTTGAGAGCTCCCGGCTTACCACCATGAAGCCGCTTCCCGCCACAACATACGTAGCATCGCCCTCGTATTCAAGATAAGTTTAGGCTAAGTTCCTTTTGTTAAAGTTAAGATACTAGATTAAGAATGACTCCTTTTCCTAACTGTAATTTTTATATGTCAACCCATAGTGGAATATATATTATTTTAGTTCAACCGTCATTTATTCACCATTTGCATGCCACTCATTATTAATATATTTTGATTCCTCTCCTTTATAATTAACAAATCTTAATTTCTGACCCCACGATAACCTTCTGGAGAAGATATTAGATTAATTAATAATTAATCAATTATTTATAAAATACTCATTTATAAATTGTCAGGAGTTTAAGTCCTGGCTGGCATCCCTGTATTTAGATAAATGCATGATCCGGACTGGACACACACAGAGGACATAGCATTAAAATGTCATCCCTTGTTCGGGATCTGATTAGTCAAATAATTAAGGTTTTTAATTATTGTTAATTATTTAAAATTGTTTATTAATTAATGAGTGACATAAGTTTTTTTTCCTTTCAAACAAAATAATGACGTTGGGTGTGACTAAGTGTATTACTATAAAATGGGTTTCCGTTAGTTTTGGATTTAATTAATATAATTAGAGTGATTTTAATAATATTTACGGTAATCTCCCTCAAGCACGATGTCGAAGACAACTATTAATGATAATTCGGAAACAAACATAAAAATGTTAGAAAAGATTCAAAGAAGACAAAAAAGAGCTGAAAAAGCTAGGATGGATAGGAAGTTAGAGAATAACATTTTTGAAATGGAAAATAAAGGCGGAATTTTATCCCCTACAAGTTTAAAAAGTCGGTCAGAAAAGACAGATACATTGCTCTCAGAATTTCGGAAAGATTTGATTAATATTTTTAAGGAATATAGATCAGAAAAAGAAGTGGACCAAGATTTTAAAAAGAACATCCCAGCGCAAGAAGTGAAAGAAATAGCTGAGGAAGAAGTAAATGAGGAAACTGAAGTAGAAAATTCCAGTCCTCCAACTTTTGTCAAAGAAGTGAAAAAATTTTATGAAGTAGACCTCCCGATATATGAAGAAGAATTCATTGAAGAATATGAAAAGGATGAAAATAAGATTAAATTAACAAGTAATCCTCATACTGTAGAAGAAGCAGTATCAGAAATTGAAGAACCACCTGCGAATAAAACAATTATGATAAAGAAGAACAAGGAAAGGAAAAAGAAAAGTAAATTTTTATCAAAGAAAAATGTAATTCATAAAAAAAGAAGGCCAAGTCACAGAAATAGGAAGGGAACAAGACCAATAAAGCTCAGAACGGTTACAAGAATTAAATCTGTGAAAAGAATAAAATCGGTAATAGCTAAAAAGATCAATAAGTTAAAATTAAAGATAATCAAGAAGCATAGGAAAGGTGAAAATAGGCGAGAAACAGAAAGAAAGATAACTTATGTTAAAGAAAAATATATCCAAGATTGTGACAAAAAAGATCCAAGGAAAAAGAAAAATAAGAAAAAATCTAAGTTACCAATAGAAGAAATTATAAGGAAGGACTATTGCACTGCTGGAAAAAACCCGAATCCCGTTGATGTACGCAACTATCTACGGGGGAAGGTTAAGAAAAAATTATAACAATTGATAATGCCTATTGGAAATTTGGCACAGATCCGGATTGTGTTTTATGGAAAATAACTATTTTTTAGGCTGAAAATATATTTGTCATACATAATGTAAATAGTAGAATATTGGGTTTTATAAAATATATTATTACAGTACGAGACCTCAACGAAGTTTTAATCAGTTTCGAATTATATAATTACAATTTTTATCAGTTTATAAATACTTTGAAAACAAGTTATAGAATGAATATGAGTAAATTAAAATTAAAAAATGTTTAGTTAAAAAAAAAAAAAAAAAAATTGTAACGTAATTTTTAGAATGTATAAGTTAAAATTCACTAGCGAAAGTTAACTAAATAAATAATTAGTCATTCTGAAGTCAATTATATTACAGACTGTTTGTCGGTTTATTAGTATCATGTTTCATAAAGTAAAAAGTCGCACGGGTTATATATCATTTTTAATTTCTTTTAAAGTAGAGTCATTTTAAAATTACTGGTTGACATATAGAAAATAGAAATAAGATCATTATTTTATATTTTGCATTGTATAACTTCATTTAGGAGAACGGATATGCGGCTACCTTCAGTTCCAGGTATATCTCCGTACCACGGCAATAGCTTGTAAACGGTCAGTGTAAAGGACACCCTCGACTCTCAGGTAGCAAGCCCTTTTTAATAGGGTTCACAGGAGCAATAACATCTGGTGTGAAGAAGTGAAGGTGACATATTAGTCCAAAATAGTCACAACAATCATCTGTAGTAAGAACCACTTAAGCTTGGAAAAGAGAAAGGGTCAACAGGTAAAAGAACTATTGGTCGCAAAATTTCAACTCTAATTACTCATCATTTTAGTGTTTCTGTTCAAGGACGTACAGAAAGATTCTTCAAATGGCTAAACAAGAAAAGAAACATATGCAGTTGATTGAAGTTACCTAATCATTCTTTATCGAGATCGCAACCAAAAAGAAGCTCCTTCCTTACAAAGAAAAGTAATTTTGTGTGATGACAAATTGTTGGACATCAATTAAAAGTGGTCAAACCCAGCAGAGCCTTGCTCTACAGTGCTAGTGCCGTCAAACCAGAAGCTACCTAACTATTTGTTCCATATATTATTTCGTGTGTTTAGTCACTGACTAATGAAGAGGTAAAAACTGTTAAATAATTGTTTTATTTTATAAAGGATGTTTTATTTGGTAAAAGGGTGACGTTTATAAATTGTAACATTGGAAAATCCTAAAGTACATCGATGGTGGGAAAGATGGATGTTTAAATGGGTTGTTCAGCTTAGAATGTTTTACATTTCTTGTATTTTTTATAAACAGTTTAAAATTTCATTCCAGATTTGGAATTTATTATTATTTGTTAGTATTTAAATTTATTCATCAATATTGAGTTAACAGTGATGCTTTTATATAATTAAATTGCTCTAGAAAATATGTAGTTGATATTGTCGGTTTAGTTTGTCATTTCCAGTTGATAAATGTTTTTTTATATGCTTTGTTTGTATTAAAATTTGTAATATTTATGTAATTATTATTTATATTTTGATATTATTCTTAATTTATGTATTCGTGATTTATGTATGTCTATTTGTTTGCCATATAGACTTCTCTGAAGAAACAATACTGATAAATTTTAGGTAGTCATAAAATCCATTGTTTAAACTCAAATTTGTAACCAAGTTTGTATTATATTTCAAATCACTGTTTTTGCAGATCAGTTCTGAATCATGTTTTAGTTGGGCTACTGTTTGGAATTATGATTAATTTTCATAATACTCAATTTTGTTTTTATCAAAATTTTATGTACTGAGTTTTTTTTTTATGTATTAGCTATTGGTTATTTATATAATTAGCTGAAGATTATTTTAAAGAAAAATCAATAAGTTTTGCTCGCTTATTAATTTTTCTTTTCTTGTAAGAGGAGGGTAATGCTATGTATCAAACCTATAAGTTTGAAAATAACAAAGATAAATTCGCGCGTTGGCAAAAGGGTAGCAACTTCCACAGCACCCCATGGGTGGTCCGAAATTTCACATCCTTTCATACAATAAAAGTTCTCTACCTGCTTGTCCCTTACCTTTTAAGATTCGGGGTAAACTCTGTATTTTGAGTATTTCTAAATATCATAACACTGGGAAGTCGGTGGGCGTGTTCTTTGTCCAGAGGGGCGGAGCTTATTCATCAAAAAGTGACGGAAAAATTTTGTCGGGATCAGTCATGGAGAGACTCTAGGAGATGTCTGGTCTGGTCCCTTCTGAGCGAGTTCCTGGTTCCTTCGGAGCTTGAGAGCTCCCGGCTTACCACCATGAAGCCGCTTCCCGCCACAACATACGTAGCATCGCCCTCGTATTCAAGATAAGTTTAGGCTAAGTTCCTTTTGTTAAAGTTAAGATACTAGATTAAGAATGACTCCTTTTCCTAACTGTAATTTTTATATGTCAACCCATAGTGGAATATATATTATTTTAGTTCAACCGTCATTTATTCACCATTTGCATGCCACTCATTATTAATATATTTTGATTCCTCTCCTTTATAATTAACAAATCTTAATTTCTGACCCCACGATAACCTTCTGGAGAAGATATTAGATTAATTAATAATTAATCAATTATTTATAAAATACTCATTTATAAATTGTCAGGAGTTTAAGTCCTGGCTGGCATCCCTGTATTTAGATAAATGCATGATCCGGACTGGACACACACAGAGGACATAGCAATACGCAACCAATAATCAATCGAAATTGTTTAATGGAAACCCATGATATTGAGAAACCTTCACGAGGAAACCTATAACTTCTAATACATGCGATTCAGCCACGAATATAAGTATCAGTGACATAATAGTCCCGTTTCCATATAATCTTAAAACGGCCTCTCACGCATGACGGGCAACGAACACGGGTTTCGGAGAACCTATTGCCTAAGACATAGGACCAAACGGAGAATGTAGAAACGACGAGCGACCCTGTATTAGACAACTTTGGGAACTGCATTGTTTAGGGATCCTGACGTGTGAGCTATCCATCTTTCCTAACCCCGTCTCGAACTCTTAGTCGCCATTTCCTAAACACCTGGCAATATTGGAGATATCTGATTAGTTGTTTTACATTTTGTAAAGCCAAAAAAAAAAAAAAAAAAAAAAAAAAAAAAAAGAAGAAAATAATTAAAATAGAATAATACTAGGGTGACTTGTAGATGGATGAGGCAATAAAAAGTGACTAATGTTAAGAAGTAGTAATTGAATAGCATATTAAGATCTATATCATACATTGAGCTCTGCATAAATTATTCTCAAAATTAATACCTTCTAATAATATTAGATATTTTTTACTTGGGAGGAAAAAAATAATCAAGAAGTTATGTATATCAGTAAAAAAAAAAAAAATTAATATTTTTTAATTTTATTTTTTATTTCGGTTGGCGTTTTTAGACAATAGAGATCTTTAGCCACCTGCTCCTTTGCCCATCCTTACCTTCCACCGGTCGCGCTGTTGTATTTAACACTCGACTTAGTTTCTCTGTTGCTTGCTTCTGGTGAGCTTCCCGAAAAATTAGCACTAGCTAGTCCAAAGTACAACAAGCGGCCGCTCTCGTTTTGTTTTTTTCTCGACCCTTTCTCGGCAATCAGCAGGATTTGATATAACGTAAGTAGCATTCTTTTGCATTTTTTACTTTTTTCTATCTTAGTGAGCGAAGTGTTAATCATTCGGAATGTTTTCATTAGATGGAAACTTATAAAATTGGAATATATTTCTCGAATTATGCAGGAGATAGACGAGGAAAACCACACCCCCATATTCCCCTGATTTATCCCCAACAGACTACCACTTTTTTTCATAGTTTTGACAACTTTTTGTCAAGGAAAATTCCTTACCAATGATTTAGACATTAAAAATGCATTTTCTGAATTCCTTTCATTACGTGACTCAACGTTTATCAAACCTGGGATAGAAAACTTGGTTAGGCCGTTGGCAGAAGTGTATCGAAAATGATGGTAAATAATTTGAATAAAAAATATGTTAGATTCGATCCCAAATTTTTATTTTCTTCCTGGTTCTAAAAACAGTCATTTCATGTGTGACAACCCAATATAAGCTAGAAGTATAAAAGAAATGCTTAAGTAGAAATATTGCTCCAAAATGATGTGTAAAGCGGTAGATGATAAATGAAGAATCGTAAAAAAACTAGGTCAGATTCATACTCTCCATTTCGGCCAGAGAAGAATTCGATCCAGACTAGGACTGGGAATGAAGTTCAAGGTGAACCACGAACTTTCAGAGTTGAGAGACCGCGAACGCTGGGCCGAGTGTGGGAAGGAGAGGAGGTTAAGAAACATGAAGTATATTACAGGAGCCGGGACAATGACGAGGGGACCAGGTTACCAAACCTAATGTTCCTGAACGCGTCCTATGCTAATGATCTCTTCGGGCTTACCGGGCACGAACTAGGCGATCTTAAGAATAGTCAACAATTATCCTCGCTTGTTCTCTATTTTTTATTAGGCAACAGCCCTCCTCTTTCATAAGCCCTTATAATGTATTTCTTTTCTTTTTGAAATATGTTTGTTAAGTCTGGAGAACGTAGGGGCACTCAAACTATATCCTACTCTTCTTATTGTATTGCTTATGTAATACAAGAAACGTCTATCGCCTGACTTTCTGAAACTTGTTCAGAACTAACTGTTGGAAGTTTAGAATTAGTTTAAAGGTACAAAGAGCCGACTGACGTCAAGGATTAATTTAACCAGCTCGAAACTACACCTCGGGGAAGGAAAATAAAATATATTGCCGTATTCATGGAGCAAACTTATTCACTATTATTCATAAACTAACCCTTTTGCAGGATTCGAAGGTAAACTAAACCCTTAGTTAAAAGGTTTTAACTCCTAGAACATGAAGAGACCAAGTAGTTACACAAATTTTACTTATGTTATTAAAATTAGTGAGACATAATATTCGTAAACATATTAATACTAATATACTAATATAAAAGTCCTGAAGAAATAAGACACTGACTTAAATAAGGCCGTATTGAAGTACTATGGTACTACCGTATTGATGTACTATGGTTAGGAAGATCATGGCTTAAATTTTATCAACAGACGTTCAAAACTCCCGATTTTCTACAAAAGACTCATTTACATGACAATTATCAGACCTATTTGGACATACGGAGTTGAGCTCTGGGGCTCAACTAAACCTTCTAATTCTTCTCGTATCCAATCCTTACAATCTAAAATCCTTCGAAAAATCCTTAATGCTCCTTACTTCGTTACAAATAAACTTATTCATAAAGATCTTAATGTTCCATATGTTGCTGATTTAGCCTAAACCAGATACCTATCCTTCCATAGTAAGCTCCATAACCACTCCAATCCACTAGTCTCCCAACTTGCTTCCTATTCCATTCCTGATAATCCTCCGAGGCGTCTGAAAAGAAGATGGCCTAGAGACCTTTTAGTGTAGAATTTATTGAAGTGCTACTAGTGAATAGTTCTTCACACGTTATTTACATGCCATTGTATTTACTTTCAACACATTTGCTTGTTGTATATATTTTATACAGTTGTAAATTTCAATTAAAAAAAAAATTATCAAAACAATAAATATTATAAAATGGATTTTAATACTTTTTTTACCTTAAAAAAATGAATATATCATTACATTCTGTAAGTCTGTTTAAATTGAAAACATTGCCTTGATTAAAAGTGTGTAATCGATTTAGGAAAAAAAAAAATACAAAAATAAAGGGAAATCACTAATTAAATTATTAATGATAATACCTATAACAAAAAACAAAACAACTGAAGCACCGATAGCTCGATAGTGCCACCCGGGTTTGTTCTTATATTTCTAATGGCAACTTCTAGGGCGAGGTTGAATAGTACCGGTGATAATGGGTCTCCTTGTCTTAATCCACTGTTAACCTTAAAGCTATTTGAGATACCCACTCTAGTTTTAATTTTACAACTTGTCCTTTCAAGGGTCATCTTTGTCAATCTTATTAGCTTGGTATCTCCTGTGTCTGCAATGCCTTTAATGATTTCCCTCTGTCCACACTGTCACAAGCCTGCTGGAAGTCAATAAAGAGGTGGTGTAGGTTAACATTGTACTCGTATGTTTTCTCGAGCATTTCTCTAATCGAGAATAGGTGGTCTGTTGTTGACCGTCCTGGGCGGAAACCGCTCTGGTACTCGCCTAGTAGTTGCTCACTCCTCTCCATCATCCTCCTACATATTGCTACCGACAGGATCTTGTAAACTGTTGGCAGGAGCGCTATTCCTCGGTAATTTTCACACAGGGACTGAAAATAAATGATGAAAAGACTAAGTATATGAAAACCTCTAGACAGACCTCCAGAGATATCGTGGATGTGGGGGAAAACACGTTTAAGAGCTGCAGCACATTTAAGTACCTGGGAGGAGTTGTGACGGAGAACAATAATTTAGAAGTTGAAATTAAGGGCAAAATAGTAGCAGGAACCAGATGTTTCTATGCTCTGCAAAAAGCTCTCCGATACAAAAGTCTTTCCAGGAAGGCAAAGCTTTTGTTATACAAAACAATAATTAGGTCAGTAGCAATGCATGGCTGTGAAACGTGGACACTAACCAAGGAAAAAAGAAGAGCTCTACTGGTTTGGTAGAGAAGAGGCCTGAGAAAGATCTTTGGAGCCGTTAAAGAAGAGCACAGGTGGAGAATCAGAAGCAATGCCGAACCAACTGAATTGTACGGAGAGCCTGATATCCTCTGTGTTATTAAGAAGAGCAGGCTTAGATGGTTAGGGCATGTGGAAAGGATGGAGCCCTATATGTGGCAAAAACATTGACTATGAATAGAAAAGGAGAAAAGGAGGATATAAAGAAGGCTAAGAGGAAAATCATCAGACAGATATTGGGGCCGAATAAGACGGTCGATGGATATAGAGTTAGAAGAAGACAAGAGGCTGAAGAAGTATCAGCCATAATTCACGACATGAAGAAGAGAAGGTTGAGATTCTTTGGACACATCAAGAGGATGGGCAACTCACATCTAACTAAACGGATTATGGAATATACATAGAAGATCAAGAGTATGGGATGAATAAATGAAGTAAAGAAGGATCTTAGGGAAGCTGGAATAACAGGAAGAGATATAACAAATAGAACACAATCCAGACATAAAGTAGACAAATAGGAAGTCTTATTTTTCCTAATGATCGGAAGATAGGAAGAAAGCAAACGGTGAAAATATTAAAGAGATATGGAAGATCAAAAAGACTTAAAAGAAGTGAATGCTTTGCATAGTGCTCTGAGCCTCATTCGCATAAAGTAAGTAAGCAATATAAGCTTCGGCTATCTCGTTTTCTTAGGACCCATATAAAAGTTACGGATGTACTATTATTTTTTAATAAGGGTGAGTAAGTTTTTAACATGTGTTCTGCCTTTTTTTTCTTATAAGATTACAAATTTCATTAATGTGACAAATTTCCTTCTTAGTTTTAATGTGTTCTATCTAATATTTGCGGGTGAATGTCATTAAAAGGACCATTGAACTTATCATCACTGTACGATTTCATACCTTGAGACATTTTAAATCCCGTCAAGTGTGATGCCGGGTGGTATTTATGTAGGGAGAGAGGGAAGGTGGTAAAAAATATCGAGACTTGATATTTCCCTTTAGAGGGAGGAGTATATAGGAAGGTAGGCACTGAATGCGGCCCCATCTGCACTCTACGGACCATCACCTCCCCCATTGACTTTATTAAAGCTCTCTTTAAGTGATGTGGGGAATTTTATTTTTCAATGGGTCTTCTTTGATTACCCTACAATTTTTCAAGACTCTTATCTCTTCTATATTTTATCCATCTATCAAATTAATTCAATATTGAAATATAAATTTTAACGATACCTTAAAAACATATGAAGACTAAAGACTCTACGATCTGTGCTGCCGATTCCTCCCCACCCAAAATATCAGCATATGCTTCAACTTATACGATTTTTAGGTATTTGCTTTTTAATAGAAATTCCATTAGTATTGATAATTTAATTGCTATTTCTATAGTAATCATTTTATTAGAAAACTAGTTTCGAATGCGCTATTCATCTTCAATTCTAAAACATACAAAAGTTTTCAAAAATGCAAGACAAGATATCAAATCTTGGTACTCATCTAAAGAGATCTAACAGACATCTGAAATATAACCATCGTGGAAGGGGAAGGGGGTAAGCAGGTTAAATGTTTGGGGTTTACCTAGTGATTTCCACTATGACTCATTAGATTTTTCTGTTCCTACTGGAAATAAATTTAAAATGGGGCTATTGAAAATGTTTATCTGGTCATTTAAACGAAAATCGTGAACGGTTTTAAACGATTTCATCATTTCTAATGATTCATAAATATTTAATTCTAGGCTGTTTTTTACTTCATGTATTATTCCTACTCCCGTGTGTTTATTGAATTTATGGTTATTTTTATTTAGATCGAAAGCGAAATTGGAATTTTGGGTTTTCATTATTGCATGCGCTTATATGTTCTTTTACTCTTAGATTTACTGATCGTCCAGTTTTTTTTTCATTCGAAACTAGTTTTCTGATTAAATAATTCCAATAGAAGTGGCAATTAATTCATCAATCCTAATTGTTTTGATCCTTCAATACCATCATGCATACCTCAAGTGAGCAATTCTATTGTTTGACTGTATTTCAAAGTTATTATACATAATTTTTCGTGCATAATAATGTTACCAAAGAGGAGTTGATGGAACATATTTATGCATACTGCAATACAATGCAGTATAACCACGATGAATTTCGCCGAGTAGTAACATTAAACCTATTTAATGATACGTGAGAAATTAAATTTTTCTTAAAGGTTTCTTAAATTGCTAATTGAGATTAAATCACTTTTCTAATAACGAAACCTAGTAAGTCTATTTTATATTTCTGTGTATTCTATTAGTATTTCTCAAAATGCCGATGTAAACATATACTATTCGAAAGGTGTTTGTTTGTTTCAGTGTTTTTTTTAAATACTGCACATTTCTAAGATACGTAATATTATTCAAAGTTTTGTAGGGAGATGTTTCTTGTTTGAACAATAAACCTAAATACTGGATGTGATTTTTTCGAAGCCTAATAAAGCTTATTTTAAACGAAATCTAATCTTCTTTCTAATGAGAAAGTTGAAATTTCTTCAATGGTTCAGGAAATACTTGCAAAAACGTAGCGATTTATTGAAAGATATAAATATTCTATCATTTTGTAGGAATTTCGACATTGTGATTCCACCAGAAAAACGTTATGCAAAAAAATTTGTTTTCATTATAAACTCCTTCTAATAATCTATTAATGGTACCTTTTAGCGAAAAATACGTTCATACATTGCAGTCCATTTACACATTTATGATCATGATAGAAATCATGAAAGTGAGGGAAACTGAGAGGGTGTGAGGGAAATAGAAAACACTTACAGTTCATTTATGAAATATTTATTGCACAAAATAATTCTTAATGAGCATGAGATCAACTAGTCGTTCAAAAGATATTAGTTAACACTAATTAAACATAAAACATGAATAAAAAAAAAATTAAAATGGTAAGACATTATAATATACATTTAAACTCGAAATCGAAATCGAACATTAGATTAAAATAATGAATATTAGATCAGATTAATATAAATAGTGAACATATACATAAAAGATCTTTTTTCGTCTATAAAGGTACCAAAAAAAAAAAAAAAAAAAATATTTAGTTCATAATTATAGATATGGAAAACTTATTCCCATTTAACGTTACCAACTCATGTTATGGGACACATGAGGGAGATAGGTTTTGGCGTTTTTAAATTCTAATTTAACCATGAAAACAAATCCATAACCATGGGAAAACTACTTTACGTTTTAGATATAAGTACCTTGCAGATACTTGTTAGTTGGGTTACAAGAAATTTCATGCACAATTGCTTTGAGGTGGAAATTCGTAATGGGAGCTATATATAAAACGGATGTGAATCAAGCAATAGTTTATATGGACATTTGGGTTGAAAACGATGCCAGATGGGCCCGTAACAAAAATAAATAAACAAAAAACAAATAATAGAATAGGAAAAATTATGAACTCTACAAGTACGCTAACAAAATCACGGGCACTATGATGAAGCGGAGGTTGACGTTCTACGAACACCTACTGTGGATGAATGAAGGCAGACTGAAAAAAAGAATCTTCAACTACATCATAGAGTTAAAAGCCACGTCTAAATGGGTGGATGAGGTGAGGAGGGATGCCGAGGAGGTTGGAATTACTCAACAGATGGTCCACAGTAGAAAACAGTTCTGGAATAGAATTGACAAAATACAATCTTTTCCGGAGAAATTATCCAACAGGAGAGCGAAACGGATTTTTTCTGAGGAGGAGCGGAAAAGTAAATGCTTTGGGGTGGAGAAGAGAAGAAAAGTCAAAAAGTCTTGAGCTCTTTGCGGTCCATCGTTAGCCAAATTAAAAAAAAAAAATAAAATAAAACTAATAAATAATGTATTTGTTATGAAAAAATCAATCTTAAAACTGGTATCAGATAATCTGCTTCTCAGCGATAATTACATTTAACTTTCCAAATAAAATATTAAAGTTGACTATTCTGTAAATTCATAACTTAAACATACTAATAACATTATATCATATTAAAATATGATGAAATAGAGGAAATGCGCGTGAAACTGAAAAAAACATATTTTTTTTTCATCAAAAATAGCTAGGAGGTGGCACTGGGGTAGCAACGCGAATAAATTTAATCGAACCCATCTGATGAGCAGTATAGTCTGATGTCATATGAATTTCATTTCATTTATTTTTATATTTATTTTATTGAGATATTTATTTATTTATATATACATTTATATCTATATACATCATTTATTGTTATTTTCACCATTTTTCCAGTAACCTGAAATATATCCTTAAAGGTTAAAAATTGATCAAAATGGGGTTATATGTTAAGATGTCCTTAATTGTGAAATCATGGTAACAAACAATGGTTTTGATTAAATTAAGTAAGTCCAAGTGGCTTAAAAATATTGGAATTTTTTGTAATTTTACTGCTTTGGGAATATTTAACCTACAATAAACATTTAGGGTGTGATAAAGCTATCCTTTTTTTTCTCCCTATTTTTAATTGCCATTATAATTGAAACATAAAGATTTCGTCGAGTACGATGGTGGTATTGATAATGAGCCCCCAATTTAGGTAGCATTGAACAGATTGGATTAGGTTTGGTATTATCTGGAAATAATTGACCCATTTAGGCCAACAGCTATTCACTAATTTTATTGATGCACATTGGTTCATTAGATTTTAAATTGAGTTTAATCTATACAAATTTTATTTAAACTATGCCCTTTTCAACACCTTACCCAATCGCCTTTTTTATTTAATTAAAATGACAAAAATGTATTTGAGAAACAAATAGAGTATTAAAATATAATATCAATTTTTTTATATTCAATCAAGCTTCAAATTAGTTACACTTTCAAAATTTCTTCATTTTGATAATTTTAGATTGTTAATATATGACAGTAGTTTGATTTTTAGTTCATTTAAAATTTTATTAATACTGGATATTACATTGTGAATTGTGTATAATTTATCTACTTCTTCTCCATCTGCGTCACTGGTATTCTAGTCATCTGTGGCTAAGTATGTGCGCATCAACCAATATAGTTCATCATGGGTGGTCAAGGTGGCTACTTAAAAAGAACGGATATGCAAGAGTATAAAAATCCTACTGTTTCAGAGTAACAATATTGTTTCAGGTTCTCAAAATCGAGAGTTGACATTTCGGGTTGTCGATTATCCAAACAAATGCCGGTTTTTTAAACATTGAAATTCAAAATGTTTCTTTTTGTACATGTATTTCATGTAAAATCAGGAAAATAAATTAATTTTACCAAAATTTGCGAATAACACACGAATGAAATTACCAAGTTTAACCTAACCAGCCTAAATTTATAACCTAGATTTTAATATCTACAATAGTATCTAATTGTAGGCACTAATGCATTTTTCAATAAACTTTTATAAAATAAAAAAAAATGGTTCTGTTGAAATTTAGATAAAATTAAAAGGCAAATGTTATAATGATAATTTAAAATTAACAAGCACCTTACTACTATTTATATTGTTATCTTATAATGCAAATCTCTATTTTAGTTCTATATCTTATAACATTGTAAAAATCCGTAAGCTATGTATGAATTTACTGTCTGTTACGTAATGACATTTTCAAGGAATATTTTATCGACAATACAATTGCTTTTCACAGAATAAAGTTATTTATCTCTTAAAATGTTAAAATCTCCAATAATATCAATAAATAATAAATTACTAATCAAACGATTAAAACAATTATTATTATTTCATACGCAAACAAAAAAAAAATAGAATTTTTTAGTTTTTCTAGAACCCAGTATGGTATAGGGGCTGGTATTTACCATATATCATATGTAGCTTAAATTATATATATTTTTTAAATTATTTTATTTAGCAAGTATTGCACCCTGCCTCTCCAAAGGGTAATAAATGGATGGAAAAGAATTCAAAATTAAATTAAAAGAAAAAGAAAAAAAAAATCTATACACGATGCAAAATATACTAAATATTAAAATAAAATAACCCTATCATTAATAAAAGTATAAACAATATAAAAAGTAATAATAATTTTTTTTTTTTTAACGGGAGTTTCCACTAATAGTGGGTTTCCTTAACCTGTTGATTGGATGGCTTCCTTCCATAATATCCAATCCAAGGTCCATTCCTCCCGTAGACCATGACCCATCATGGATTCCTCCACTTTGTTTTCCCAGGTCTTCCTCGTCTTCGTGTTCCTCTAATTTTCCTTAGGTGGAGTACTTTGGTTAGTCTTTCTTCATGCATTCATTTCAAATGTCCATACCATTTCAGGCGTTTTTTGTCTATATCCTCCAGAATGGTTCTTTCTGCCTCCATCTTTTCTCTGATGGTTGCATTTCTAACTTTGTCCATTCTGAATATTCCCACCGCTCGTATAATAATAATAATAAAGAGAAAAATAAACATTAAAAAATACATAAATATTAAAACAAAAAAAATTAAAAAAAACACAATTACACTATATGTACAATGTACACAAGCTTTCCAAGGGAACCCCTGACCAACTTGTCCCCATGGCAAGACAATGTAAACATTTAAGTGGGTCGTATAAAAAAGCTGTTTTTTCTTTGAGTGCAACTCGGTATTAACCAAGTAGAAAACATTAAGATGCCTCGAACATAAATAATGAACAAAACTGTACTGTCGGCCTCCACGAATTAGAATTAGAAAAATATTGATTAAGCGCCCCTAGAATGGACGTAGACAAACGTTTTCTACCATGTTGTTAGTTTGTATTACAAGACAATTATCTTTACGAACATATCTGATTCCTTACAAACTAGATTACTCTTTCTCAAATAGGACATATACCGAAATTCTCTCGAAACAGGTTTGTTACTGCTATGTTAATGAGCTGTGCGGTGGTATTCACTTGGAACAACTCCATTTTAAATCTAGTCCCGTTGACAATGTCTGTAAAGAAACGGAGAATGGGGCTCGTTCCTCTGCGATGTGTGGTAACAAACCTACAATACCACACAAATATGATTACTACAAACAGTTGAATCTGTTTCATCAGTGTTTAAAATGGAAAAAAAAAAATTAAATCTGAAAGCTTCAATATAATATAATAAAAAAAAACAATGTTAGGACTTGTAACAAACGACGTATTTGGGAGTGTCTCATGAAAGTAACAGTGCTGCCATGTTCCTCTCTCCGTCACTCCTCCTCTTAAAACAGTTTACCTCCAACTTGAAGTTGTCTGAAGTTAGAGGTGAACAGTTTTAAGTGACTTCTGTTAAATTTAGTTGCGCCTTCAAGTCCTCTTCTTGCAGACACTGTTGATACTACTACAATCATTATTCATTTTACCTAAAAAGGCAATTTTTGTATGTTCTAGTAGTTTAAATTGAAATTAGTCAATATAGTTTATTTTTGATGTCCTTCAAAATACCTATAATTAACTATTATACTTCTAGTTGATGTGAATATTTCTACGTCTGTTGCAAGTATTTTCTTGGTTAGTTTATATTTTTTATGAACCATTTCTAATTATCTCCGAATCTCTAACAACTCCTCCAGTAATTATAATTTGTTATTCATAATTATTTAATTTTTTATTTTTCAACAGGTCAGGAAACAAACAGACAAAATCATTCGGCAATCAAAGAGAAAGCACCTACGTGGAGAATTGGAGAAACTGGAGAATGACTTCAGGAATTACAATGTACAGGATTTCTATAGAACTTTTTCCAACAGAATTCGCAAATGTACACTTCAAAACCTTTGTTTCATGAAGATGGATAGAATACTCGCACTGTCCAACCAGGAAACTGTATAGAATTTGCACAATGCTTCTCCGACCTTCTCAACTGTCTACAACCTACACAGAGGTTTCCTCCTCAACACCCCACTCATATTAACCCAAATTCTCCACCACCAACATACGGGAAATCAGGGGATACATTGAACGCCTAAAGAACAACAGGGCAGCAGGCGAAGACAACATCGTATTAGAATTTCTAAAGCACCTGGGGCCAAACTTCCTAAATGAACTGGTAAAAATCATAAAAGAAATATGGACATCAGAGAAACTGCATGAAGACTGGAAATGCGCCCTCATCCACCATCTATATAAAAAAGGCAATCGAACCGATGCTAATAACTATAGAGGAATTTCCCTTTTGCCTGTCACGTACAAATTACTCTCCATGGCCCTGTTGCAAAGAACACAAGAGCAGCTAGAGCACATGATCGGGGAATATCAGGCAAATTTTCGACCAGGTCGTTCGTGTTCGGAACAAATTTTCAACTTGAAAACCACACTGAGATATCGATCTGTCCGGCACAAGCCTACTATTTGCATTTCTTGGGCTTTAAGAAGGAAGGCCTACGACTCCATCGACCGCCAATCCCTCTTCAATGTTCTGTACAAATTTGGTCTGGATCAGAAGACCCTCGCTCTAATCAAAGAAACGTTAAATAACACAAAATCCAAAGTAAAATTCATAGGGGAGGTCTCAGAACCTTTTGATATTTGAACAGGGGTTAGACAAGGAGATGTTCCTTCGCCACTCCTCTTCAGTCTGGTTCTAGAAAAAGTCATAAGAGAATGGCGAAAAAATCTTTTACAGGAAAGATTTTGGAAACCGATTAAAGTTGGAAGAAATGTGGAAATTAGTTGCCTAGCTTTCGCTGATGATCTCGCAATATTAACTGAAACGGAATATGAAGCAGTCACTTTGGTTGAAACTCTAGTGGAATGTTCAAAAAAGGTGGGTCTTCAGATATCTTTTGAGGAGACAGTGTTCTTTGGCACACAATTGGAAACCAAGATTCTGATCACAAAATACGGTATCATTAAAAGAGTTCCACACTTCAAATATCTGGGTGAAATTCTCGAGCCTTCAGGACTTGAGAAAAGATCACAAGAAAGCAGGTGTTGATCACAACTTCAACTGAAACTAAAGGAAGCCGATGCAAGAACTTATGAAATCTACAATAAAAAGTGGTTATCCATTCAAGCTAAGATCAGACACTACAACACTGTCATCAAACCGACTACCTTGTACGCAACTGAAACTCTGGTAACAGAAAACAAGCATTACAAAACATCAAGAAGGCAGAACGAAAAATAGTTAGGAAAATTATTGGTCCATTAAAGACTGAAGATGGCTACAGACTCCAATATAATACAACTATAGAGAAACTTTCAAACATCGAGGCAGACATAAGGAAACGCAGACTGAAATTCTATGGGCACATACGCAGACTACTCGAACCTGGTGGCTGAATGTGATTTGAACCAAATCATCATACTAACAAGGGGATGTTTTGACTTGTAACTCACAGATTAGAAAAACAAAAAACAAATCCAATTACATCCGCTGTAAATAAGTGGGAATTTTTTTAATGGAAAACTGACCTCAAATATCGATTAAAAACACCAAATTTAAAATTGTATCAAAATAAAATTTTTTTTTTTTTTACCTCTTTCGAGGACGTTAACATTTTTTAAGTTGAAATTTTATCAACAACTTCTAACGGCTATCACACTTCCTGCGTTCAACTAATCAAATCTCAACTATATATGTTTTATACATCAATATCATAGAGTTTTTCCAATATTAATATAATTAGTTCTATATATATTTGAAATGTCGAGATTCCTTCCATATATATTTAATCTAGAGTCTATACCAGTTGCATTGATTTCAGCTTTGTACTCTCCTGAAATTTATCCTAGTTAAAGAATGAGGCAAACCAAAAGTTTTGTTAGTGTTCCAATACTTTTTACAATAGCTGTAACTATATATAGCGGATTAAATGTGATAGGTATGCTTTTTCCCAATTAAAATGATTTCGATCGCTCATATTAGTGACCACTGTGGGGTTAATTTATACTAACATTGAAATATTTTTCCTTATCTCCCAATTACTCTATGAATAATAATAATTTAAGGTATATTTTACTTTATTTTATTTATTTTTGTTTAGAAATAACAGTATTTTTATTATTAATAAGAAATTACATCAAGTTATAGGAGACACTATTTAGCCAATTAGCTATATTTTCTATTTATTTCAATTTTTAAATAACCCTCGTTCCCCTAGATTGAATTTTATATCTAACGAAATAGTTCTAGGAACAATTTTCGGTACCATTGTGTTCTTTTGAGATTGTCATTAACCATAAATAAACGGCTTCCCAATTTACTGCAATGCTGGACATTTTAATAGATATTTTATGTGTTGAAAATACTGAAACTTTCCCTTCGGCTGTTTCATTTCATTTTGTTCATCATGTTTTAATATTATAAATGAACGCGCCTAACCTTCCACCATGACGAAAGTAAAAAGATCGCCTAGTTCTTGCTCCCTGGATGAGATGCTTAATCTTAACTGTAAACTTTGAACTCTTGAGCTATATCAGTTGGATGAAGGGTCATGAGATGGAAAGCCTGATAGCGGAACTATGTTTACAACTTATGCAACATAAGATCCCCTTCGTAATAAATGCCTTTCGTCTTTATTTAAAAGCCGATGTGTTACAATGAAAAAAAGTTGACAGTAGTATCTATTTGAGTGTGAAAATGAAGAAAGCAGAGACACTTTCTTTCTATATTTATGTTCTAAAACGTAAGGCCCTAGTTTGGCCAGGGAAGGAGGTGCATCACGATTCTGTATCTGCGTATAACATCGATAATAATCGTGCCACGGTATCTTAAGGCAGCTTACTCTTTGGATTGTTACTCAATGCCATTGCTCTGGTCACTTGATATGTTATGCCATTGAGGGAGTGATATGTTACGCGCACATATTTCTAGAGTTAAATAAAAAATAAACATGTATTGTGGCACGTTTGATAATCAATCTCGATAGAGTAAAAACAAAATCAGAAAAATTAAGGTTATGACTTTCGCGGATGTATAAAACTATTGTAAGATTCAACACGAGGGTGGAGCAAAAACGCACGGAAAAAGAAAAAAAAAGTTTGATAATCTGCAGAACCCTGCAGGGGATTGGGTAAAATGGGATATTAACGGAATTGGGTAAAATTTGAAACTGAAATAAGACTTGAGGTCGCAAAAATCGTTTTAAGTTTCAAGTTATTCCACTTCAACATTTACTTGACAAACGTTCAAAGCTCCCAATTAATTACAAAAGACTCGTTTACATGACAGTTATAAGACCTTTATGGACGTACGGAGTTGAGCTTTAGGGCTCCACTAAACCATCCAATTAATCTCGTTTCCAATCCTTACAATCCGAAATCCTTCGAAAAATCCTCAATGCTCCTTACTTTGTGACCAATAGACTTATCTATAAAGACCTTAATGTTCCATATGTTGCTGAGTTAGCCCAAACCAGATACCTATCCTTTCATCGTAAGCTCCATAGCTACTCAAATACATTAGTTTCTCAACTTGCTTCCCACTCCATTCCCGATAATCCTCTAAGGCGTCTGAAATGGAGATTGCTTAGAGACCTTTTAGTGCATATTTTTATTGAAGTGCTACTATTGAGTGGTTCTTCACAAGTTATTTACATGCAATTGTATTCACTATCAACACATTTACTTAATGTATACTATTTTGTACAGTTGTAAATATCTATAAATGAAGAAAAAAAAATAGTTTATTATTTGCAAAGCAATATTTTTCAGACTGAGGGCTTCGAGAGGCCAGGACCTACCAAAGGCTGTAGCGCCACGGAGAAGAAGAAGAAGAAGAAGAGGGCTTGGAGAATAATCTATACAATTTTTTCTCATTTGGATCAATGTCCTTTGGTTACGAGTCGTCAATTTTGTGAAATTCTTTACTCCTGCCATATCGTTGAAGTTATGTTTTATAAAATCAAGAAATAAGCTTTCATTATTAAATGTATAATTCAGAGTGAAGGATTGCTAACAATTAGAAGATATTTTTCTTTTTTTAATTTCGGCTACAGAAAACTTAAAATGATTTGTACGATCTCAAGATAACATAATATCACAATGAAATTTCTAGGCAATTTTTTGAAGCCTATTCCACGAATTTTCTCATATCAGAGATTCTCAGATTCTCAATTTTTTTTTCACCCCACCCATTCAACACCGTCAGACAAAACCTTTCGTAGCTAATATCTTGCAGCCTTAATCGTTAAACTCTAGTTAACAACGACACTTCTTAATGCTTTTTTATAAAATCTCAGTGTACATTTTACATGTAAACTAAAATAATTTATTCGCCGCTCTAGACTGTATGTATTGCTAACTTCCAAAGATACTTCAACTAGAGAAGAAAGGATGTTGTATCCAACTTTTTACAAACCTATTCTCGCCAGGTCAATCAGATAATTCCTTGGATTCGACATGAAATAAATGTTAATAAGCGCAAGCCGGAATAAAAAATTATGTCTTTTACCGCTTGTCCATCAATTCATCTTCGGCACTATAATTTTTATATTCATAAATTGAGAAACTATTACAATCTGCCTTAAGGAGGGCAATAAGTAATATGGAGGGCTTAATAGCTGCATTCACACAATATGTACAATAAGAAATAAATGAAAAGAAGAGAAAAAAAATGAATAATCGGTAACATACAAAGTAGTTTTAGGACTATATTCACGATAAAGAAAAGTCAATCTCTAAATAATTAAAGTCAGAACATATTTTAAATTATAATTTGTCCGGTGTTAGTAATGAGGGTAATGAATTTACACATCAATCAATACAAACCCACAATTGAAAATTAATCATTTCAAAAAGCAATACGGGCTCTATTTTGTTATGAGGAAAAACTTTTGGTTTAAGTAGAAGGCGTTGAAATTTAAAGTTTTATTGTTAATGAGTTCGGGTGCGAGTGAAATTTTTATTTTCAATTGTTTTCCAGTTCTTTAGGAACTGGAACTTTTCGCGTTTGAGCATTTGAATAAAGTTTTTTACTTCTTTTTTTTTTTTATTTAAAACTTCCGCAAAAGCTAACAAAATAAATTACTTTCGCAAAAAATTCCAGAAATTTCCAAGAAAGTAACTCTATAATATATATTAATTATGCGGCAAGAATAAAACGACAAGAAACTGCTCGTCGTTTTCGACTACTTCAACATTTACTCGACAAACGTTCAAAGCTCCCTATTAATTACAAAAGACTAATATACATAACAGTTAGACCTATCTGGACCTACGGAATTGAGCTTTGGGGCTACACTAAACCATCCAATTCATCTCGTATCCAATCCTTACAATCCAAAATCCTTAGAAAAATCCTAAATGCTCCTTACTTCGTCACAAACAAACTTATCCCCAAAGATCTTAATATACCTTACGTTTCTGACTTAGCTCAAACCAGATATCTATCCTTTCATAGCAAACTCCACAATCATTCAAACCCATTAGTATTGCAGCTTGCTTCTCATTACATTCCAGATAACCCTCCGAGGCGTCTGAAAAGAAGATGGCCTCTAGACCTTCTAATATAATGCTTCATTATATAAAACCTTTATAAGTGCTACTAATGGGTAGTTGCTTTAAAAACAAGTGACGAGTCATTTTTATCATTATCATCGTATTTACTTGATGTATAATATGTTGCATATACAGTTGTAAATTTCTATTAAATAAAAAAAAAAAAAAAAAAAAAAAAAAAAAAAATTATGCGGAACATTTTCGCTGCTGAAGCAATTAAAATTCACACCATATTATATCTGTAATCTAATATTATTAATTTTTAATATTTTAAAAGTGCGATGAAAGCTACAAGCCCTGTTCTGTACATTATGTAGCACGTGTTTGGATATCCTGACAATAAGCATATTCATCGTATAACTATTAATATTAGCAAAATGTGTAACTAGGAATGTGCTAGGACCTCCTGGCCCAACTATAAACTTATTATAGTCGCATATATTATAACGTACATTTTTAAATAACTTTATTTTTATGTTAATTTTAATGGTGAAATGTATCGAGTTGAGCTTGGGGCTCAACTAAACCTTCTAATTCTTCCCGTATCCAATCCTTACAATCCAAAATCCTTCGAAAAATCTTTAATGCTCCTTACTTTGTTACAAATACACTTATCCATAAAGATCTTAATGTCCCATATGTTGCTGATTTAGTCCAAAACAGATATCCTTTCATATTAAACTACATAACCAAACAAATCCACTAGTCTCTCAACTTGCTTCCCACTCCATTCCCTCCGAGGCGTCTGAAAAGGAGATGGCCTAAAGACCTTCTAGTGTAGGATTTTTATTGAAGTGGTACTGATGAGTAGTTCTTTTCAGGTTTTGACAGGTTATTATAGTCGTTATCAGCACATTTACTTGATGTATTATTTTGTACAGGTATAAATTTCAATAAATTGACTTAAAAAAAAAAAATTTTCTTTAATCAAGGCTGATTTCACTTGAGATGATGGTATAGAAGGATCAATAAATTATTTTCCACTTCTATTGGATTTTTTTCCCATAAAAATTCCGCCCACACCCTAGGTCCGTTTGGGGTAAGGTTAGTGAGGTCAACTGTACAGATATATTCTTTTCAAACTGTACAGATATGTTTCACCTTTTCGAAGAACAGACACCAACCCTTTAATAATTAACTCCACTTCCAATCGAATCCACTAGTCTCTCAACTTACCTCACTCTCGATTCCCGGTAGTCCTCCGTGGTGTCTGAAAAGGAGATGGCCATGGTACTAATGTAAAACTTTTACTGCTACTAGCGAGTAGTTCTTCAAGAGTTATTTGGCATTGTTATCATTACGACCGATTTACTTGTTGTACATTGTTTACACTTGTAAATATCAATAAATATCCAAAAAAAAGTTTATGGTCAAAACATACCTGAATCTAATAAAAGTCATATTAATTATTTTTAAATCATCTAGATTTCCAAATGAAATATTTGTATTTACAATTAAGATGTTGTTTTAAAATATTCATGATAACCCTCCTAGACGTCTGAAAAGAAGATGGCCTAGTGACCTTCTAGTGTAGAATTTTTATTGAAGTGCTAATGATGAGTTGTACTTTTTAAGTTTGGACATGCTATTGTAATTATAATCAACCCATTTACTAGATGTATATATTTTGTACAGTTGTAAATTTCAATAAATGGATAAAAAAAAAGAAAGAAAAGAAAGGTGAAATGTAACTTTTAATACAATTTTAACTATTAAAACATGTATTTCAATGCATTCTGTAACCAATCTGACCTTAAGCGGTTCCGCCTACACCCATGGTCTGTTTGGGGTAGGATTAGTGAGGTTCAAATGTATTGTAGATATATTCTGTTTCACTTTTTCGAATATCAGATACCAATCCTTTAATAATTAACTCCACTCTCACTTGAATCCATTACTTTCCCAATTTGCTTCAAACTCGATTCTTGATAAATAAGATGGCCAAGAGATCTTATAGTCTAGAACTTTAATTGAAGTGCTACTAGTGAGTAGTTCTTCACAAGTTATTTGTGTCATTATAATCATTTTCTCAAATTCAATTGATGAATATTGTATACAGTGCTATGTTCCCAGATCAGCATCAATCTACAGGGATTCCAGTCAGGACCCAACTGCCTGAAAAATTATAAATAATTTTAGAATAATCAATTAAATTAACTCTACAAACGTGTGATCCGTGGGGCCAAAGAATTGAGGCATCTCAACTGTAAAAGAAAAGCTGTCTAAAGGAATTCATTGGATAAGTGAAATCAAAAGCAATGTATATTCACATAAGGTTAACATACAAAATCATAAGTAGAAGCAAATACTATTTCTTAATCGAGAATCCAAAATATAACAAAACAAACTCAGCTCAATAGGAGAGATGGTATGAGGTGGTTAAGGCGTAGTCGGTGGAAGTCATGGTTTCAGAACGGCGAAGAGATGAATCTTCATCAGATGACGAAGTAACTCGGCTACATCGCGGCAGGAGTTGGAACAGCAAGACACAAGACCACAAGAAACAAGAAACAAGACCTCTAGTAACAAGCCCTCTAAAATTTGTTTTTTTCAAAACCCATATTAATGAAATATGTATAGTGGTAGGGATTTATATAAATTGTAGAAACAAAAAGAGATAATGCGATACTTTCTGTAACCTGGTTACATTTTAAGGCGGTTCTGAGTTAAAATTTACAATAGTATTGATTGTCTTCCATGAGGTTTATGAACATGTTGGGGCACATCTTAACCGTCCAAAATATTTTTCCGGCCCTTTTTGAAACATCGTCCCCACCCAAGGTCGGTCACCAACATGCCCACCCACTTCCTAGTAGTTAGGAGCTTGAAATCAATTTAGAATATACCTGTTATCCAAAATAATATCCATAAGGGATAGATACCAATATTCTCTTTTATGAACGGCCTATCTGCGTCTACTTCCTAGAAGGGTTGCCGATACCCGATCTACGGTCCAGGGCTGTGAGGAGCCAGCCTATTGCGTACCATAACAAATATTCGTATTAATTTAAAATCTACAATTCTGATACATATCATCAGTTGTTAATAGCAATAAATAAAATTTAAAAAAAACAAAAAAAAAAACCTTTTCGATTCATACTTTTTATTATATTTTATCATTTATTTTATTTTATTTTAAATTGGGCACGGATGTCTACTTTATAAAGCTATTTCCTTTAATCGTTAAATGAAGCAGATTGTCATATTGGTCAAAATAAAAGTTAATCAAACATAAAATAATAATAAATATTTCTCCCTAGGTGTAAAACTGATAAGGAATAAGCTAAAATTATGATCATGTTATATAATAAACATGGTATATCATTTAAACCTGAAATTTTTATATAAAACTATCTCCTTGTTCATGTTTTTAAAATGTATGTGTTGTTTGAGAAGTATCTTATACCAAATGAATACTCTTTAGTATTGAGATAGTATTTAATAGAATTTAGATATCATTTATTATTTATTAGAATAAAGATCTATTAGATTATTCATTCTTTATTAGATAGTATTTATTAGAATCACTAGTAAAAGATCTAAGGTACTTTTGAAATATATCAAATGTTGTCCCGGAAGATAGTTCAGGTTTAGATTAATCGCCATGTAATTTAGAATATCTATGAAGAATACTCCCAGAAATATATAGTAGATAGCCAGTATCAGGTAGAAACTGGGCTCTCCGCTCCCAGCAATCGAAGCCGTATTTTTATCTATTGGATGTATTTCTGATATTTATGGTTATGATTACTGTTACCCATTTTGCTGGATAAGAGAGTTTCAGTTACAATCTTTATTATATAATTCTACCAGTTTGGTAGAATTTATGTATTTAGCAATACTTTGTAAATTATCCCAGACAATGAGTGAATGGATGTGGGCAAAATTGCAACTGAAATATCTTGAATTCATATTTTAGTGAGTAATAAGTGCAGACCAAAAAGTATCAAATCAACAAAATATGGAACTTTATGGGATTAGCTTATTTATGTAAGAGCTAGAAGTTTTGAGGATTAAATAGTAAGGATAGCATACGAGCAAAATTGGATGGCTTAGTTGATCTCACAAATCCATATAAATCGTTCTTAAATTTTTTTTTTAAATTCGTTTAGAAATTTTCAGTAAATGTAAACAGTTGGAGTCTATGAAAAATTCGTAGTCATTATTTTGTTGTTGTTTTGGGGTTTAACGTCCTTATGTACTCCAACTAGTGCAGGAAGGACAGGTAAAAACGTCAAGATTCATTCGTGGGTTCACCATGAAATAACTTTAAACCCGCCCAGGTGGGATTAGAACCCACGACCTTCAGTACCGAGCGCGTTAAGACCCTCGCCCCAACTCACTCAGCCATCGAGCTCCCTAGTTTTTATTTTAATTTTATGTTATCGTTAGGTCCTGTCCCACAAAAAAAAAAGTTATATAGCTGGATTTCATTATCGACTCCTTTTAAGTAATCACACAAGCAAATAAAGATGCATGTTAATTCCAAGATATTTTAAGAGTGTGTTTATTTTTTAAAATTAATAATTAGTGAACTCTTAGAATGAATTTTGCTCTTGTATGTAGAGTTTTGAGTCATTATCATTGCCAAAATGAAGTTTTACAGATCCGTCGTGTAATAGCAGCCCTGAAGTGTAAAATCACCTGTTTCAAATAACGGTTTCCAGATAGTTACAACTTGAAAATCACCAAGAAACGTATAAAAACAGGTTAGTTCTTTTATAGCTTACAATTGTCATGGTAGTTTGTAATGATAATTCTTCTCCGACAAATCTATTTTTTACACAGAATTTTATTTTTGGCCTATTCTAAAAAACATTAGTTGTTTTTAATTTCAATCAATAGATGCTATAGTCATGGCCTCTAAGAAGTACCTGATTATAAAACACTGCCCTGACGATGTTATTTAGTTACATTGTCAACATTCCTTTAATTAATATCATCTTTATCATTTCAGCTTCTCCTCCCAGATACTTACTACTTACTGTTAAATACCAGATACTCTTTTTTATTATTGACTAGAATTATAACATTGTTCATATATAACGAGAAAAGGATATAAATAAAAACATTATTTTGTTATTAATTTATATAAAACTAGTTTTAAAAAAAAAAAGGAACCCACAAACAATAAAGTATTATCTATTCCTATTACTAATTAAAAAAAATTCAAATTACTTATACTATTTATTATTGCACATTAAAAAAATACATATTATGAACAAACATGATATATTATTTTTTCATAAATGTTGCTTATTCTTAATAAAGAATAATTATATTATGAGCTGTATTCATTAAAATAATTTTCTTTTTTAATGCCCAAATCAAAAAGCTTTAGTACTTTTACTGATTTCATATGAAAGTGATGAGTACAAAAAGTTATTGAATTTTCAATTGAATGAATTCAATAAAATAACATTCAACGTTCAATAAAATGTATATGGCGGTAAATACCTTGTCCTACGATAAAGCTCTACAAGACCATTGTTGTTTGAACTTTAAATTAAAAAATTGATGGTCACTCAATTAATTATTACTGGATACCTCTTACGATTAATTTGAATGGTAGATATTTTTTAAATCGAAGGACCTTGCTTTGACATTTATTTTATTGTGTCGATATGAAATTGTAAACAATCCATACGTGATGGTATACTATTTGCGTAACCAGTGTTATAATATTATTTAGGGAAGATAAAAAAAAATATGAAGTAACTTACAAGGGGACGTTTGCAGTTGTAAATCACAGATTTGAATACCGATTTGTGTGTGGGTAGTAGGGACCCTATAATAGTGCAAAACTAGAGTTATAGCCGCCAATGGGGCATTAGGAACCGAGAAAAAAAATAAAATAAGAAAATCACGTTTTTATTTTTTTTCTCAGCTCTCAGTCAAGATAGCGAAATGATTCTTTCACGTTTAATTGAAGTTATGTAAGGTATTTGATATAAAAAAATACTTTCGTTATGCTCAAGACACCACCCGGCTTTAGGGTGCTCAAAAAGTCTAAAAAAATTACAAAATTCCAAGGAAATCCGCTGTAAATCAGTGGAAACCTTTTTTTGTAATGAAAAAAAATGACCTCAAATCTCGATTTAACACACACCATAAAACCCTTAATGTGAAATTTTATCAAAATAAAAAATATTGATTTTTTACCCCTTTCGAGGAGGTTAAAATTTTGAAGTTATATATATATATATATATATATATATATATATATATATATATATATATTATATATATATATATATATATATATACAGGGTGAGTACCTCTTAGTGCAAAAAAAAAAAACATTGGGTGAAACTAGATCAAAAATGAAGAAAAATAGACCTTACCTCTCTATTCCAATCCGTAGCAGATATACGCTAATTCAAAGTATTTTTTGAGGAAACCTCATTTTTTACCATAAAAGCTGTAATATCTCTACCTTTTTTAAATATTTTTCAAATTTTGGATTTAGCATTCAATTTTCTATAATAGCACTGTGACCTAAAAAAGAACAGCTTGATTTTCACCTTATTTAGGAAAGTTACAATGTCTTATAGCACTTCAACAGTTTTATTTTTAAACATATTTTACTAGAATCCACTTTTTGTCGAGATATAATCGAAAAACAAAAAAAAATGGGACCTTCTACCCTCCCCTCGGCGGGGAGTTTTTTAGTATGTTTACCTTCTAAGTACTCCAACGAAGCCCTGAAGTAAAAAACTGTAGCATATTTCATTCTGCTTACGACATGATAATTGGTCTGGTATTGAATAAAGGGTTAGATGCAAATATTTCTATAACCTTTTTTATACTCTCAAGCGTCCAAAGAGAAAACAATTGTCAAATAAAACCTATAACTAGAAAAATCCATGAAAACGTCTGGAGGTTTTTGTTTTTTGTCGCACACTTCACAGTGATTTTCCTCACATTTACAGGAATAAAATAATACTACAACTTACCTATTGCCTGATTGATTTTTTCTCGGTCCGGGTTTCTTTCTTTTCCGCCGAAAGTTTTAGCTGTTAAGGAATCATATCAGTTGCAATTTATTTGATTTTAATCTCAATTGGCCAGCGCAAATGTTATTACATTCTTCAGATAGATAAGTCACATTGATGAGTTTATTTCTACTTTGGATTGAACTTTCAGTAAATATTCAACAAACACTTTCGTGTCGCTTCAATCGTTCGTGGATCCGAAGTGAGATGCTTGTCGAAATGAAGCTAAACATTCCACGTTTAGCTGGTTGTAATATATGAACATTAAAATATAGAGTCGGACAGGAAGTCGTAGGTTAATGACGAAGAACGTCGAAAGTGATTTGGTAGAATTTGTTTTAATCCTCTAGTTTTAACAACATATGTTGTGTGAAGTGAAAATATGCAATATAATATAATATTGATCACCATTGGATTTCTTGTCTTCCATAATCAAAAAAGAAGAGAAATAATAAATAATAAGTATATTCTATGTAGCAAAGTGCTGATGTTTTGAAATGTTTGTATGTTTATAGAACTAATAATGAATTTTTAATATACAAAACTAGTTTTCAAATAAAACAAATCCAATAAATGTGGCAAATAATTCATCAATCCTAAACAATAATTGTTATTATAAAACTAATAGGTACAAATATACTAGCAATAAACAAACCGTGCAATACCTTTAAGCGAGATACAAAATAAGGGCAAGTGCAAAGTTAACAGACAAATGTTATTTGGGTTGGAATTAATTTGTTTAGTTGCATTGGATTCAGCTGATTTGGCCGACACTCATTAACAGAGCCTCCGGTGTGCCGCTGTTGATCGAAGAGCAGCCTCCTGTTTAATGAACACTGCCAAAGCTCACAACAGCCGCTCCCATCGCTCAGCTATCAGCCCTGCTAATCTTCAGCCAAACGTCCAAATACTAACCCTAATGCAAATGTTACATAGTATAGCTATACTTTATTGGGAATTCAAATATTAGGAATAGAAACAAAAAGTTTGTTTCCGACCATTATTCTTTATTTCCAAGTTGTAATTTGGCTATAAAATAAATTGAATATGAAACCTTCATATAATCATGAGGATTAAAGATGATCCGTCAGTATTGGCAGCAAGGGAGTGTTAGGTTTACGACATTTCTGGAGTTTGCGGTTCCTCAGGTTTTGCGGTTTTCTCAAGGTGACGTTTTCGGAGTAACATTATTCATTTCGCTGTGGACAGTTAAACCACTGTCGGTAAAAGAATATTGTTTCGAATTGTAGCAAAACATTCATGAAGATAAAACTGTGAATAGGCTTGGCTAACCGAGATGTTGTGTACTCATAAACAATAGTTTGAATTCAACAGAAAGCAATTCTGTCAAAACTACGATAGGCAAATACAATCATTGCTCCGAACAACTCCTTTTTCTACCATATCAGGAAGGATTGGGGATTTTTGCCGTCTTAGTAATATGGCGTTTCCTAAAAGGGGTTATTGGGGGCTGGAATTTGGGCCCCGTGCACTGACAATTTGTTTTATTGCTGGTGGCAATAGATCACGTGGGTTTCAATTCGTCCCCACGCACTGTCAATTATTTAGTTGCCTGACAACCTTCTTACTCGGAGAAAATCTTCTGTTTTTTTTTTGTTATTTCTTCAGATTTTGGAATGTAATTAGATGTCCAAGAGAAACCTATAGATACTCTTTTAATCTATCAAACAGCTTATATAATTGGACATCAAGAAGCGTGGGGCTGATAAATGGATGTACCCAAACCTTTTTGTTCTTTTGCTTTATTTTTTTAACGTCTTGACGTAAAAACATAACTAGCTGCTACGAAATTCATTTGACTGAGCTGAAGGGCAACTGTTTAGTCGCCAGTGCAAGGTGGCGGACCGCTCACGGGTGAGTAAACTGTTTATTTAGTTGTTAGTGGTTAAAGATGAAAATGCGCGGGGCCCTTAATTATGCATAATTAATTCTATCCTACGCCAGCCAGATTGGAACTTGGGATCTCCTGTTTATCAAGGTTACTAGGGTAAAGACCTTTTTCCCAAGTGAGACAGACCCCACCCCTGTGCTTGATGGGGTCTGCAAATCTTGAACTAATAATACAAAGCCTAGGGGAAGACGAAATTCTACCTTCTCTGCCATCTTCCCACCCTGACAGTCAGTCTCCACTTGAAACTCTCCATTTAATAAACTTTAATTTGGTCGGTTCACCACTTAGGCGCTTCGGTATTTACTAGATTTTCGTATTGCATCAGTCACCACCTACAACAGGACACTAATTATTGCTAAAACGGGAACCTTCCCACAAAACCACAAGACATTGAATAAGGAAAAATGCAATACACTGTCATTAGACTTGTTGTACAAAGTTCCGCGTCTGCCTCTGCGGTACCAGTTTCAGTTTAAAAATTTAATGTGTCTGCGTAACTTATACCATTCTGATAAAATGATATTTAAAGGAAAAAATCGTAAATTTAACTTGCACTGTAAGATAACTATATTAAGACAAAACGACTATGACTTATGGAAAAATTAGAACTGCAATTAGGCATGGGTTTATTTTTTTTTTTTTAAGTATGAGCCCTACAAAGTACTTAGGCGTTTATGAAAACATATTCAAAAAACAAGTTAATGTATGGTAATAAGACAAATAATTTCTGCCTCAGTATTTGGGACAAGTAAAGAGAACACAGAATTGTATCATGTTACCTTGGGGGGGGGACTTAAGCTAGACAGTTCCTCGACTTTGTTTCAAGGTGTGTTTCACCTCTCATATACTCACAAAAGACTCTTTAAATGCATGTTCATAACAGAAGGTTTTCAATTCATGTTAGCTCATATGAATGGATATGAACGTTGGTTTTCATTATTTGTAAATATCTAAACCTATGTGTGGCCCATCCACTAGTATTCTAAAATCTCTTTTTTTTTTTTATGTTTGATTTTATGATAACTCTGCTAGGTTATAATAAAACATTTATAAAACATAAAGAGACCAGCGGTTTTAGATAATATGACTTCGTTTTTACATATTTTTTATAAATTATATAGGGGGAAAAATCGGTTCATATTAACGGTTTCATATATGTCCTCCATAAACTAGTCCGTGAATAATTCCTGTATTGTTATGACCTAGTAAAACAGAAATGAGAGAATCGTGTAATTGAACTACCCGGCTTAACTAGGTTCTGCTCAATTACTGTTCTAATAAGTGATTGTAAACCATTCTTTTGCGAATTCAAATGTTGTAGACTGTTTCATCAGAATGCGACCTTCCATGCTCTGACCCCAAATGCAATAATTTCAATTGCTCGCTTAATTGATACATCTGACCTCAACGTGCTCATTTCATTACGGTCTAGTTACATCACAAAAGAACTAAACTTGTCTCGGGTCAATAATAGTAAAGCACTAGTTGATTATATTCTAATAATAAATAATTTAACGTATATTCAATATAGAGAATCATTGACTAACGAGATAATATTCAATACTCAATAAATAAATGTTTATAAGAACAATAAATATGATGTGGGATGCAGTCAGGAGGAAAACCACATACAAGTAACAATCTTTTTATGGTGTGCCAACGTTCCGAACTGGAACTCCGAATTTGGAGAGGAGACGATCGATGATTATTAAGTTAAAAAGTTTTCTACTTGGACTTGTTTTTTCTTTCTCCGGATTGCGCCCCAGATCATCTCATATTCATTTAAGAACATATTAATACACTTTAAATAATATATATATATATATATATATATATATATATATATATATATATATATATATATATATATATATATATTATTTAATATTGTAAATATTATTGGTGCTGAACTTTCTCATGCCTAACATGCCATTTGTACATAATTTCTCATAGAATATCCGCTTATTGTCGGGATTTGAGCGACAGGTGTGGATAATAGAAATAAATTGAAAAACAAAAAAAATTATTATTTGTTATCTATTTCAATGAAAGAAAATTCAGTTATATATATTGTTACGGGCCACTGGGGGTATGACTAATTAAATCACAACTTAAATACTAAACACTAATTTATTTACAACTTAATAAATAGAAATAGGTCCCTTAAGCTACTTAATCTAATAACAATTATACTTAGGTCTAATTACACTAATATGTATATTACACAATACTTATCTTTAATATCTTAATACTATCAATTATACATAAGAATCTATTACACTGACACACAGAGACTGTTACTACACTCACTGACACTGTTAATCACTGTCACTAACCCACTGACCGTAACAATATATATATATATATATATATATATATATATATATATATATATATATATATATATATATATATATATATATATATATATAATAGTTGTCGCTTTGTATAATATTCATAACGGTTTATGTTTAATAGTGTGCAGGGTAGTTCTGTGGGTTAGGCATAGAACTCCAGGTACCGAGGCCCGAGTTCGAGCCAGGCTGAAGAAACAAAATTTAATTTCTGCGGTGGATCGATTTCGGATTCTATAGCCCTTCCTGGTTTGATCCAGATATAATACTTACAATTAGTTTAAAACCTAGCAGTTCAGCGGGATTGCTAACTGATTGCATTACTTCCTGATACAACGGTTGGTATCCAAACAATACTTCCTTTCCAAGAATTGAACACAAGGCCCTTCAAGGGTGGTGGTGGTATATTAAATAAAAAAAAACAAAAAAAAGGTTTATACTGATCCGTGTATAGGGAAACCATTTGGAGACTAAGCAATTGTTAAAAACAATTTTTCTCTCATTTTTCAATATAAATCAGTATACAAGGAAAATGCTATTTTTATAAAACCTTCTTTATAAGTTTTTTCTCGCAAAAACTTGTTTTGTTCTATATAATTCATTTATGAACAATAACATCCACTGAAAGATATAAAGAATATTTAGTAAAACATTTATAATCAATTGAACCTATATAATATTGGCCAGTACTAAATAACTACTTTGGATCAATGCAAATCGTTATTTACGTTATGAATTAGCCATGATATAGATAGGATAGATAACGCATTTATACATGTTTGTAGAAAAGAATAATCTCCAATCACTTATACGCTTCTAATCCTGCCGCTTTGAAGAGGACAAAGAAACAAAAAAATAATTTATTAAATAAATCAAATAAAAGTTTAAATTTATGAAATACATTCAAGACTAAAACGACAAGAAATTGCCCGTCGTTACAGACTATTCAACATTTATTATACAAACGTTGAAAGCTTCCAATTAGTGATTATTGACCTGTTTTGACCTATGGAGTTGAGCATTGGGGCTCAACTAAACCATCCAATTCATCTTTTATCCAATCCTTACAATCCAAAATCATTGGAAAATCCTCAATGATCCTTACTTTGTCACCAATAAACTTGTCCATAAAGATCTTAATGTTTCATATGTTACTGATATAGTCAAAACCAGATACATAATAAGCTCCATAACCACTCAAATGCACTAATTTCCCAAATTGCTTTACACTCCGTTTCCTCCGAGGCGTTTGAAAAGGAGATGGCCTAAAGACCTTCAGTGTAGGATTTTTATTGAAGTGCTACTGATTAGTAGTTCTTTTCAAGTTTTGACATGTTATTATAATCGTTATGAACACATTTACTTGATTTATATATTTTGTACAGGTATAAATTTCAATAAATTGACTTATATTAGATATATTATCACTGAATTATATTGGATTTTTTTCCAAAAAATATCCCCTCACACCCTTGCCCGCTAGGGGTAAGGTTAGTAAGGTTTAACTGGACAGATGTATTCTATGTTTCACCTTTTTGAATACCAGATATCAATCATTAAATAATTAACTTCACTCCCAATCGAATCCACTAGTCTCTCAACTTACCTCACTCTCGATTCCCGATAGTCCACCGTGATGTCTGAAAAGAAGATGGCTATGATGATAATGTAGAACTTTTACTGCTACAAGTGAGTAGTTCTTCAAGAGTTATTTACTAGTCATTGTTATCATTATGACCAAATTTACTTGTACATTGTTTACACTTGTAAACATCAATAAATATCCAAAAAAAAAGGTATGGTCAAAACATACCTGAATCTAATAAAAGTCATATTATTTATTTTTAAATCATCTAGATTTCCGAATGAAATATTTTTATTTACAATTAAGATGTAGTTTTAAAAAGTATGGTTTTTACAAGTTATTATCTTTTCCATTTATGTACTCTAAATAATTTTCTAAAATAACCCGCATAAAATTTACAAAACTGTGTCAGTTTATTACTTCGAAATATATCGGGTCGTTCCACCTTATCAACTAAGATGGAATAATGAATATTTCAAAACCATTTTTTGAAAGAGTTTGTTTTTAGAACAACTTTTACTCAGATTCTGTTTAATGTTATGTGTGCCATAGACTTATTACTGCTTTAGGATGATCACGTCTATCAAACTACGTTCTCCTTAGTGATAAGCAAACCACTAAAGGGTCTTCTTTGGTGGAGGTGGGGCTTTTTTAGGAAACTGTATAACACAAAGAAGCAAAAGGTATAACTTAGTGGTAGAAAAATATCGTTGGCAGGTCGTAACGCTAATGCAACTCGAGATAAGATGTCTCCTATGAAAGAAGGGGATGGAGCGGCGGTTACGAACTGGTACTAAAAAATCTTTTAACTTTAGTAGGGGTAATAAAAAAATTTATCAGAAATCAATGATTTTTTTTTTTTTTTTTTTTTAACAGAAGCCCAGTCTACATGTCTAGATAATAGATAAATACGATTTGAATAAAACTCTTCCAAAGCAGTATGGATAATATTGAGGCATATCAAAGCAAGATGTAATGAGAGGAGTAGATAGGAAATGAAAATAGAGAAATTTAAAAATGCTATGAAGTAGCTAAAAAAAAAAAAAAAAAAAAACACAAAAACTGCTAGTTGACAAGTCGGTATTATTTTATAGAGAGGGCGGGCGGAGCCCTGTGAGTGACACTCTTCAATGCGGCTGTATTTCTTCCCCATGGCCGCTTCTATATCAGTTAATTCTGTTTCATTGAATTTTGACAGCGATACTAATCGAAGATTCATTATTTTTAAACGTTAATTAAGTTAAGCGCCTGTCAGTTAGCGATTGCTTTTTGTTTTTAATTAGTCGGCAGGGGATTTAATTTCAGTTAGCGTTTATTCGTTATGTCGTTTATTTAAAAAAATGAAAACCAGATATTCGTGAAAAAAAAAATATAAAACGTTTTTTTGTAGGATTCATTTAGCTTTTCTAATTGATTTAATTTTTAATATTGTTTTTAAATAAAGGCTTGAAAAAAAAATCATATGTATACATTTAACGTATAATATAATATCGTTTTTCAAAATATTCCGAATATATACTTACACACACACACACACACACACACACACACACACACACACACACACACACACACACACACACACACACACATATATACACATTAAATTTTATGAACTTTTTATTGAGTAATTATTTCAATCTGAACAAAATTGTGCAATAACTAATAAAGATGGCGTATTATGTACAATGAAGAAAATAATAAATAGAAAAAAAAAGAGAACAGAAAAGAACTGTGCTATACATAAACAATATAAAATATACAACGTACATATAGCTGAAATATATAAATTAACAAATATTTATACATAAAATAAAATAGTAAAATTTAAAAAAAAGGAATATAAAAAATATTAATAGTTATAAAAAAAAATAAAACAGATTTAAATTAAAAGTCCAATCATACATAATTTACAATATGCACTCATCCTAGGGATCTCCCAGGCCCAGAGATATCCCAGTTCTTCTGTCTCAGCTGCGTCACTGGAGTAAAAACTGAGTGGTGGCTTTGTGAGAGCACTGTAGTACATGAATTAGTCACACTACTGGTCTCCTACAAGGTGTGAGTAAACAAGCTGACAATTGCCAGAACTCCAATATTAAGAAATTTTACAAAAGCTCTTGGGACCACTGCCGTTATAGTATCCTCCACTATAAGGTAGCCCATAGTACCAGGACCTCTATTTTTAGAAATCAAGCACTGATAGTTCCATTATTTTTGCTCTAACCAACCCCATGCAGTTTCTAACTCTAATCGGCGCGTATATATTATGTCCTCTGAAATAGCCTAGAGTTCTCTCCTTTTCAATACCTATAACTTTCTAACATATTGAGTGTGGTTAGTCAATCCGTGTAAACGCCAGTCCAGACCGTCACACAAACTCCTCCAAACAACACTGAAAGGAGAATTTTAAGCATTCTTTGTTATCTGCAAACTCTTGGGCGACTGCTGCGAGACTCCTCAGTAAACATGACAGAATTTCAGTCGGAATCCTCTTCTAGGCGCTCGCACCAAATTTCTGAGCCGCCGGTTGCAGATTGTTGCTGCAGATTGTCTTAAAGAGCCATAAGATGTGAGGCCAACATACCACAAATTACGTATTAAGAGTCGTTAGTGTGAATTAAGGTCTGGACAAAACAAAACACCAAAGGAAGGGTTATGCATCAAAGTTTTTAAAACCTGAGAATTCGCATCTGCCCCTTCTCCCATTGTCTCCAGACCTCAATTTCATTGAACACATGTGGAATGTGTTGCAGATAAGACTCTAGAATCGCTATCCGCATCCCATTGGCAAATGTTACAATGTTGCACTCAGGCGTTTATAGCCTGAGTGCAACATTGTAACATCTGTGAAATGAAATCTCTTAATTATTGACATCATTAACAGTATGCTTAGGCTATCGCCAATAGAGAACATTATATAAGGTAATAGTTGTTTACAAAACTATTGTGTTTAAGAAAAAAAGTAATAGAACTAAAACCTAAAAATCTTTAAATGTTAAATTTTTAACATTTTAACAACATTTCCAACTGATACTGTTATATTGATAATATGCAGACACTCTGATAGGTAATGAAGTAGAAAAATAATGTAAAACTTTTCTAATTAAATAAGGACTTAATAAACACTCAAAATGAGTAAGAATACCAACATTTCGATTTTTTTAAAAATGATTTTTGATGCGTCTTTTTTTCCGAAACTTTTTACTGTAGTTGCGGCTAACTTTTCCGAGCTTCTAGTAGCCAGTGGCTTTGGATTGGACAGGACACTCAGGACTTTAGCTGTTATGCCCCCTTACTGTTTTGTGTCGATTTTAAATTATAGATTTGATGTGGACTATCGTCTTTTTTCCCGATAGTAATATCTACAACAATAAAGCACATTTCCTATACTATCAGATGACATACTACGGTTTTCCTGTGATATGATCCTTCATATATATGATAATAGCTCATAGGTTGATTCCATATTATTTATACAGGTGTGAATAAAATGTAATAAAACTATAACTAATGTTGATTATATTTTATTTTAATCATAACATCGGTGAGGTGTTTTTTTTTGTTGTTTTGCTTAGTCTTGTAAATATATCACAATATATAAGTCAAGGTCCGAAGCAGGCTAGTATTAGCTTTAATCCTATCTCTAGTCACAACAAACAATGTACTTGTATAAATAGAGCTGCATCAGAGCAATAAACCAGTTAACAGTCATTACGTGCATTTCATTATCTCTTTTATTTCCTTTTTTCAAAGTTTTGTTCTTCGATCTATTTAACTTATATGTATATGTGTGTGTGTTGGGATAGTATACCATGCTACTTAGTGGTGCTTGTTATTATACCAATGCAAAGATGCTAGAAAACGGGGAACTCGATGAAGAGACTCACGTAGAGCGTAATGAACGGCTGTGGTGTAGAAAGAAGGGCAGAGACGGAACACGTCGCTCCCAGGAGGCCCCCTGATTGGCTGCCATTATTCCAGCCGACAGCCAATCAACGCTAAACACAACGCACTTCCTAAGTCTGATTGATACCACCCCAATTACGGCATTAGATAATATCCGCTCCCGGTAATTCCCAATCTCTAAGTAATTGTCATTGTGGAAATTTAATTAATTTCCAATCTCATTCGTTACTGCTCCCATTCAAATGGAACAATCGAATCCGATAACTCCAATTATACTCATTGACACTATGGAATTACATTCCCGAAAAAATGTGTAGATCCGTGTTAATTATTTTGCAATATATAGAGGAAAATGTGTAAATATGGGCACACTCTTCTGTTTATGATTTAATGTTACTTCTAACTTGGAAAATTCTAGATTTTTTTCTTTCACTAACAACTGTATCAAGTTACTTAAATGCGAGAAGGCAAAACAATGATCTATATAAATTATTTTATTTGAAAAACGACGATTTAAAAAAAAAATGTGTAGTGTAGAAGTTAGACCATAAGTCTGATTCGAAGTAAGTCAAGAATAAAATATATGTATAGCATGGAGCAGGATGGCCCCAATAAAGGAGAAAGACAGTGTGTCAATTGTGACTGTTATAATCAACATAGCAATCTACATTATGGGTAAATTCAAAACATCCAGCAACAAGTGAACCAACTACGTGCTAAGTCCATTAATGTGTTCAATACTGATTATTTCTTTAATATTTTTTTTGAAAACCAAATTTATTATATCATATTATATTTAAATTTATTATAGTATATTATATTTATTAGTATTTTATATTAAATACAAAGAGTTTTTCTTGTAACATTTTTTTTTTTTTTTTTTTTACTGGAAAACGTCAGATCAAATCATTATTTCCATGTTGATACGGTTAAGAGGTTGTTGAAATTCCTTATTATAATTCAACTGTTCTTTACTTTCTAGGAGGCGGCCAAGGGCCAACAAAAAGGTTTTTATTATTTTTTTTTTAAAGTAACAAATCATTAAACTTGATCTCTTATTCTTATAATAGCAGGAGATAGCTTTTTCAAATTTATATTTTCTATTCATAACGAAGTCACTTATTTAGTACAAACTTTCTTAGCTCTCCTATTTACGATTTTTAAATGGTAAAAAATATAATGGAGGAGCGCTGTGTAGATAAGCTGGCTTGATAATACTTTATATATATAATTAATGGAATAGGTCAGTAAAAAATATCCGTTCTCTTGGTTTTTGAACTTTTAATAGTAATTCTTCACATCTGTATTTACATTGAGGAGCTGTGAAGTGTGGTTAGTTCATGTTTGAGCTCAGTTGAACAATATTGTAAATTGCGAAGTTTTCAGCAGCTTAAGTCAATTATCTGGTATGTGAATATTTTTTAAATGAAAGAACAATGCGAAAGCTGTTACAAAAATATAATAAAAGTATTGAGAGCCTTAAGAGGAGAAAGGGTTGGTTTCAGTAGTCATAGAGGAATCTTTAGTAATTCCATCTGTTCAAATAACTATTTGGAAACACTGCAGGGAATGTACGATGTCGGAACATCATAGTTCAGCGATATACAAGTTTACAGAAAGCAAGTCTCAATTTCAACAAGATTGCACCTCTCAACAAACAGAAGGGAAATTAGCTAATTTTAGATGGAATCTAGCTTCTCTAGCAGTCCAGACTGTCCCATCAGATTACAACCTTTTCACGCTAATGGTTCATTCCCTTCGTGGAAAAACATTTATCATCTTGAAGGAGGCTGAAAGTGAGATTCCCGAATTCATTGATTCAAGACCTATATAATGACATCATCAATGAATGCTATAGGTGACTTCCAGATAGCGTCAATTCTTGATTTTTACTCATAAAATGTTCATTTTTTATGATTCATCCTATTAATTTAAGCCGAATACTGAAATTATGGATGAGTGAGTAGGTTTACTAATTTGTGACACTTTTGTCTCACTTAATTCACTTCATACTTAAAAACAAAAACTTATGTATCTGTCCTATTTGATTCATAAGTGGACTCTGTAGTACTTCTGAATACACGGTTAATGTCAGTTATTTTGGTATAAGTTTTATCTTGTTCTTCTGACAGGAAAAGGATGTACCGTCTATATTGTTTTAGTTGAAAGTTGATTACTGTTTATAAAAACAATATTTTGAATGCCGTAACCGAATTATTAAAAAATGTTCAGTTAGTGAAAATTTTATTTTTTTTAAAGACATGTTTCATCAGATTAGTTCTAATTTATTAGTGCAAATTAATATGAAGGTTGCATGTTATTTCTAGACAAATTTTCAATAAATGATTAAAAGTGAAAGAAAAACAGTTATCTTAAAATAAACTATTACGAAAACTACAAAAATAAACAACGAAAATTATTTCATTTATCATAATGACTAAAAGAATAGTGGTTGAATCTGAACGAAATAGATGCTAGGATTAATAACAGGAAAAATAAATGTTCGTTCACCTCCTTTTTTTTTCCTTGAAAATTTATCAGTATGAGTTTCATAAAATAACGAAAATAATAATCCGAACAAAATCAGTTCAATATTGGAATTAACCTTCCTTTTTGTTTTGTTTTAAAGATTTCTTTTATAAATTATTATGAGTTCTAGTGGAATAATTCGTTGATGAAACTTTTAGGAATTCGAAATAAAGTTATCTGTTATTCATACTTGAATCGTGCAAATTCCTTATAGCCCATTCTTCCACCCCATATTGGCAATTAAACTTATATCTCATAGATCATTTGTCTTCTGTCCTTGAATTGAGAAGTCTCTTAGGAAACTAATCATTCTATTCATCTTCGAAAAATCACTATGTAATTCCAGAATGAATTTTGCAAATATAATATTCAATTATTATAAATTTTTATATTTTACAAATTAACTGACTGTGAGTTTTCTAATTTCTTTCGATTGATTAGTGATTATTTGTGTTCAAAATGAGTCGTTGATGTAACATGCTTGACTTCTTGGATAAAAAGCCAGTTGAGAAGATAAATTGTAAGTAATTAGTTGATAAATCATCATAAATTGTATTTATATTTTTTTCAATAATTTACTAGGAATCTGAAATTTTTACTATTCCAGATTCTTGTTCGTGGCTGCTCAAGGAAATACAAAATATATCTGGTATTGGTGTGCCGAAGAAATAAAAAAAGAAAAAGGAAAAAAAAAGTGTGATGTTCCAATCCGCAATGAACATACTAAATATACTTGTAATAATTGAATAGAAATAGAAGAAAATGATCTACCTGATGAAAAACACATTATTGTGTAAGAAGTAAAATGTTTAAGTTTTTTTTTTTATTTTTTTTATTTTTTTTTTTTTTTTTTTTTTTAATAGGGTGTATAAAAAAAAATGGCTGTTTTATCAAATTCCAGATTTCAAAAGTCTGTAAATATCTTAATGCTATTTATTTTTTACCAATACTTAATAATCCCTTTAGGTTCTTAGATTCTTAGCTTGTTTGTTACACTGGACTTCTTAAAAAAAAAACCTCAGTTCAGTCATTTATTTCAAAGAAGAAACAAGACAGTGTCCTACCGAATTCTCGTAATTTTAAGACATTACTGGAAAAAAAAAATCACAACCGCTAAAGCAAATCGTGAAATTATTAAATATGAAGGGGAAGTTGTCCTTGAAGAGCGCACAGTGCGGCGTTGGTTTGAAAAATTTAGAAGTAGAGAAACGACTTTGGAAAGAAAGAAGGGCTCCGGGCGGCCATTAATGGATAATAATAAGGTTCTGAAGGAAGCTGTTGAGTCAAATCCGTCCACAAGTACTCGCGAACTTGCCAGGGAATGTGGTGTGCCAATGATACTGTTAGTGGCCATCTTCTCTCCATGGGGAAGGTGAAAAAGACCTGTAGACTGGTCCCTCACGAACTTCCTCCTCAACAATTTTACAAATGTTGAGAACAGTTTACAGATCTTCATGGGTTTGAACTCCTGCCTCATCCACTGTATAGTCCAGACGTCGCATCTTCGAATTACTACTTGTTCGATCCTTGGCCCATTTTCTTCAAGGGAAAAAAATTGATAATTTTGCGGAAGTTGAAAATACTGTCCAAGAGTTCTTTGACAGCCATCCCAAGGAATGGTATCAGCGTGGCATCGAGAAATTGGCTAGCAGATGGGTAATGATCTTAGATAACAATGGACTATACTTTGAGTATTAATTGTATTTTATATCAAAGAAATAATAATACAAATATTTGTTTCAAAAACGGTCATATTTTTTTTATACTCCCCATTAAATTAAATATTTTTGTAAAATATATTTTTAATCCTTATGCTCTATACTACAATCATTGATACATTGTGATGAAATTTATTTATCATTTATATTTACATATTTAGCTACATAAAACTGCATTTTTTATGAAAATCAGAGAAGTGAGGGAAATGCTTACCTAGCGACTAACGGTGTACCAGATCGGCTAGCGACCAACGCACAGTGGGACGAATGGCCAATCTAGGTGGAAAAAAGTCATAATCGAAATTAATGAAACTATTGTGATAGGTGTATAGTTAAGTATTTTATAGAACATTATTGAAGGTTCTTCCGTTTTTAGGAGGTGGATTTCAAGGTAAAAACAACGATGAAAGTAGTACCTAACTCCACAGGTAAAATTTTGTTAAAACTATTGATTCTTTCAATCTAAAATTCTGTATCATCGTATTGATATTTTTTCATTATTCTTTTGTAATTAGTGAATATAGACGATCGTTATACCTGTAAGCCATTCTCAAAATAATGTTTTAATAATTTGAACTATTATATAATTTTTTTAAAAGTGCCGTAAACTAAAGCACTTTTTAAACTAAAAAGATCCATTACTAAAAAGTACCCCTCTGAAATTCATAGTAGAGGAGTCTTAGAAGGTATATGAAATAATCATGAAACGTTTAGCTGCTTTTATCTGCTTTCTTGTCTGAAAACGAATTTTCAATTCCGCTAATTTCGTATTATTTCGTATTTGGCAAAACTGTAAGGGTATTGATTTAATATATATTACTATATTTGAAACACTTAAATTAGAGGATATTATTTCAAAATCTTCAGCTGCGTTGAAGAGATATTTAAAATTGCTAGTTACGAAAATTAAAACAAAATAATAAGAGGCTGGAAAAACCCGGAAAAGTCATATTACATTTTATTGACTCCGATCATTAAGGGGATTAAGAAAATCACTTTTATGTGATTAAATTACTTTTATTTAGAAAAAATCGTTTTACATACATTTATTAAGTTACAATATACAAAAATACATTACAATGAATGTTTTTACTGTATGTATTGAATTTTCATTTAGATTATTGAATTTATTTTATTTTTTTTTGACATTTTGATAGTTTCTATTTAAATAGAGACTCAAGCATAACTGAATAAATAGTTTAGTTTAGTAGGCAAACAGGTAAGTAAGAGTACCACAGAAAGATTTGAAAACAGTATCGCTTCATAATGTGATTTGGATTAGTATACCGGAAACATCTCATTTGTACGATACCAGCTTGACGTGTTTTTTCATTCATTACTTTTTAAGATAATTAAAAATAATTACTATATAATAATAACTATAAATAATAACCCATTTCGGAATAGTTAAAAAACGATCTAACTCATTATTTTTAATTAGTTAGTATGATACATATAAAATAAATAAAAATAAACCTTGAAAAAAAAAAAAAATTTAAAAAAATAAAAAAAATACAAAATCGGAACCACGGATAATGGGGGCATACTGTATAGTATTTTCCTTATGGTTGTGACTTGAGTGGTTTTATTTTACCTTATTTGAACTCTATTGTTTATGTAAATCAAGTTGCCAGGTCTGTTTAAGTGATTCAGACTTTTTTCCTCCTAGATTGGTCATTCGTCCCACTGTGCAACGCCGGGATAAGCTTCAGATATAAGGGGAAAAAGTAACAAGAATGCATTCAATATAATATCCATAAAATTCAAATTTAAAAATGTATTAATGTCTCAGTTTGTTCTAATAGTAATCAATGTAGATAAACTAATTTGACTGAGGAGTAAAAATTATGGAGGTTATGCTGGCCCAAAGGGAGTGGAATATTCGATAAGGTCCCATCTTCTGGGCCTACTTGAATTATTCCTCCCCGAGATTACCTTTGTAGGCCGAGGGAACAGGTTAAAGTTGGGCGTCCAAAGCTCTAGCTACATAAATAATTCCAGCCTATTTTCATTTTTATTTCAAGTTTTAGAAATTCACTGCTTTATAGATCTCATTCAAGAAAATTTAGTCTGTTTTTAAAAATATGATGAGCAGTTACTGGATAATTAATGGGGGCAATTGGTGGTTAAAAAGTTTTTAACATTGCTCTGCGGGATTAAAGTTTTAAAAGTATCTAATCAGCACCAGTATAAAGGAGGGCAATGGCGGTTCATTCGCTCATATACATACAATGAAATCATATATTAGACATTTTATAATATATAGTCACTACTATTCAGTTGTTAAACCGGAAGAAACTTACGCTAGTGAAACACTATTCAAACTAAACACACAATCAACAACAAATAAACTGCAGAATGCAAACCGAAAAATCATTAGGACCACCAAGTAGATGGACAATGGAGATTATTGCCTAATAAAGTGGTCTATCAGAAGTAGTCAGAGTAACTATACTAACTACACTATAACTATATACTTGGGTTGATTGTGTTCATTTATTTCCCAAAATTTGTTGCCTTGATTGTAAAATCAAGAAAGGAGTATGAATATAAAACGCTGTTTAAAAAGTTTGGTCTAAATGATACATTAATAAAATATTTTTGAAAATTGTCACTCGGAAAACGACGTAATTCCGTGGGCCAAAGAATAATCGATTCATAAATCCATCAAGTGGGAATTTAGTGATTCCCTTTCAGTGAAGTTTTAGATCTTTTTACTACGGATAATCAGCTTCATCGGATCATCAGAAAAGATCAAAAATTGAAGTCAAAAATAAAATAAATTGTTAGAGCCACTACTTCTTTTTTTTTTATATGGTGCTGAATCGAATGAAACCACAATAAGCTTCATTGGATCATGAGAAAACATAGAAATTCTATGTCAAAAATAAATAAAAATTTTTTTTGGGCATTCTTCTTTTTAATAATGTTCTGAAACGAATGAAACCGTAATCAGCTTCATCGGACCATTAGAAAGGGTACAAATTTAGAAAAGGTCCGTTCTTTTTGTCTTCTTTTTTTTAAGGTGCTAAATCGAATAAAATCAAAATCAGCTCGGATTGAAGTTTAAGTAAAAAATTACAAATTAAAAAAAATCATGTTTGGTATCATTTTAAATTTATTTAATTTAGTTTTTAGAAAAAACTCTGACCAACAAGGTTGTTTGTTTATGTTTAAATTGTACAATGGATTGCTGGGAAATAGTGTTATTAGTTTCAATCCCAGTTTTAGCTGTGTTTGTTCAGGGGAAGAATTTATTTGTTATATTTCTGCATGCTTTATTATTTCAGCTGCATAAAATAATGTGAGCATTATTCAATTACACCAGGAATCGAAGTTGAGAATTATATTGAGAAAGGAAGTTTTAATAAAATAATTAAATAAGATTAATCATTGTTGTGGCAATGAAATTTTTAGATAGAATTTTACAAATTTCAAGCGACGATCATGAGCTGCTATAGTGCAAGATTTGTTGTGGTTGAGTCCTAGTATTAATACAATTATTTTTTAATCCACATCGAAAAGTTTCAAAAATACCATAAGAAAATTGCCCATAGTTTCAGAGTCACCCAACAATTTAATATCATTATAAGTGATCTATATTAGATTGTATCTGTGACACTTGTGAATAGTCGGTTAAGTCCATTGTGTGTGTTAAGTTGATTTGTGAATTTCTTGTTTATTTCTTTATGTCTTTATTCTTTATGGTTATCACGAGAAAGATTTTTTTTTATTTGTGCCATTGGCTTATTGTAACAAGTGCTACTGATCAACGAGCACTTTTTTTTTTTTTCTCAAAATATTACTTTATTTGATAGTTACTACTCTCCGATTGGTAGTGGATGAATTTGGTGGATAAAGAAGTTATGTCACATTTAAAAAAAAAATACAATCTATTTCATTGGAAGAATAATTTATGTGCAAAACTGTTAGGTAGCGAAATCTAAATATTTCAAGAAAACTAGAAGAAAAAAAAAATCTTTAAACATACGAAATTAAGTTTTGTTATATAACCCCTTCATCCACCAAACCCTTAACTTAACGCAAAACAATTTTATCTTGACATTGATAAATAAAAGTATACCACATGAACTATTATTTAATTTATAATTATAAATATTTATTATTGTAAATACAAACTCCCCAATAATATTGATTCATGCCGAGTAATAATGGGAATCAAACATTGTATTACGTACTGTTGTATTACGTACTAGTTGGCAAAAGCCGAATAGTTGGCCATTTTTATTTATTATACTGTAGCTAAGTAAAGTAAATTACTTACGCTTTCTTTGTCTGAAAATAACCCCACAAAAAAACACTCCGTTGCACACTTGAAAATGAAAATGAAATGAAAAAATCAACTTTATGCTGGGACTTCCTATCCCCTAACACTTATGCACAATTACATGTACAATGGTATGGCCATATTATTTGTTATAAATTTTCTACAGGAAAAAAAAATTAAATTAAAAAATAATAATAACAATAACATAATATACAATCATATATATATATATATATATATATATATATATATATATATATATATATATATATAGGGTGTCCCGAATTTAAATGGCAAAACTTCAGGAACTTATTGGGGACCGAAAAACTAAGACGAAAATTCCTTTAAAGATTTGCTCGTTTTTGCTTAGTTTTAGAGAAAATCGTAAAAAAAAGAAACAAAACAAAAATGTTACAGGTAGCGATTATCACCTTTCAAAGTTTGTCAGGCTAGGCAGTGAGATATGTAAACACTTAATGTTATCCTTTACATTCTTTTATTTGTTTACATTTTGTCTTACTTCTAGGATTATAATTCCTAAATCAGTCCTCAGTCAGATACTCAGATATTTTTGTTTGAATAGCATCAGCCGCAATGCCGCATACATATTCTAATGTTGAATACACTGATATGATTTTTGTGTATGGTTTCTGTAACGGTAATGCTTTAAACCCGGTGCGGGAGTATGCGCGCCGATTTCCAAATCGAAGAGTGCCTAATCTACGAGTCTTTTCGTTAACTTTTAATAGACTACGAGAGACTGGGTCATTCTTAATACGTAATGAAGGCGACCAAGACCAGGCAGCAATAAGAGCAGATTATCGGACAAGAAATTGTGTCCAACGCCACTTCGATAACAATCCTGAGACTAGCTTCCGAAGAGCATCTGCTGCATTAGCAATATCGCGGCAAGCAATATGGTGAACTTTGAAAGATGATAATCGCTACCCATACCATCTTCAAAAAGTTCAGAATTTATTACCTCAAGATTATGTCAAGAGATTGAATTTTAGTACCTGGTTTCTTGACAAAATTTGCGATGAACATTTATTTCCATTAAAAATTATATGGACCGATGAAGCTACCTTTACAAGAGGAGGAATTGTTAATCAAAGAAATTATCATGTATGGGTTCTTGAAAATACCAGAGCTAATAAAGAGAATAGGTTACAGCATGAATTTGCTATTAACGTTTGGCTTGGAATTTGGAACGGATTACTGGTGGGACCATATTTTTTACTTGGAAGATTGAATGGTACCACATTTACACATTTTTTGGAGAACGACTTTTGTAATTATTTAGATGACATTCCCTTACAGCAGCGGATTGAAATGTGGTTCCAACTCGATGGATGTCCAGCTCATTATAGCAGAGTTGCTCGAGCTTGGCTGGATATAAATTATCCACAACGATGGATTGGACGTGGAGGAGTAGTACCTTGGCCATCCAGATCACCTGATATGACACCCATGGATTTCTTCGTATGGGGAACCTTGAAGCAGAAAGTTTATTCGGTGTCAATCAACTCAAGAGGGCAATTAAGAGACCGAATTATAGATGCAGTGCACCAAATATCATAACAATGTTTAGCTGCAATATATCAAGTGAGTGCTAGATGTAATGCTTGCATTGGTGCAAGAGGACAACATTTTGAGCAATATTTACATTAAAAAGAACATAACATAAATATAAATGTAAATAAATGAGTATAAAAATGAAAACTTGTTTTGTTTCTTTTTTTGCGATTTTTCTCTAAAACTAAGCAAAAACGAGCAAATCTCTAAAGGACTTAGTTTTTCGGTCCCCTATAAGTTTCTGAAGTTTTGCCACTTAAATTCGGGACACCCTGTATTTGCGGATGATTGGTTATCTAAAACGTGTAAAATTATATTATTTTTAAAGGAAGTTAGGGAAGCTGCTTTACGAATAGAAGTGGGTAGAGAATTTCAGAAGGAGGTAACACAAATGATGAATGAATCTTTTTTGTTATACAAAAACTTGTAGCTTCATCTTCAAACTATAAAGCTATAAACGAAGCGCCTCGAACATTGCCGATGTCACCCGAATTCTAACGGAAACAATGATCGGCTTTCATAGTCGGCCCATCCCTAATTATTATTTACATCGCCGGCAGAGTTATCCCTCCTCCCTCGACATGCAGACGGACCTTCAGTCATCCAGGGAGAAAAAAGGGATGCCGAGATGGCAAAAAAAAGATTCTTTGCTTCATCACTATTTATTCACTTTTATTTATTAATTAAACCCGAAGATTACAGAAAAAATCATAATTTTGTTTGTTTACCATTGATGCAAAATTATATTGTGTTGTTAAATTTTAATGTAGATTAATAAACGTTCCAGCCTAAATTATAATATTTTCAACTTAGGTCGCTTATTTTCTGTAGAACTGGGGTCTGATAATTGAATGAAACCACTCAAAATTCTATGCTTAATTCTATTCAAGTATGAGCGGAGCTGTTTACTAAATAACTCGATAATTCCTGTTATATTGGATATCATATTAAATATGAAGTACCGTTTATGCTTTTAATTATTACTTTGCAGCTAATTAGATGCTTTTAAACGTTTTCATTCCCATTACAATACAAAGTTGAGGTAATTAGAGGTCAAAAAATATGTTTAAGGTATCTAAAACTTTTATTCTATTAAAAAAAAAAAATAACCTTATTTAAGTATTGTTAGTTGTAGTCATGGAATAAGTATGTTACCTCTTCATATTTTTTTTAGCCAGAAAGTTCTTTCCTTTTGTATCTTTTTTTAATTGTTTTATAATTTGAAAACTTTTATTGGAATATATGTACAATGTGCCTCACTGAAGGGGAATCAATAACAGTGAGGGTTATCGAAAATTAGTTAATGCAATCATTTAATAATAACAATAATAATTATATAATAATAGGCTTTATTGACATATTTACAATTGCATTTACAAAATCATTTAGTATACATGTGCCGGTCTAAAGTCCTCTACATGATTAACATAGTTTTATACTTTGGTAAATAGTTTTACAATTTAAGGATTATCTGTGAACAGTGGAAAAAATAAGGAAAAAACCCACGACAATAATAATAATAATATCATTATATAATTTTGGAATGTAATATTAGAAATATTAATATTAATTAATTTGTTTCAAATCCTCCATTTATTTATTTTTATTTTATTTACAAAGAAAAAAAGGAAAGCTAGGGAAATGGTGAAATATTAATTAATTAAATTATTGTTTTTTTTTTATTAACGAGTAACAATAAAATAATTTCTACAAGAGTTAACGGACGGACGGTTACACTCTTGAAACCGCGTTAGTCCCCATAAAAACATGTAGCATGTTAAAATCTGTAATCAAGTTAGTTCTGAGATGATGTTCTCAGTTAAATACTAAAAACAACTGTTAACTAAAAAAACAAAAACAATAATTAACGTAACGGTTATCCTCTCGATTACATTATATTAAAACAAAGTGTAATAACAAGAAGTTGCAGAATTTTTTTCAAGCTGAACGTTAAAGTTTTATGTTTATATAATTTTTAGAAAAACAGCTGCTGACAGAATAGATACCTAAATCCGAAAATTTACAATATTTCCACAAAGCAGTAACTTCAATGGGTGAACATATTTCTATGCGTTTCATCTCTCTAGAATAAAATATTACGTATACATATCAAAATGAGTTATAAGAGGGTGGACATTGCAAGTAGAACCAAAAATTTCCTTCAACTTTTAGACATAAAACCGAATACAGTACTAAACATAGATGATCCATTGTTTCTTCGATGGGACAATACTTACATAAAGATTGACACATCCCATAAGGAAAAGATTGAAGACGACAACCCCATCATTATAATGAGACTTTTTGCAGAACTAAGACACGAAGCAATTTTACTGATGCATCAAAAACTGATGGAGAAGTCGGTTGTGCAGTGGTTTTTAACAATACCTTACTGAAATTTAACTTACCGTCACTAAATAGTGTTTTTACGAGAGAACTATTTGCGATCTACCAAGGTCTTCTATTAATAAAATCTACAAATACAAAACATGCTCTTTTGGTAACAGACTCTATAAGTTCATTATTGGCAATAGCTGAAGGCAACTCTGAAAATGCCCTAGTAGGGAAGATTAACAATTGCCTGTGGGAGATGCACAAGTCGCTGGGGGGACTGCCCTAATGTGGGTACTATCACTTTGTGGCATCTCCGGAAATAAAGCAGCAGACAGTGCTTCGAATCTCGCGAGACTGAACCAGATAGGAACCATAATTACTTACATTACAACAACTTCTGACTTAAAAACCTACTCTAGAAAAAAGTTGATCCAACACTGGAAAACAAAATGGAACCAAATATGCAGCAAACTTCAAGAAATTAAACAAGACACCCGGCCCTGGACAACATCTTTTAGAAAATCAAAAATAGAAGAAATCATCTTGACGAGAGTAAGAATAGGACATTCAGCTTTCACCCACGGTTACCTGATGAAAAGCCTAGAGCCACCGATTTGTACAACTTGTATGACAACACTGACATTGAAATACATTGTAACAACATGTACACTATACTCTGACGCCAAAACAAAGTATAATATACCCTCAAGTAGAGATAAAGCACTAGAAGACACAGAAGACAAAATCAAAAACATTTTTGAATTTCGGAAATTTTGTAAATTGTTTGACAAAATTTAATATGTATATTAAGCCGCTGATGACTCATGTGTGTAGATGCGGAAAGTAAAAAAAAAAAAAATAATAAAAAAAAATAATAATATGCATTTGTATAAAATTAAACAAGCTTATGTCCTTTCATAGTAAACTCCATAACTACTCGAATTCAGTTTCCCAACTTACTTTACACTCAATGCCCGATATTCCTCTAAGGTGTCGGAAAAGAAGATAACGTAGAAATCATATTGAAGTGTTACTATTGAATGGTTCTTTGCATGTTATTGACAGGTAATTGTAAAAATTTCCTCAAATTTACTTATCGTATATATGTACATAGTTGTAAATATCGATAAACAGTTTAAAAAAATGTATATCAAATTTAATAAAATATATCTTATTACATGTGACAATAATCTAAAGTGTAAAAAAAACAAGGAAAAAATTCATAATTTAAATTTAACTGAATAGTGGAATTTCTTTTTCAATTGAGGAGTAGCTGATCAAGTATTGAAAACAGAAGTAAGATTGATGGCAGAGGGACCAGCCAATGGCTTACTACAGCTTCTAACCACCTGTTCCTACTTGGACTCGAACCCAACTAGGGTTCAGTTTAATTTAATTAAATCTTCCTTCTTGTTGAAATATATGGATTTTCCACTGATTCGTTACAAATATTTTTATAAAGGTATTGATTGAAATATGCGACTGCATACAAAATAAAATAAAATACATCTAGTAAATGTGAAGATGATGCCACTTAACGTTCTATATTTACTAGCAACTATATTCTATATTATCAATTATTATTATGTAATTATTATATATAATTATTATTATTACAATAAATACCGACTACCATCTTCTTTTTAGACTTCTCGGAGGATTATTGGGAATTAAGTGAGAGGCAAGTTGGAAGACTAGTGGTTTCAAGTAGTTATGGAATTTAATATGAAAGGAAACACATTTGATTTAGGCCAAATCAGCAGTATATGGAACATTAAGATCTTTCTTCTTCTTCTATCAGCTCAATGCTACCCCTGCTCAACAATAGCCAACCATCTTCCTCGATTAGTCGCTTCCGTGATAGAGATCCCTCGCTGCCGAAGATCCTGTCCTACGCCATCCCTTCATCGACCCTTTGGCCTAACACATGGACGCTGTCCATCTGGGACATTTTTGTATATTCTACTGGCCACTCACTCATCATCATCATGTGATGATTATCCTAGCCATTTAGCCTCTGTATCCTGATGTGCGAGGAGATGCTAATGTCTTTGTAAAGCTGTAACAGTTCGCTATTTTTTCTTCGCCACCACTGACCATCCTCACGCACAGCCCCCAGAATTACTCTTACAAACCTATCAAGTAGGTTAATATTTTTCTTGTTGAGGGCCCACGCCTCTCCAAATTAAGATCTTATGAATGTTTTTTTGTGACATAGCAAGGAGCATTGAGGATATTACGAAGGATTTTGGATTGTAAGGATTGGATACTGTTTTGGGTGGTTTATTAGAGCCTCAAAGCTCAACTTGTCCTAATTGGTCTAATAACTATCATGTAAATGAGTCTTCTGTAATTTACTAGAAGCTTTCAACGTTTGTCTAGTAAATGTTGGAGTAGTCGGAAACGAGTCTAGGCCTTTCGTTTTAGACTTGGACATGGATTCCTAGTAAAATGCTTGAACAGATAGATTCCTGCCTAGCGGATCTGTTCAACAGGAATTAATGGAATATTATTAAACGAAATTATAGGACAAGAAGTAGTAGATTTACGACAAAGGCTAAAGGCTTGGGCACACAGAGAGCGGTCTGTAGCGGCGGTCTGCGATCTGCGACCAAAGCGGTCAGGTGGTCTGGTTGTAATGCACAACATTGAATTATCCCCGTCAAACAGCACGCGGTCTACCCTCGCGGTCCAGTCTTCGTCGTGGCGACAAGCGATCCAATAGTACAAAATTACAAATTCAACCCTGACCGCCTCACCACCTGCGATTAAAAAATGACCGAACCAATCGAATTATTGATTGAAAATGTTCGAAAATATAAGTGCTTGTATAATAGTGCCGGCGAGCATTACAAAAATGTTTTGATGAAGGCGGAAGCATGGAATGCGATAGCAAAAGAATTAAATTCAACAAGTCAGTACCATTTTTTAAATTAATAAATTATTCATTTTTTAAAAGGCATAACTCTCCATTATTCATTCATTTCGACATGTTTCAGAGCTCAATTGCTCCATCTTCAGGTTCTACAATAATTTATGTTATATTTACAATTCTATACTATATTACTGTTACACTTAACAATATTTGAAATTTTACCTTACACTGTGATATTCTCACATAGTCACACTAATTCACACTGACACCACTGGGCTATGTTCAATCATTGTTTTGTTTATTTATTACTAACATTCTGGCCTGTTAATTTGGTTCTTATTACCATTCCATTTTCATTCTGTTAGCTGTATTGTCACTATTATACACATTTTTATTATTTTTAATTACTAATGATTTTTATCCTGCATTTTATCAAATCATGCATTTCCTCGAAACCTTGTCGCGACATCCGGAAATATTTGAAAAACCTATCTTAATGTGACTCTAGTTCGATGCATAAGCGGTGATATTCCCCTAGTCTTTTTCTCTTCTTATTAATTTCTTACACTCACCATCATATTTTCCTCTTTTGGCTTTGCAATGCAAATAGCAGAAGAAGAATTTCTTCGTCTGAGCTCATACTCAATATAAAAAACGCCAACACGGACCACGCCACGAGAGGAAAGAGACCAGACCGGACCGCTCACCAGAATGTGTGAGCTCCCTGTGTGACGTCCCTATATCGCAGGCCGCTGGGACAGCCACTGGATCGCTGACCACCGCGACAGACCGCTTTCTGTGTGCCCAAGCTTTAAAGGTTATTTGGTGTGATTTGTTTGGATTTGTTTTAATTCTGAAATTGTGACTCCATTCTTGAAGGTTTGTGATATAAGATTGGAGTGTTTAGGAGACAATGAAGGGATCGTTATTTACTGTTAACACACGTGTGTTATCAGCGTGCATGGTGAGGATGATGATAGGTTGAATCGTGATTTCAGTTGTATTTACATATTTTAAAAATAGTGAATTTTTTTTTTCTTTTTTTTTTTAATTTGTTCATTGGTGTTTACAAATATACTCGTGAAATAAATACCCATTATTAATGTAATAAATGATCTACACTAATAAGTCCCAAGGCCTTCTTTGTAGACACCTCGGAGGGAGTAAATGTATTATAATATTTTAATGACGTTCACGCTTTTTCTGATATCCTTTACTATTGTTCTCTTTTCTTAATTTTCTAATTGGTATTGCTCTAGGTTATCAACAAGCAATCTTCCTGCAGCTTTATTCAATGAAGGAGAAGTTGAAGATGAAGACTCGCTGAGGTAGGACTCTACAGACCTTGGCTTGTTCCTCAGCGACCTAGATGCACTATAAGGATAAGGTAAGCACATTATATCGGCAGATCGATGGAGCAGGGATTTGTCTGTAGGCGGTCACGTAGATGGGGAGGGGAGCACGTAGGATCCGCTCCGAGCTCTCTATAAATCCACGGGCTAGCTACCTGTTATCGCCGCTCGTCTCTACCTTTTATATCTCCCCTGCCGTTCTCTATTATGGATAGTTAAGGTCCAAAAGAATCTAAGGAAAATAAAAAATATTTTTTGCAAAAAAATAAAAAATAATTTACAGGGACTAAATAATAAGAAATGTGCTCAATTCATTCTGTGATTGATGTATCCTATGGATATTTTCAAGTTCTGCTTCCAAACTACTGAAACATTCTGAATCTGACATGACTTGTGATTTTGGAGTTAATTAGCAACATATTGCAGTATAACATATACCAGATTAATAAATCATATTCATAATAATTATAGTTCGAAAGCTAAATGGAGCACCTTATCCTGTTTTGATCTCTATTATGAGCAGTAAAAGCGTTAGGATTGGTGGCAAATTAGAAGGCTGACTTCCGGCAGAATCCCAATAAGGAATCATAAATCCCTTACCGGGAATACCTGGGGGGGGGGGGGAGAAGGCAGTTTCCAAGAAAAGGAGTAAAATTTCAAAGGAAGAAATGCAAAGGTTAGATGGAGAGGAGACTGGTTCATTTAAGATGAGGTTAGGAGGAGCTCGGAAATGGAGGAAGAGGCTGTAGGAAACCGACCATGAAGGATCAGAAAGACCTAATAAAGATAAATTTAATAAATATGCCCGCTCCGACCTTAAAACTTTGCATAAGTACCCAATAATGTTAATAGCATGTAATACGTGCATAATGTAAATTGTGTGCTGGCCCTTGAATAGATTAATCGTAGGGTTTGTTGAACGAAGGGGTTATGTCACATTAAAAAAAAAAATACAATTTAGTTCATCGTATGAAGAATTTATTTACAGAAGTGTTAGGTATATTTCATTGGATATTTCAAAACAACTAGAAAAAGAGATAACCCCTTCATCTTCCAAAACCTTTAATTGTAAAATTATCCATAGTTACATATTTCTAAAATAGTGTTAAAGAAAGCATATTAATTACTTCCAACAATAATTCTTCACCTAATTACCATTACTTAAGAATTGGTTTGCACGATAGGACAGTAAGCACCCGATAAATCAGGCACCACTAGATGTGCTATTGCGTCATCAGGTTGTTATTATAGTTGAATAAACCCAAAAGTTGCGAAACAACATGGTAATGTAGTTACCCCCTACTAACTACAACAGCTTTAGTTTATTTGTAGTTACAAATATGCCTACTTTGAAATTACTAGTTAATGATATGCACCTAATAGTATCTATATTTTAATATTTAGTAATTTTTTCCAGCTACAAAGTACTAGATCAAAAAAGTATATTCTTTCCTAGTGTTAATATTCGTGGACCAGTATTTGATATTGCTAAAAATTTATGTCATCTACTGCTCTTTTCCGAAGATGTTATCTCCGGATAGTTCGGATATGATTTACAACATCATCAGCCAATCAGCTTACTTTTAACATGAATAATTTATTTTAGGAATAAATTATTTTTATAACTCTTTATCATCTCATATTAGTCATCCATCTGTAGGAGAAAAATGATTAGGTGAAAAAAAAAGATAATCAAACATTATCTGTAAGAAAATGAAGACATTATTATATTTGAAAAAAATGTAAATCCAGGTTAATGTTTTGTATCTGAATGAAATTTATGATGAAATGTATTAAGGGGCATTCATATAATTTGCGAGCGTCAGTCTCGAGAGAGAGGAGATGGTGGGAGAAGATTTTTCCAAGGGAAGAATACAAGGAGGGAGAGAATTCCAAAGAGTACAAGAACGGGCAAGAAAGGAACATTGGAATACAGTAGTTCTGTAGGATAGAGTATAGAAATCAGAAAGACGAGATCTTGTATGTAGTGATTGGATTGAGGACTTGAATTATAGGATATTGTTAAAAAAGGGAGACTAAATTAATAATAATAATAAATTATTATTCGAAATAAATAAATAAATAAAAATAGCTCTTTAACAGAAGGTCAGACAAATACTATGAAACGTAAAGTATTCTATATTAAATTTCTGATAAGGGTATTGTTATCAAATTTTCGATTCGAGCAATACAAAGAGAGCTAGCGTGTGTCAAAATATTACATGTTTAAGTGTATTTAAAACTTTATACATTAAAAAAAAAAAAATATATATATATATATATATATATATATATATATATATATATATATATATATATATATATTTATCCATTTAGTGGATTTACAAATGTACATAAAACGTACATCAAGTAAATGTGATAATAACGTACATAATAACATAACCATTGTTTGCGAAGCGACTACCCACTCGATATAAGTTTTATATTAGAAGGTCCCGAGGCCACATTCTTTTAGACTCCTCGGTGGGTTGCCAGTGATAGAATGGGGAGTTCACTACGAAAGGATAGGTATCTGGTTTGGGCTTAATCAGCAACATTTGGAACACTGAGGAGGTCTTTATGGATAAGTTTTTTTATAACGAAGTATGGAGCATTAAGGATTTTGGATTGTAAGGATTGGATAAGAGATGAATTTGATGGTTAATGAAGCTCCAACGTCACTTACTTCATTCAAACCAAAATAACTAATAAACTGTAGGTTTTAGCAACAAAGGTTATATAACAAAAAAAAGTGTCCATTAAATTTTTAATAAGGGACTGCCATCAAATTTTCGATATGAGCAACATCAACAGAACTAGAGAGTGTCAAAAAAGCACTAAAACAAATTTTTGGAATACGTGACTTTTTTCATTCAAACCTAGCTTTTATTTAAACTGTATGTCCTAGGCAACAGAACTGGAACGTTTCAAAATCAATTTGAAATAAACGAATTGACTAAATATAAAAGTAAAGACCCGAGCCAAAAGGTATATTCATGTAAAAAAACAGCTTTTTAGTTTTAATATTAAAACATATTTCTAACCCAGAAAAGTGGCACAGGTGCTTCGAATTACAGACAGTTATCTCACTTGCAAGGCGCCTGTAGGCCACTACTCCATACTGTTCCAAATTAGATTTGCTCATTCTGCTTTCGGTCCTTATTTGAGGTTAAGCTCCTTTTAACGGTTGACTGGCCATTGGTTACATTAGCCCCGCGGGACAACGCTCATTGTGAAACAACTGTGAATAAATCATCGGACAATAATACACTTCGATACATGGCTCCTTCCATTCTGTAATATCGAAATATTTGGATTCGGTGCCAGAATTATTCCAGGGAGGAAATTTATGTCCTGATTATTAGTACGTTCATTATTAGGAGTATCGACATATCTCTGAGTTTATGTACCACAGGAATCTATACTATTATATAAAAGGACAAGCCATTTTTCGTTTGTGATCACTAATCTGAATTATAGCCACATCATGTTTTTAGTCCCAGGAAGCTTCAGCAATCATAAAATCTACTTTATTAGTAGATAAATAAATTTGTTATTAAAAAAGCGATAATACGTAGATAACGGTGAGGTTTGAAAATTGACCGATATAGAACTTGAAATTGATAATATAAATTACTTATATTTAATTAAATTACTAACAATATTTTAAATATGTGGTGTGACATGAGGATCCCAATTATTTGAGAATTGACCGATATGTCGTGAGCGCAGTAGAGTTTACTATGATAAAACTACTGAACCCATCTGTACCAAATTTTAACTATATAATTTTTATAGTTAAGGAAGGTTTAGTTAATAATAATGTTGAGTTACAGAAACTAGTTTTACAACACTTTTATATACTTTTATGATCAGAAATTAATTTCAAACCAGATGAAATCAAGAAAACTATTTTTGCCAAATTAATATTATTACTATGTTAAATGTCAAACCATTGCTTTTTAATATTGTGAGTAAAAATTTTTTCTATGGGCTTTAGATTGTGAGCGCTGATAATGTAGTACATTATCCCAAGAGTTTATTAATAGTCTCTATACATTTGGATTACTAACTCATGCACTGAAATTAAAAAAATGGATTTCCAAACATGCTTTTTAGTAATCTTCAAACACCTAATCAGTGCAATTTTAACTAACTTAAAATTACTGTTATATGTGAAAATATTTTTGAAGAAATAATGCTCAATTGCTGCATTCAGCCGATGAAAGTAGTGACGGTATCACAGAATCAGCTTGCATTTTGCTTTCTATTTATGTATATAACATTTACTTCAGATTTTAAGAGGACGAAAACTAATTTTTAAAAAAAAATCTGAGGTCAACTAAAACTTGAGATATCTCGGAGAAATAGTGCAACCTCCGCGTTTTGGCTTCTAAAAGCACTTAAAATTTCGTTGCAATGGGTGGTGAAATCTGTGAGCAATTTATTCACGTTTTCAACAAATTGACAGCCTCTCTTGCCTTCTAAAATCCAACAATATCTTGGGGGTAGAAAAGTTTTAATTTTTGATTTCGATCAAAGTTGGCTTTTAAGGAATCTGAAAATGATACTCAGTATTTAGTTTAAAAATTTTCTCACCTATATTGTTGAAAAAATAAATAATTTTTTTTATTACGGCGGAATTCACTATTTAAATTTTTCTTCAGATGAAAAATCTGTATAATAACAATATAAGGTTTTGCTTAAACATGAAATCCTGCATTAATTTGCGGACAACCCAATATTTTCCCCTCTATCAGTTTTGTTATAAACGTTAGTTCCCTTGTTATAGTATATAACCTTTTTTTTTTAACCAGAACCTGATATTTTTTTTAGATTATTCATCTGAAGAAATATGTACATATTAGGATTTTTTTTTTAATGCGCTGAATCGAGATTTGAGGTCAGTTTTATATATATATATATATATATATATATATATATATATATATATATATATATATATATATATATATATATATATATATATATATATATATATATATATATATATATATATATATATATATATATATATATATATATATATATATATATATATATATATATATATATATATAAAGAAGTATAAAGCATAAAGAATGTATTTTTATAAATATACAAAACTACAATTTTACGTGAAATAATCATTTCTATATTTTGACAGAGCTGAGAAAAAAAAAAAATTTATATATCAATTTACTGAAATTTACAACAATACAAATATGTACATCAAGTAAATGAGCTGATAACGATTACAATGGCATGTAATAACTTGAAAAGAACTACTCATCAGTAGCACTTCAATAAAATTCTACACTAGAAGATCTCTAGGCCATCTTCTTTTCAGACGCCTCGGAGGATTATCGGGAATGGTGTGGGAAGCAAGTTGAGAAAGTGGTGGATTTGAGTGAAAGGATAGGTATCTGGTTTGGGCTAACTCAGCAACATATGGAACATTAAGGTCTTTATGGATAAGCTATTGGTGACAAAATAAGGGGCTTTATGATTTTAGATTGTAAGGATTGGATACGAGTTGGATTGGATGGTTTAGTGGAGCCCTAAAGCTCAACTCTCTACGTCCAAATAGGTCTAATAACAGTCATGTAAATAAGTCTTTTGTAATGAATTGGGAGGTTTGATCGTTTGTCTAGTAAATGTTAAAATAGTCTATAACGACGAGCAGTTTCTCGTTGCTTTAGTCTTGGAGAAAAAAAAAATGTGATTTTCATTTTGTTTTTCTTTTCTAGGCTTCCAATGCTCATTGGCAGCTAAAACCCTAATTCTGCACTATTGTAAGTCCCTGATACTTACACAAAAATTGGCATTTAAATCTATGAGTTACAAGTCAAAACGCCCCCTTGTAAGTTCCTTAGGGCGGGCGAAGCCACGATGGGATGTCAGTAGTTAGTAATGCAACATTTTATGATTTATACAATTACCATATCACAAGACAAAATAGAGTTCCATATAAAAGTCTAAGGTGAAAATTAGTAAGTAAAATATAGTAATTCACATAAAATATATAAACAACACGTTTTTGCGTTTTTAATTTAATTAGGGGATAAATTATAAAAGTAACGAACAATTCAATATATTTATTATATTTTTCATCAAACATCTCTTAGTTACTAAGTCTGAATCATTTGTCTACACTTTTCCTAGCATAACGTTATCCTTATGCTTCGAAAAAATTTGTAGTGATAGATTCTGTTTACGTGCATGAAAAAAAAATGCAATTAGTAAAACAAATATTTGTAGGTCTGATTAATATAATGTAAATATTTTGCCGGGAATTAACTTTCTCAGCGCACATTAAAAAAAAATCAAAAGTTATTTTAATAAACCCGTAAGATAGATGTAAAAACTTGGCTGCCCTATGGTCTCGCTTTGATTTCTTTCTTCAAACATCGCTACAGTAATTTTTTTTATATAATCAGTATGTAGATATTGTTTTCTCTATCATGCTGCCTTTTAAACATAAATAAATTGTTTGGAATAAAGAAGAAACAGACAAAAGTTAATATAAAAACATTACGGTAATCGAGTCAAACCTTCTTTGTTTATTCTCCTCTACTTTTCTGTTCTTTGAATGAATAGTGGGTGGATCATGACATTGGCAGGGAGAAAAATTAAATCTGTATTGTTCTCCATAGTAAAAACCTCGTATGACTTTAAGTCCAAAATAAAATAAGGAACGGAAGAAAACAACAACAAGAGTTCATTCTTTATATAGAGTAGTATTGAAAGTTTGTCTGATTCGTAAAGTTAAACTAATATTTCTTGTTCCAATTTCAACTGTTTATATTTATGACCTAATAAGGCTACTCTAAGCAGATCTATGAATAAGATATAATTTCTCTGATTAAGATATAATTAATTGATTTTGAAAATAACTTACACATGCTGCTCAAAAAATGTAAATTAAGCTGTATTTTGGGTACCGTATCAAATCAGAACTGACCTGCATCAATGTGATCTACATTTATATTAATAGCCTATATAAATGGCCTCTGTGCTATATGATATACTCTGTGCTATCAAGAAGGGCAGGCTTAGATGGTTGGGACAAGTCGAAAGAATGGAGCCCAACAGGCTGTCAAAAATAATGTTTAATGGTGCACCAGGAGGAAAGAGGAAGAGAGGCAGACCCAGGCGCAGATGGATGGATGATCTGGAGGAGGATTTACGGAGGCTAGGGATACGGAATTGGAGGAGCCTGGCGAGGGACCGAGAGGAGTGGAGAAGGATGGTGGCTGAGGCCCAGGTCCTGCAAGGACTGTAGCGCCCAAGAACAAACAAACATAAATGGCCTATCCATCTTTTACTTTCGTCCATCGTTTTCTTATGACAGTGACTTGCAGATCCAGCTTTTCAGTTGGACATCGTAGAAATAGAAAAAAAAATCAATAAAACCTAAAAAAAATTTTTTATTTTGTACTAGTTTGGTTTCTACAAGTTTTTGATATGAGGACTCTGAAAATGATGTCAGTTTTTAGCGTACAAATTTTCCTAACCTGTTGTTTTGAAAATGTCTTTCAAAATTTCAGGGGTAAAACACGATTATATTTTATTTTGGCCGAATTCACTATTTACATATTTCTTTAGATGAATAATCTAAAAATTATATCAGGTTTTAGTTAAAAAGAAAAAAAAACTGTAAAAAGATCTCAAACGATTACTAATCATGTCTTTCTAGATAAGTATATTTGCATCATCTGATCGTTACATCTTTCCTCTTTGAACGAGGTAGCTTATTGGAGCAGATCAGATCTAATTACATAGCACAATAATTACATTGGAGACTAATTTGTGGCTTGATAAATTTATATTTTTTGACGGTCTTAATATTAATTTAAAGCATGAAAAATAAAAAATCAAGCAATACTTGATATAAACAAACATATTTTAGCCAACGTTTCGGCCAACATCTAGAGCCAATATTAGGGCTAAAACAAAAATAAATGAAATACAGAAATAGAAAATAACTGAAAAGGAAAAATGAAAAATAATGAGGTTAATAAATTCATAATTATGATCTAATATTAGTAAATTATTCAATAATAAAGTAAAATGAAATATAATAGTGTTAATAAAAGATAGAATGATGTTATGTAAAGAATTGACATTATTTTATGTAAAGAGAGGTTAAAAATGAAATACAATAATATAAATGATATATAAGATGATCAAAATAGAAGTTATGAATAATTAGAAAAAAATTAGTAAAGAAGGAAACAGAAGAAAGTTATAATTAAAAACAAACCAGAAAAAATCAACAACAAATACTGAAAAATATTAAAAAAAAAAAAAAATGAATAAAAAATTAAATATGTTGGTTTACTTACTTTTTTTTTTTTTGATGCCCAACCAAATCCTACTCTTTATACGAGTATATTTATTAAGGAAATACATTTTCACAATTATAGTTAGTGAATATTATACAATTGCTATAGTATAGATGATATTATATCAAAAGAAAACTTCATGAAAGAAGTCCTATTGAAGAAATGATATTGATCAAAACATTCTATCTGGATATTGTCTAGTTACCTAACTGTTGACATTTACTCAACCTCTTTGGGAGGGGGTTGCTACGGAACTGCTCGCTAACTCGCCCTCAACTTCCAAGAAGAGGAGTAGAAAAGCGTGAAATCAGCAACAAGTCATCCAGCCATTATTTCCTCCGGAAGATTTGAGGAAAACTTCTAGTTATTAATCCAGTTATAACTCGGGAAGTGCCGGCTTTTCTGTATAACTTCACTCCGGCCTCGAAGATCTCTGAAAATAAACTACAAAATCAACAAGGCGGGTGACAAAAAAAATACTAAAAAAAAAAAAAGAACACGAAGGGAAAGTAGAGTCACCATAATTAAAACTTTCCGCCTAAGGCAAACGTAGATTAATGGCCTCTTGTTCGTCCGCGTGAATATTTACTTCTGGGGGTAAAACATATAATGGGCGCTTTAATCAGAGGAGCGACTTTAACTTTATTTCATAAACTTTTAAAAAGTACACCTTTATACAACTTATTTATTTAACACCATTTCACCATACAATTCCACTTATATTCTCCCATAAGAAACTTTTTTGCAATGGTAATACCTGCAAGATACCTACAAGATGTTTTTAGACCCTCTATTGCGAATACATTCATGTTTTCTGCCATTAGAAATTTTCGAATTTCCAAAGTTTCGACAACGATGTCATTAAGAAATGTATTATGGTAGGAAACAATAATTTATTGTTAATGAACTATAAACTTTGTTTATGGTTCGATCTAGCTGTGTATCTTCTATTTCGTTATCGGGGGTTACTGCAATGAGCACAGAAGTAAGTAATTGATTTCAAAAAGGAATGATCTTGTGACATCAATCTAGAAACAATTGACATGCGGCGTATGTCCAGAGTACTCTTTTCGTCCTTAGACGCTTGCCGACTATTATTTATTTCTTCTTTTATCTAAAATTTACTGTCTCCTTTCCCTCTGATGAAATCATTGCCATTTGCTTGAAAGATGAATAAATTAGGATGAATTATTTACCGCTTCTATTGGAATTTTTTTTAAATTTTAAAACAATTTTTTGGAAAGAGGAGCTTACCTTTATTGGCTGCCTACCACTGTCCCCTTTCTAGCCGGTTGTACAGCCTCGTCCTTAATAATAAATAAAACAACAAGAAACTTGAACAAAATATACAAGAAAAGCAAAAAAAGATAAACCTTTCCAATTATATGACATATAGTTACACATTAAACAGAATTTATTTACGGAACAAACATTCAAATATTCAATTAAAAAAAAAATTACAATTTATCATGAATTAAAGGTAATATATTGTTATAAAATTATCACAACATAAAGAAGAACTTTTAAATATTAAAAAGTCGATTAACTTGAATAAAGGGGGATTAACATTTATATTAGGAAAAATAATAATTTATATTTAAGTCCAGCTTAACTCAGGAATTCTATTTTGTACGAGGTAAATACTTCGAATTTCCGCATTTTCTTCCAGGTGACTTCCATTTATACTATGCAACAGAAGTCCGATAGCGATTATTTCCAACAGTGGAATCTCAATGTGTTCGCTCAGACTGTAGCGGGCGGTGCACACCTTGCTAGATCTGGATCCAGACGTAAGCGGTTAAAATTGGATGTGAACTGGTTGCGATCAATGTCCAAACCGTCTGTGCAAGCCACTGTAGTACGAAGTTCAATCCTCCAGCGATCAGAGTCCAGACTCTGTAAACAGGCAACCCGAGGTGCGATCACCCAGCCTGTCTTTGAACCTCCATCATCCGAACCCTCTATTATCCGAACTCGCAGAGCATACCCACGATGATGTAATAAAAGCCATTGATGTAACATTTCAATGGCTTGATAGGCAAGAGGAAGCAACTGTAGTTCAGCAGCTTCAACTCAAAAAAATAAAGGACTTGGCACTGAAAAAAAAAAAAATGAAAATGTTGAAGCAGACGAACATCGAAAATTTTTTCAAACCAACCGAAATAAAAAAATAAGGCCATTTATTATGAATGTATGTCAATAAAACACAATATGTACATATTTAGTTTTTAAAGTACATTGTAATAAAGGATGAATTTACATGTATGTATTGGATTATTCCTACTTTTCCGGATTTCATTAAATAGACCGATTTATTTTTTATTTTATTTTTTTTTTCTGTTTCTATGAACAATTTTCATCTTCGATTATCCGAACCTCCCCTGACACCAATTAGTTCGAATAATCGAGATTCTACTGTACAATAAATGCACCTGAGCACCTAAAATTCACACACAAATATATATTTATTCTAAACTACACATTACAGGATTGTTTTATTTTCATAACTGGAAAAAAAAAAAAAAAAAAAGTACCGGATTGTTTTACATAACTGGAAAAAAAGTTGACTCTTTAATTAATTTTAAACCAAGCCTAAACACAAGTTTAGACTGTTAAACTTTCATCAGTTTAAAAACATATATGTATAAAAACATGTTATATATGTATATATCACACACCCTTTTTCTTTCTTGACAGTAACTTTTTCTCCAAAATTTCTGCTTGCTATTTGTATTTATAATAACTTCAAAAAATAAAGTCTTTAACTTCATTAAAGTTTAATTAACTTAAAAAAAAGTTTAGTCTCTCTTCGAATCACAACCCTGTGATCTTCAGGGTAAACTCCAAAGTTGATAAAAACAACACAGCTTCGAGAATAAATTGTAAAATTCAAACTGGCAAATTTTTAGACAAACTATTGATCGGGAATTAGAAATAAACCCCAAAATTACATCCTCCTTTGACTTAAAATATAATATAAATAAATTCAAATCAGCAATTAAATCAGCTATGTCAACCGCTATTCCAAAAATTCTTTGGTTTAATACGAAAAATTCCTAATCTACCTAAAAATTCTCATCAAATTAAAAAATAAAATCAGAAAAAATTATCAAAGTTCCAACAACCCAATACACAAAATAATAATGAATAGACTGAATTTATTCGTAAAAAATAAATTAAATGACTGGAAAAATCACAGATGGATCCAAACTCTAAAAGACATAAAACCTGGAGACAAATCTCTTCGGAAATTCCAACGCATTTTTACAAATCGCTCTCAATGTATACCACCCTTTAAAATACTAGTATGGATGGAATTGCCTACTCTTGCCTATTGGAATTAAATAGTAGGATGGATTTGCCTACTCTGGTAAAAGCAAAGCAACTTTACTAGCGGAATATTTTACATCCACCTCTCAAATCACCTAAGACTTTGGCTCACCCCACCACATTCGCTCAGTAAACAAAACTGTAAATAAATATCTTCAACAAAAGGTACCATCTTATTTCCCTTCCGTATCACCAAAAGAAATAATTCATATTATAAAAAAGCTGAAAACTAAAAAAGCTCCGGGCGAAGACAATATTTCTACAATAGTAATTATAAATCTCAGTAAAAAATCAATACTGTTCTTGACAAAGATTTTCAATTCCATTTTCCGCCTCCGACGTTTCCCTGCTTCCTGGAAAACAGCAAAAACTATACCAATACCTAAACCAAATAAAGACTCCTCAGAAGCCGTTAACTATAGACCAATTAGCCTTCTTAACGTTATTTCAAAAATATTTGAAAAAATATTCTTGAAGAGGTTAAACAAGTTTACATCGGACAACAATATCATGATTAATGAACAATTTGGTTTTAGAAACCACCATTCTACAGTGGCACAATTAGCTAGATTGACAGATTTTATCACAGCAGGTTTTAATGAAAAGGGATGATCTTACTAGACATCGAAAAGGCTTTTGACACAATATGGCATAACGGACCAATCTACAAGCTTATCACTTATCAATTCTCACTCTACATCATTCATATTATCCATTCAATCCTTTCTAATAGATCCTTTCAAATCACAACCAACAACACCACAACACCTAAACATTACCTATCAGTTGCTCTTCCCCAAGGATCCTGCCTTTCCCCTACTCTCTTTAACCTATACATATCCGACCTTCCTTTCTTCCTTCAGTTGAAAGATCGTTTTACGCAGATGACACCGCCATTTACACTAGTTCCAACAGAATAAATAAAATAGAAAAGAGATTAAAATCATTATACTCCAAATTCAATAAATATTACAAAAAATGGAAAAATACAAATAAATGAACACAAAACTGCAGTAATAATGTTTACAAAAAGAAAACCTAAAATAGCGGATCATATCATCCCAAATAAAATTCGAATTCCTTGGGAACAAACTGTTACCTACCTAGATCTCGAATTAGATAAACGTTTAACTTTTACATCCCATATTAATAATAGATCCTGCAAAGCCAAAAAACTTATCAGTACAATGTCACTATATTTCCGAAGAAAATCCCCACTATCAACTCGCAACAAAATTATTCTATATAAATCAGTCATTCGACCATTACTGACATACGCCTCTCCGGTATGGAGCTCCACATGTGACTCCAATTACAAAAAAATAGAAAGATTTAAAAACCAATGCTTGAAAATCATTAACGACTACCCAAGATACACAAAAGTAACTGACATGCTGCACGATCTAGATTTTCAAACAATTAAACAGTTTATTTACACCCAGACTCAGAACTTTTTCAACTCGACAATAAACTCAGACAATCCCATAATACAAGGAATAGGCAAATGTAATAAGCTAACCTTAAGAAGATACCTAGACAAACGAACTAGACACATAATACTAGAATAAAATTTATTTAATAAGACATCTTAGAATTTATTAGTTTTAGTTAAAATTTTAATTTAGCAAATCAAAGTATAGTAAGAGTTAATTTATTATTAAATAGTAATTAATTTTAAAACTCAAAATTTTTGCATATTTTTATATTTTTCATTAATTTATTTTTATTACTTTATATTATTTTATTATTATTATTATTTATTTTTTTTTTTTTTTTTTTTTTTAGGTTTTTTTTTTATTTTATTTTATTTTTTTTATTTTTTTTTTTTTTTTTTTTTTATTTTTTTTTTTTGTAAAATTTATTTATTTTTTTTTTTTTATAAAGTCAGTTTTTTTTTCAGTTCCTTCACGTGTCTCATAATAATAATTTATGAATGTATTAATGTTTGTTTACACATCTACGTATACATACCTAAGTTTTACATATGCACCTGTTAAACTAATTTTTGATACCCATCCTTCGATCTACAATACCAAATCGAAGGACGAAGAACAGAGGGAACACTGATCTATATCTTAGTGAGGGCGGGACTAGCTAGGCCGTTAGCTATCTGAAGATGCTATGTAATTAGATGAGAAGTAATCTTGCAGCTATGTTCCCTTCAGGGGAGGGGGCCATCTCACAACTTTATGTCGCTGAAGGGAACTTATCACCATTGAACCAAGATTATCTAAGTTGTGTTTACGAGGGCATTAAATAAAATATAATAGTCTCAGCAGTGGTTGATAGTGGTGTAAATATATAATTTTGTTTTTATTACAAATGCTTTATATTTATAAATTTGTTTTTTGACTGTTTAAAAAAATACAAAGTATTTCGTTTTTATATTTTATAGTGCAATGAATAACTTCAGTGATTTGTTGATTGATACACAGCACATTATAGGTAACCCAACACATATGGAATATTACTGAATGTAGGGAAAAAAAACCACGAACAAATGACCAATTATTTTATTTCATTGGTCTATAACACAATCAACAATAAAAAAATAACAGATATCTAAAAATGTTTTGAAGAAAAAAACTTGTATACAACCATTAAAAAATTTATATTTTGGTATAATTTTTATATTTGTATTTAGCAACTAAACTTTAGGAACACGATCGAACACAAACTTTTTTATAATCATATAAATTTACAAACTTAACTCATTATTGCATAAACATTTACTCGGAAATATATGTGTGTGTACCATATAATACGAACTCAATTACATTTTGGTTTTAACTTTTAATGAGATTTGTATAGATCTCCACATTAATTTTCTTGAATCAGATACCAATCCTTTCATAGTAAAGTCCATTCCCACTCGAACCCACTAGTCTTCCACCTTCCTTCACATTTGATTTCTGATAATCCTTCGAGACGCCTAAAAAGAAGATGGCCATGAGACTTTTTAATGGAAAGCTTTTAGTAGAACGTTTATTGGAGTGCTTCTAGTGAGTAATTCTGCATATGTTATTGACAAGTCCTTGTATTATTTTTCCACAACTTTACTTGTGTATTGTATACAGTTTATATGTCAATAAACAGTTTTAAAAAAAAAATCTATTTTCAACAGCATTATATTACTAACATCATAATTATTTTCTGCCCATCAACTAACTTTATCCAAGTGACTGCTTCATCGTTGATGGGGTTTATGAATATCGTACGATTCTTCGTCTCTTGTTAGCTCGCTAACAGCTTTCATATTTGTCTGTTTTAGTTCAAACGATTTTGAAAATTTTAGGCTAAGTAGTGAGTGAAGTTCAATGTTTCCATGATCTTGGTTCCAATATCCTATATCTGGATATTTATGGATAATGAACTGTCGGGTGGCCATAGGATTTTCCATTTCCAATTCCGGCCAAATTGAAACGAAATCCTTTAGTTATATATCTCAATAGGTATGTCTTCATCTTGACATGTAACACTGTAAAAAAGCTAGTTTTTATATTTATTTACACTGTTTTATATTTATAGTGTTTAGCTGATGGAGGTGGTTATCGCAGCATAACCGGACTAGGGAACGGCTTGATTATTGAGATTGTACTGCATTAGCTGGCACATTTCATTTTCGAAATTTTCAACCAATCGTTTGTATATTAATTGGAAATATTCGTTTTAAACATTACTTCAATTTTATCAGTAATTCATGAAAATGTCTTTATCTTGGGAGGGTACATCCAACACAATACAAGGATATTATAATATGTACTAGAATTACGCAACTGCCGAATGATGGTTTTTATAATTTCTCCATTACTTCTTAAGAAATTGATAATTCATCATAATAAAAAAAATAAATAATGGATAAGTAGACAGGTCCCTTGGCTATTGTCTTTTTAATGTTCGCGTTTATAAGATGGAATTTGAAGTGGTTGTGAAATGTTTGTGTTTGCTGCGAATGTTTTAACAAAAGATGTTTCTACAGCTTAATATATTTGATTAGAAATTTATCGAGGTGGATAATTAGGGGAAGGATCTACGGGTTGTAAAATTTAAGCATAAAACAATAATAGCAATGAGTTGATTGAACGAGTGTTGGCAACAGTTGTAGAATGTATGTATATGTTAATATATTTATTAAGTCTTGTTATATAAGTCATGTTTATGCCTGTGTGGATCTATATTTTGGAAATCTAGATATTTTGGAATAGTTGCTTAATACTCACAGGCATCAGTTCTGGAATATTTGTAACATTTTAATATTCGTTTAATTGACAGTACCTGGAGTCGTATACATACATTCTCAACTCAGTTCCAGCACGTTTCAACATTCTCCAGATCTCTCTGTCTATTAAGTACTGAACTTTTATTTTTTTACTGTTCTCAAAAGCACAGAGGTCTTTAAAATTATATGACTTACTGACCTTTTAACTAGGCAAATGTTTTCAAATATATTATTATCGTGAAGTAAACGTCTCTCTTATTGTAGAACAGTCTTTGTCAGGCCCGCTGTCTTAGAACATGACAGCGTATTTACGCAAGGCGATCGGTTAAGGTTTCGGGGTATTAATGGTGACGAGTATTACAGGTTGTCTAATTTTTTTTTTTTTTTTTTCCGAAAAGTTGAAACTGAGTATTTCTTAATGCACTATATGAAGTTACATTCTAAAATTTCTAGACAGTTGAGAATGCGCATAAATCAATCAATATGTCTTCGCGGTTTCATTCTTTTTCCCTTGTCTTCTATAAGATAGTTGAGCTTAAACAGTTGGTTATCATGATACTTTAGTGGATTCCAGGACAAAATAGTTTCAGTGTTTCCCTCGCGTTTTAATTTAATTTTTGTCACATTTTGTTTTCAATTATTTAATTAATTTATACTTTTATTTTTACTAGTACACAATAATTTACGCTCCAATCTGATCCTTGTATGTGTTTGAATTCATTTCCGTCTTTTCAACTTTATTAATATTCCAACAAATACGCTCAACTTAACATTGAAGGAGTTTAATAGTAACAATTTATTCTCGTTGGCTTAAATAAATAAATTAAAAACCAAAATATCAATATTTATTTGTACATTGCGCTACAGCTCGAGTCTTAACTTCGATGGCAGATAGGTTGTCTGCTTAAAATTGTTGCCAATCGTTTCCTAAAAGTAGTCTGTAAGTCGTATGTTGATTTATATTTTTTTTGAAAGATTGATCTTATGGTATCTGATACACATGCATCATATGTCATGAACTAGAATCATGGCTACTCTAACATTTACTAGACAAGTGCTCAAAGCTCCATCCACAAAATTTTTTCAGAAAACACAAAAAAAAAGCTGACAGTCAAACTGCATATGTTACTGAGCTCGTTTTCAATGCACTATTTTTCATTGGATGTGCAATAATTTGAAACTCATTCAATGCTTAACTTGAATGAAAGTTTGTCGAGAACTTGTGATTTCTTAAAAAAAAATGTTTTCTCTCAAAGATGGATGTATCGGGTTTGCAAATAGGGGACACATATGTTACTGATTTAGCCAAAACCAGATATCTATACTTTTGTTTTAAACTCCATACCCACTCGAATCCACTAGTCTCCCGACTAGACTCACTCTCTATTCCCGATAATACCTCTACACCTTCTAATGTAGAAACATTGATCATTGAAGTGCTACTAGTGGTATGTTCTTTACATTTAATTGTAACCATTTTCCCAAAATTTATTTTGTTTGTTTATTTCGTTTAACGTCACTTTATGCTGCCATGGCTAATCGGACGATGCTACGGTGGGAGTCCTAAATTTTGCCTATTCAGGTATAATTAGGAGAGTGATCTTTATCGAGTACCTGACATCGCACAGGCTCGGGACCCCCATTTTCCGTCCCTTCCGAAGGACGGCATAGCTAAGGATTTTTTACTTCCTTTAAAAAATCCTAAGGTCATCTGCCGGGCTGCGAACCCTCGATCTTGGGTTTAGTAGGTTGCTATGCAAAACACCAAAATTGATTTGTTGTATATAATGTATAATGTAAATATATAAATACAGTGCTAAATATTAGTAAATAGTTATAAAAAAGAAAACGAAAATTATAAAGCCGAAGAAATGAATCGTTAATTTATATACCCAAACCATCCAGATAAAAAAAAAAAAAAAAAAAAAAAAAAAAAAAAAAAAAAAAACAAAAAAAAAAAAAAAAAATTGAATATTTTTGAACTATAATTAGCCGTTAGAAAGCGTAATCCAAAAAATAAATTTTTATCATTTTTCTGTCGGAAAATCATTCCTGTGTTTAAAATCTGTATTTCAATTGATATTAAAAGTATTTAATGAATACTACTATATTTTTATTAAATAGTATACCTCTTACCTAAGTTATTATATGTATATATATATACTGCAAGATTTTGCCCAATTTGAAGTCCCCTCTCTAGGGCAAAAAAGGAGGAGGAATGCTAGGGTACATTAAATAGTTTTGATTCACACCAAACCTGTTTACAAAAATGAGAATCACAGTATATTATAACTCCTTAACCCTATCAATTAATTATAACCGAATACTTGGAAAATTTTATTTATTCTTTCTCTTAAATTTATAACCAATGTTAATAAATATTAAGAGAGTATATTAAAATACTCACAACATTAATTTGTTTGTCCAGGTTCCCTTGTGAATACAGGCACAGCGGCGGCCCAGCGGCACGGTTTCCTTACACCATTCCCACAACGATAAACTCTACACTATGGGAACTTGAAATATGTTTCAGGCCAGAAAAAAAGTCCTTATGCAATTCACAACATTAAGAGCGATACTCATTAGGACTTCATATAATGAGCTATATTAATCAATAAAGGTATAGTAATTTTTTTTTTTTTTTAGTGTTTACTTTCCAGTAGTAGCCCTGTTAAAAGAAATTTTAATTACACCGTGCTAAAAACAGACTTATAAGCGTGTGTATTCCTGATCAAGGCAGAATAATCATAAATCGTATAGCTTTTTTTTTTTCTATTTGTTCCTTATTTAAAGCATTCACTCATGAAAGGAATAAACGTTTCCAGATTTTGCACAATCTTCATTGTTTAATAGTATTATTTAATTATGTTGAAATAAAAGAAAGTAAATAGGCAGATAAGTCACACAAGAAAGAAAATAGTTCACTTGCTAAAACCAAAATTAAAAATCCAAAACATATTTATTAACTAATTGTAAGTAAATTTTTTAGATATATCTATTTTACAATATCCATCAAAATAAAAAAAACAAAAAAACAATGAATTAATAATGAAGTAAATGTAATTGACAGTGTATAAAATAAAATCTTGACAGTGTCAATAGCTAGAAGACATTAGACACAAGATTTAGTTATTGTCACCCGCGTCATTAACTAGAAATAAGAAAAATAAAATTGTAAAAACTACTTTAGCATTATTATATAAAAAAAATGATTTTGATTTGTTGGAGAAATTAATTAATTTTATTAAAAAACAGCAATTCAGTTATTGATATGTGGTGTCAATAATACATTAATGCAAGATTTGATGACCTGTAATTGACACCCTCATTAAAAAAATGCTATAATTCGTAATTTTATTTGAAATATGCATTACAATGTTTAACAATAAGGCATGATTACAATAAATGACTTACCTCAAATTATTTGGACGAAAAAGAAAATTAACCATAATTCACTGAAGACGTTTCTTTAGGAAAGCAGAAGAAAACCTCATCTGAACCACTATATTAGTAGCCTTCTTTATTAAGGTCACATTACCTTTGTTTTGAGGTTATATTTTTACCCATTTTTTTTGAGACTGAATTTTAGTACAAAAGCTTATTTTTTTCATTGATTAGGGTGTCAATAACTATTTGAGGTGCCAATAACTGTCTGGTTTACCCTACCATCGTGTACCATAATTTTGAATACTTGAGCATGTTAGATTCACTTAATTATTTTCGGCCACTCAGGAATCCTCAAGAAATTATATGCCCCTTTCTCTATTAATTTAAATCACATAAGTTCTTATAGAAAGTTATTTAGAAAGTTTTAAATGTATAGTTAACAAATAAATTCATAGGAATAAATCTATAGACAAAACACAATTATTATTTCTGTTTTAAAATAATGGGATATAGCTTAACCTATATTATCGGAAAACTCTAGGGTGATTGCAAAGGCTGTGTTGTACAAATATATCGTAAGTGGGGACGGGAAGCAGTAATTTTCCACCACAAAAAGAACAGTAAGTTGGCAACACTGTGCGATACCACTGCTCACGAAGCCCTCTGGAGAATTGCTATCTCTAATGGAGCCACCATAACGAACTCCTTCCGATTGACTAACCTCTCTCGAAATTTTTCAATGTAACTCTAAAACGAAATGATGTAGTTTAATACAGAAATACGTTGATAAAACTATAATTGTTTAATATTTCGTAACAGACTCAATATTTCAAGATGAACCGTTATAGTTTAAATAAATTTCTGATAACCAGATAAACAATCATATTAAAAAATATATTAATATGACTGATCAAAACAGTTACGTGTTTATTTTATTTGCTTAGATAAATAAAAAAAAAAATAAAAATTGTTTACTCTAATTTTATCATTTAAATAATTAATTTTGTTTTAATGAGTGGAAATTTTATCACATTTTATTTTGTTAAATATATGAAAACAGTATAAAGAATCAAAAAATATTTAAAAATATTATGTAGCTGACAAAAAAGAAGTAGTTATTTAACGAAAGATATGGTTATGATTAAGAAGGCAGTGAGAAGAGTGAGAAGTTTTTTGGAGGAAGAGACACTTGGAATTCAGGATCCATCTGAAGAACATCTCTTGGGCCCAATGCAACACTAAAAAGGATTATTTGAAAATTAATAATAAAATGAATTACAGCTGAGAATTTATATTAGAGCGGCTAATAACTGATAATTCAAAAGAAGAAAAATAAAAGGTTTCACAATTAATAAATTTAATGAAAATACTGAATTGGGTTAAAAGAAATTTTAATTATCAAATGAACGTTTAACCTTTAAATATAATTTTATTATAACATTAAATATTTATTGTACTATCATAATAGATAATTGTATATATTCTTTTTAAAATGTTTTAATATCGTTTGAATAATGAAATAATTTTTTTATACACTTAATATAGAAGTTTTTCTTTTTATTTCTTATCTATATATGTAATTTGTTCGAGAAACATCCCTCAGATAATTTATATACCAACCTAACAATAAAAATAATAATATTTTTTATAAGATACTCCATCTATTTATCATTTCAAATTTAATTTGATCTAAGTATATTCTTAAAATGAGCAGCAGTTTATGAACCCATGATTCAAAATATAGTTGTGGGTATCATTACGATAGATTATGCTGTAAAAGTTATGTCCATGTAAAAATAACACTACAGAAATATATTTGAAAAAAGGAATTCGTAAAACGATTGTTATGGGGATTTTAAATTGTATTGAGTTAGGTAAAATGCCCGTAGAATGGAAATAGTCTATACTTATTTCGATAAAAAAAAAAAGGGTCCTAGAACAGAGTGTAGCAACTATCGTGATATTTCACTCCTTCCGACGTATTAGAAAATATTTACATCAATTCTTACGATCCGAATGATTGATTACGCGGGGAATATAATTGGAGACTATCAATGCGGGTTTAGACGGAGTCGTTCAATTTTCTATTAAATATTTTTCCTTCGTCAAAAAGAAATTGGTTAATCAAGTAATAATGTGCAAGTCCGAAACATTTAATAGAGTCCGAATCGGTACTTTTTACTCCGAAAAGTTTGAGGTACGTTCGTGTTTAAAACAGGGAGATTCTCTTTCTCCTGTATTATTTAACTTAGCGCTAGAATGCGCCATTAGGAAGGTAATGCTTACGAAAAAGTGATTAGAGATGTGTGGTAAATTTCCGTTTCTTGGTTATGCTGATGATTTGGTACTTTTGGGTAAGAACAAGGTAACTATTTAATTAAACGCAACTACGGTCATGAAAATTGGTAACGAAATTGGTCTAGTAATTAATATGTTACCATTCCTAAAACAATTAATAGTAAGCATTTATTTCTTTATTTATTGAGTTAGGTCAGTCGTTAATCAGGAATAACGAACTAAAAGGACTCTATTTTAGTGGGAAAATTTTTTAAGTTATAATTTTATTTCAGCTACAGGGTTTTATTTAAAAATAGATAAATTGTAATATTTAATTAATAATAAACTTTGGATATATATATTTTCTTTATTACAATTTTCTTTCTTGTCCCCCCTAGAATTCTTGAATCCCTCTTTTCTTGCCTTTTAGGTGACACGAAATTTTTCTTGCCGAGAGATGGGGGAGAGTGGTATTCTAGGAATATTTTTATCAAGTCTCTAGGATAACTCTATATTTCCCCAAGTGCGTTGTTGTGGGATTAAAAAACAGACAAACATAAATAAATTTGTCCTTACGTCAGCAATAGGTTAATTTAAGGAATGTGAAAAATAATCATAGACAACAAATAAATAGTCATGTTTTATTAGAATGATGGCAACCTTGTCGAAAAATATCATAAATATAGTTATTTAAACTGAGGGTAATAGAGCGGGCCAAAACATGTAGATAATCAAAGAGTTAAGCGTGAGAAGTACTTGGATGGGTAACCGTTCGTAATGAGTAGCCATTCTCCATTGATGGCCACCTTTTCCGTGCTTCTCTGGCAAATACTCTCCATTCCTCCGGTAGGTTTGGCCCGACAGACTTCTGGAATCCCTATCTGTGCATCTTACTCGAGTATCGCAATCTGGTTTTGGTTTGGTCCAAGAATTGTCCGTGTCGAGGTATAATATATCCGTCCAAGTACGAAAGATACCTATAATCGAGCTATGTCTACTACTTTACATTCACAGCAAAGTGATGAAGGTAATTCCCTTCAGACTGCCCGTTCTAATTGAAGCAATAAAAATGTCTTTAAGAAGATTATTCCACGTAGCAAATAGTTCTGTTCTGCCTATAGAAAATATTGGGTTGTTTCACATGAAATGTCCGTTTTCAAGGTATAGGGATTTTAGTAAAAATACAATATGAAAACAATATAATTTTATTCGAAGTATTTACCTTCTTTTTCTACACATTTTTCCCAACGTGACAACTTTTTTATCCCGGATTTGAAAAACTCTGAGCTTTGAAGTGAAACAAAATCTGAAAACGCACTTTTGATTTCAGCATCATTTGCAAAAAAATTTCCTCTGCATAAGTTGTCTAAATTCCTGAAAAGGTGATAATCTGTTGGAGACAAGTCGGGAGAATATGGTGGGTGCGGAAGAACTTCGTACCCCAGCTCTTTCAATTTATGCATGGTAAGTTTTGAAACGTGGGGTCTAGCGTTGTCGTGTAGGAGTATAGGGCCCTTCCGATTTACCAATCCAGGTTGTTTTTTCAATAATTTTTCGTGCATTTGGCCAATTTCATTGCAGTAGGTTGTAGAGGTAATGGTCTCACCTCTAGGCAAAAAGGAATAATGTATGATTCCAGCCATGGATAACCTTACTGTAACCATCAATTTTTTCGGGTGCAAATTTGGTTTTGGCATTTGTCCTGGGCTTTCGTCGATGTCTAACCACTGCCCTGACCGACGCTGATTGTCATAAGCAATCCATTTTTCGTCGCAAGTTATTATTCTTTCAAGGAAAGGGTCGGTTTTTTGCCTAGCAAGCAACGAAACGCAGGTCTCAAGACGTTTCAATTGCTGTCGCTCAGTGAGATCGTGAGGTACCCATGTATCGAGCATTTTCAACAACAGAGACTCGCAAAATCCTGTATGTATTTCAAATATTATAAAATCGGACATTTCATGTGAAACAACCCAATAATCGCATTTATTTGGATATTGAAGTTGAGCTAGAGTTCATCTTTACTATCCAAAATTATTAAAGTTCTCAGCTGAGTAAAATTTGCATCTAGGCAAAGTTACCTTAATGTTCGTTCAGGATAATCTCCTTAACTACTGAAACCCAATAAACCCTCAACGTGCTACACATTGTACAACTCTCTGAAAGTTCTAAAAATAAAAAATAAATGGCTCTGCGATATCGATACTAAATAATTTTATTGGAGAAATAATAATGCTTTGGTAGTTCTTGTAATATCTCCATATTCATTATTCAGGATATGAGGAGCTGTCTTCCAAAAAAAAAAAATTCTACCGAAAGTGGACATGTGGAGATATGTTCACTTTTTTCTGATAAACTGAATAAAAAAAAAAAGTTTTCTATGAAGGATAAAAATATTATAATGGTTTTGGATTTTATGGCAGGGGGAGGACTAGAGTAACTTCAGTTTTGAAAGAAACCTACTCATATTTCCTACACTCATTGCAATTGTAAGTTTTACACGGTTGTAAATCTCAACAAATAAATTTGAAAATATGGTTTCATGCAATGCTCTGCTATAATGTGATCTTGGATACAATGCTTGGCCAACCCTGACAACTCCTAAGACCGCAACAAATGTTCTTGCTGACCTCTGCGAGTTTCGATCGGGAAATCCGTTGCTTGGGCTTAATACTGTCACAACTCTTAATCCATAAAGCTGGTTCATTACAGGACAGAATGTAAATAAATTGTACAAGTACATTAAATACTCCGCGCCCTTTGGTCGGTCCCACGTTTGATCAACTTGGATCTAGATATACCTATTTTAGTTAAAATAACTCGTTTTCTAATCCCCATAGCCATCATTACCCTAGATAAAAGGGGTTTTATGTATAGTTTATGTATATATATATATATATATATATATATATATATATATATATATATATATATATATATATATATAATAGAATAGAAAAAAATCAACTTTATTCTTAAGCCCCTTAAGAATAACATTACATAATACAAAGTAAATTCATAACTGGCCGAGAGATTTTAAATGAGATCAAATACAAATTTTAAAAAAATAGAATAAAAATAGAAAACACAATAAATAGAAAGAAAAGGGGAAAAAATCAAAGATCAAAAATTATCCTAGCAAGAATTAAAACATTATCATAAGCAAACTTTGAATGTGTGCTGATGTTTCATGTCTGACTTAAAGTATGAGGACATTATTCCATTACATGCATTCTGAGACGTCCATATCATAAGAAAGCGTCAGGTTGGAGAGAAAGAAGATTATGAAAGAGTGGTGTTTTAAATGTTCCGATGGAAGGAGCATTGCGAATGCAGAGAGGAACGAAATTCCAGAGAATAGAGGAACGGACAAGGAAGGATCGTTGGAATGCAGTACTTCTGTGGGATGGAGTAAAGAGATCGGAAAGACGAGATCTTGTAGGCAGTGATTTAATTGAGGATTTTAAATGCAGGATACTGTAAATTAAGGGAGGGTGAAATATGTAGATAACCTGGAATAAGTAAGTGCCAAGGAAGTATTTTCTGCGTATAATGAATATGGAGATATTACAAGAACTATTAAAGCATTATTATTTCTCCAATAAAATTATTTAGTATCTATATCGCAGAGCCATTTTTTTTTTTTTTTTTTTTTTTTTTTAGAACTTTCAGAGAGTTGTACAATGTGTAGCACGTTGAGGGTCTATTGGGTTTTAGTAGTTCAGGAGATTATCCTGAACGAACATTAAGGTAACTTTGCCTAGATGCAAATTTTACTCAGCTGAGAACACTAATAATTTTGGATAGTAAAGATAAAAATGGCAGGCAACTTTTGTTTAAATTGACAAAAACATGAATTACGTTTAGACGGTTAAACGTATCAACTTTATTTTTTTAACCGAAATAAGGAGTGGTAATACGTTTGAAATGACATTGGGTTCATCCTCCTATCTGGTTTCAAACTCAAGCTAAAAATCAAAATTTTTTTCGGATTTTCCAATTTTTTTAATAGGTTTATGATCATCGAATTTTACATTTAAGTACATCAAAAGAAAGCTGAGGCTCTCCTTTTTCCAGTGGTACCTACCAGTGAATTGTGTGACAAAGTAATGGTGATTTAAAAGTATGTAACCAATAATCGGTATAAAAACATTTCATTTTCCTCCAAGAGCGTGAAAAAGAATGATATTTTTTGATTTTGTTGAATAAGCTTTTTTCAATTTTTTTTAGGATGCTGAATTAGAATCTGACGTCAATTTTTGTGTGAAAAAATCTATAGAGGATGTTTGTATTGATTTTTTAGAATTTAATTAACCTAAACCAAATTCTATTGGGTGGCTGTATTTTTCCTTAAATTCGCAATCAAAACTTAACATTTTGGTGCAAGAATCATGTCGATATCATTTTTTAAACCCGAGATATAAAATAAATTAGTTTAATGCTATTCTATTTTTTTCTGGGCTTCTGGGGCCCATTGGTCGGAATGGCAAAACACGTGTGTAATATTTTGTGACCAGGAACCTCCAAAAAAATTACCAACAAGATCCGTGAGAGACTGAGTGTGTCTTCCCCTTGTAAGTAAGTATACAAGATAAAAAATATAGTAAATACTGATTTAAAAAAAAAAATAAAATAAAAGTATAATGTCGCCCATTTATAGAAGGACAACAGTAATCACAACGCTATTATCTCAGCATGTCACTAGTGTCAAAATCCTGTGATTAGTAAAAGAAAAAATAATGCAGATTTATGCATGGAAAATTGGGTAGGAACTGTAAAAGAGACATGTTAGTTAGTGATATTTGGCTTTTGTGTATATGCGCCTATGATTTCTTTGTAATAGGTTAATCAAAATTTTGTACGAGAAAATTGTAGCTAGAGCAAATATAAAAAATTGCCGTGTAATATATTGAGATACTTTTGAAAGAATGAAATATGTAATTTGAAAGGTATCGTACATTTTGTTCAATGTATATTCTAATTATTTTTGACACTATACCTATGGTTTGTTACGTAGCTTCATATTAATATTTTTTAAATCTTAATTTAATTAATTATTTAAAAAAAAATAATAATTAGGATTTATAATTTCACAAAGGATCGATGTTTAACTTAATTTTAGTTGTTTTAAATCATTCTGTGCTTAAGTAGTTTTTAGCCTGGTATTTGCATTCCGAGTGCTATAGTCTAAGTAAGTCTTAAGTCTAGGTGCTGTACTAGATATCACTGAAGGTTTTTGAAGTTATAACTATACTGAACATAGTAATCACACTTAATATAAACAAAAATGACACAAACAAAATTAATCATTTTTTTCTTTCTTAATTCCTTGACATATACCGGAGTCCAGTTTTTTTTTTTTTTTCTTTGATGACAATAAGATTAACTTGTACGATTTCCGAGGGAAGCAGCCCTCTCAACGGACAGAAAGCCCTAAAACGTTGTACCAGCCTTGGAAAGCCCTTCACAAACACTTGTACCGAGAAGAAAAGAGGCCGTGCTCGTCGGATTCGTTAGGAAACACGAAAACGGTAGATTTGTGGTATTAAATCTCCGTGGTGTGTGGTTACCCAGGGCAGGATCCAGGTCAGTTCTGCTGCGGACCCTTTCACCCCCGTAGTTTCGACAATTTCCTCGTGACTCAGCGGCGATGCAAGCTCCTCTGCAAGTGCAAGCAGGACATTGAATCACGACTCCTAGATCATGTGCTGCTCATTTGCATCCGTGTCCACTTCCTAGTCGTCTCACAGATACCATTAACGCTTCAGATCTAGTTGATTACCCTGAATTGCTTTTAGTTTTAATTTTAAAACAATCAAAATTAAATCCACCCATAGAATCTTGTTTTTATTATATGCATTAAATTTATAAAAAAAAAAAAAGAAACAGGTTCAGATATATTTTATCTTACAATTTGTTGAATACTTTAGATCGTAGATACTAAAATTTATTTACGATAAAATGTATAATTGGGACGTGTTGTCAAGGAAACAATCCAATAGTTATTTAAGAAGGTCATCTGGATTTTTGGAATAGTTTCTTCGTTATCGTTTCGGCCTGCCTTGCAGATGTTCTACAGAGCGACAACACCAGTCAGTAGAGGAGACGATCAATCATAGTATCGTTTACTGTAAGAATTATAAGAAGAATTGGATGTTAGGAGAATGAAAAACAATTTACACGCTAGAAACTATCAGTGCGACCGAACTATGCAGGACTACTGGCAATATGGTAGAAGAATAACCAAGTAGTAGTAGGGAAAAGGAAAAAAAGTGGAAATGGTCTATATTGTGATAAATTAGAAGTTAGCTAAAACAATATGGAACAGATTATATATCTATATGGATTAATTTCTTGATTGGTACTATTAGATGCTTAGTAAGGTTCTTGAGGTTCAGTCAATAAATAAAAACAACTATATATCGAGAGTATATATCATATGTAAACTGATATGGAATCTGATATCTGATCTATTGGTATTTCTCAGATACCAATAGCATATCCACCAGTAACATTGGCATAATTATGAGGACAATATAGTCTCAAAACGTTATAGTAAATTATTTTATTTTTGGACCATAGAATTATATTTGAGGTAATAAAAAATTAATAATATTATCATCAAGTATATTTTATATAGTTTAGTGTCACTGCAAAAGTTTTTGTTGTTCATTATCAATATTCCAGGATTTTTTTTTAGTGTTTTCCTTCCAGCAATAATCCTGTTTGAAGGGATTTTATTCATTCCTGTACATACCATACTTAACCGTATCTAATGTGCATGAAATTTTTATAATTTTCGTTTAGATTATTATTTTACATATACATAATACATATATTTTAAGTTAAATATAATCGAATAAAATAAGAAATAAAATAACATTAAGAATAAGAAGATTTACAAATTAAAAATTCTCTTCAGACTAACTTACCACAACATATTTCCGTCTTGTTAAGAGAAAAACGTAGAGCAAGAGCAAAGTGGCACAGGACTAGGTATCCATCAGATAAAAATAATTACTGCAAACCTACAAACAAACTCGACAGAAATTAAGAAATACAAACTTCAAAAATTACATGACTACACAGAAAAACTTAATACAACCGACAAATCCTTATGGAACACCACTAAAAAACTACTGAACTACAGAAACTATAGTCATCCCCTACTTACCGAAGCCAAAACCTGGTCAAAATCTGATGAAGAATAATCATACATTTTTGGCCAGCACCTTTTCCAAACTTTTAACCCACATCCTGATATCCTTAATCCTACTCATTTAGAATATATTGAAGCAGAACTTAATATCCCACTTCCAATGTCCTCTCCCCCTAAAGCATTCCATCCTTCAGAAATATCAAACATCATTCATAGATTACCTTCAAGCAAAGCCCCTGGACATGACCTCATTACATCCCATATTCTAAAACTCCTTCCTCGAAAAGCCATCCTATTCCTAACATACATATACAATGCTGTCCCCCGTACCACATATTTTCCTGACTCCTGGAAATTATCTATAGTTAAGATGATCCCAAAACCCAAAAAGCCACCTGAGTTCTCATCCTCATACCGTCCTATTTCACTTTTGCCAATCATGGGTAAAATCCTTGAAAAACTAATTTTAAAACGTTTGTATCCTATCCTATATTCCTATCATGTAATCCCAGACCACCAGTTTGGATTCCGAACATCACAATCCAGCAATGTCATCGTGTTGTGGACGTTGTCTCCTCTGCATTGGAGCGCGGTATGTACTGTACGGGAGCCTTTCTCGACGTGGAACAAGCTTTTAACCGAGTCTGGCACCCAGGACTACTTTACAAACTCCGTAGATTCCTTCCTTTAACATACTTCCTAATTATCCGTTCCTATCTTAGCGATAGAACCTTCAAAGTGAATCATAACTTTTCCTATTCTTCTCTCTTTACCTGTCCAATCTGCCGGTGTTCCTCAAGGTAGTATCCTAGGTATCCTACCCTCTACACAGTGTATACAGCTGATATCCCAACTCATTCAACCACTGTCCTCACTACTTACGCTGATGACACATGTGTGTTATCAGTAAACAATGATCCCTTCATTGCCTCTCAAACACTCCAATCCCATATCCTAAACCTTCAAGAATGGTGTCAAAAATGGAGAATCAAAATAAATCCAAACGAATCCCACCAAATAACCTTTACCCTTCGTCGTAAACCTACGACCTCCTGTCCTACAGTATCCTTTAATGATATTCCACTAATGCCTGTTGAACAGATACGCTATCTAGGACTCCACTTGGACAAACGACTAACTTGGAATCCACATACAAGACTAAACTGACAAGAAACTGCCCGTCGTTACAGACTACTTCAACATTTACTAGACAAACGTTCAAAGCTTCCAATTAATTACAAAAGACTCATATACATGACTGTGATTAGACCTGTTTGGACGTATGGAGTTGAGCTTTGGGGCTTCACTAAACCATCCAATTTATCTTTTATTCAATCCTTACAATCTAAAATCTTTCGTAAAATCCTCAATGCTCCTTACTTTGTCACCAATAAACTTATCCATAAAGATCTTAATGTTCCATACTGATTTAGCCCACACCAGATACCTATCCTTTCATAGTAAGCTCCATAATCACTCAAAGTTGCTTCCCACTCGATTTCTGATAATCCTCCGAGGCGTCTGATACGAAGATGGCCTAGAGACCTTTTAGTGTAGAAGTTTTAATAAAGTGCCACTGATGAGTAGTTCTTTCTAAGTTTTAACATGTTATTATAATCGTTGTCAATACATTTACTTCATGTATATATTCTGTACAGTTGTAAATTTCAATAAATGTAAATATTAAAAAAAAAAAAAAAAAAAAAAATCAACAGGGAAAACAAAGCAACAAAGTTATTGTTTCATCATAAATACTTCATAATTATGTAGTATTAATTAATTTATGAATTAAAGGTTAATTTGTGAAATATATGAATTTGGGAGATGTTAAAGGTATTTCAAATTAATATCTTCGATTTTTAAAATATTTTGAGGTCTTCGAACTCTTTGTTCATGTACTAGTCAATGTCTTATTTTCTGTACTCTTTTTGTCAAGAGTCTGTACTTCTGTAGCCAGTGTGTGTCCAGCATTCATAAATAAGGTAGTGTATATTTTGTTCTTGTGTGATGTCACTAGGACATAATAATGAATCTCTTTTTTTTTAATTTAATGAAAGTAACTATTAACTGCCGCATGCCCTGTGATTCCTTGCGAAGTGTACAAGTCAAGCCCTAAGTCTGATTTGATTGACTTGAGAGAATGTTTAAGGCATAAAAGAATTAAGATAATTTTCAGCGAATGATATTTAATAAGTACCTAACTTAAAAGCTCCTAGCTTAATATTCTATCAAAATTATGCTTCATCGTGAAGAATAGTTTCAAAAAGTCTATCCTTGGAGGAAATTATTAAATGAAAAATCGATGAGTTAGCCAGTGAAGCTGGAAAAGAGAAAAGACTAATTAACAAATTATCCCTGGCAAGTTAGGCCCCCATTACGTCCATTAAGATGATTAGCCAATGGAAATAGGCCTTTCTCAACTTTATTTAAGCCCCGATCTAAGAATATTATGTACCCTTTTAATATATCAACATCAGAAAAATCTTTCCTGGTATCAACGTTGTGTGGCTTCTTAATTAATATTTTTTTTTATAAAACAAAACTTCTAGAGGTTATACTTATTATCTTTCAAAGTCATAACTTTAGGTGCTGATGGCAATTAATAAAATTATACATATTTAGCCCAGAGTGAGATATTTAACCTATACATGCACATAAAATTGCAATATATTTAAATTATTAACGAGCAAAGATTTTTTCGAATTAAGTAAATATAAAATACCTACCCGAATTTTTGCTTATCCACCTCTATCAGACCTATTTCAGATTCCAAAGATCTACTTGACTCATCCCTATTATATGCCCCCATGGAAAATAATCAATTCCTCTATTGACTTTTCACTTTTCTTATACAAGAAGATTATATATCCGCAAGATTTTATACAAAAACTTTTTCTTGAGTCTAAATCAAAATATAAAGATTTCATTTTTGTTTTTATTGATGCCTCTAAGAAAACAAAGGCACAAGTTGCGCGGTAACATTTTCCGAACGACAGTTCAATATTGCCTTCCTAAACTATACACAGTTTTCTCAAGTAAATTATTTGCTATCCACTTAGCACTTGATATAGTTAAATTGTTAGATAGCAAAAAAATAGTGATTTGTACAGACTCCTCAGCTTTAAAAAACTTACAAAACTCACATCACTGTAACAATCTAATTTCCAACATAATAATAGAACAGTTATTTACAATAAATAAACTCATACACTTTCTTTGGGTACCCAGTCATTTTGGAATACTTGGAAATGAATTGGCTGATGCTGCTAAAGAGGCGAGAAATATGTTTCCTGTGCCCTTCTTTCCGATTGTCCTCAGCGACAACCAAATATATATTAAACAGCAGTGAAATGAGACATATATTAATTATTGGACCGGGATTTAGGATACTAACAAACTAAAATTGATCTGCCCTAATGGTCAACCATGACTACTGCTAAGCGGCTACAGGATGGAACGAGTGGTGATGACTAGGCTGCGCATCGGAAACACTATACTAACACACCAACACCTACTCAAAGGTACATCACAGCCCACGTCCTCAAGGTGCCATGTCCCTCTATCAGTGGAGCACATATTCAGTAACTGCACCACAACACCCCACAGTTGGAACACCTCTCTTCAACAAGTGCCTAGGTACAATCCTCCAAAATTATCAACCAGATGTTTTAAAGTTCCTCAGGGATTGCAGAATCTTCAGTATCATATAAGTAAACTAGGCATATGGTGCCTCTGACCATGTCGCAGTACACAACACCTTAAAGTAAATTATTCTAAATTGATAAACTATATAATCGTTATTATATATTAAAAGCTTATGGGAGCATAGGTAACTGATTCTAACACTAGATTATGGTACTTATAAGGGCTGACCAGCTTCTGTCCTTTGTCGGCAAGGTATATAGGACACCCACGAAGATTTTGAGCAGACAAAGGATTCAAAAATTGAAGAGAAGAAATTCAAATCAGATGGAGGGATTATATTCCTATTCGAGAAATTAAAAGAGGTCTTTTGAATAGAGATGGCTGTAGTAGAAGAAACTGCTGGGACTAGGTGGTGAGGAACAGTCAAGATAAATTGGGGAGATGTTGCGGAGGATGTAAAAGACTATGGACAAAGTAGGCGGCTGAAGACCAACGAACTGTTCCATAAGGTTTCCCAAAAGCCTCCCACACATCACATCTGTATGCAGATTTTAACTCTGTATACATATGTGATGTGTTTATGGCTTTATCCTTCATCTTGCAAAAATTATTACCTAGCTTCCTTCCTCTATCAAAGAATAAATCTCGCATTCCCTACTACATCTATAAGATCTTCTAGTTCAAATCCACGGTTCCCTCTCTCACTACAAGATCTTGCCCCTCAGACGCGTATACTTCTTTCCGTAAGAGTGCATCATTTGACTGTTCCTTTATATCCCGTGCAACCTCTTTATGGAATCCATCCCATAATGCTCCATTTCTGTCCACATTTAAATCCTTTCTCTTTCAATACTTTCAATACCTCCTTTCATACCAGAATGATACTAATAAGCAAAACTTCATTAAAAAATTGTATTCATTCTATTAGTACATGCAGTAGATGTACATACTTTTTTATGTCTTCCTATCATTACTGGATTTTCATAATTTTTATTTCCTTTGTTTTTTGTTTTTTTTCTTTATTTGTAAAATTGTAAACATTTAATCAGATTGTTAATTTCTTTTATATTATCTTTTGGTAACCAGACTCATTGTATTCATTTCTGTTAACTATATTATTCTTAGGGGGCATAGTCCCAGAATAAAGTTGCATTTCTATTCCTGTATATTATGAATAGTCAGAAATAGGTTTAGAATGTAAATAGGGTGCTGACCCATGGGTTGATAAAGTGTAATATCATCCGTAGATTTATACTTTTAATTACTATCCGATTCAGGTATTGGGAATATTATAGTACGACTGAATATTATATTTAGTAACATTATTAATTATTCGTTACTTAATTTCCAGTAATTAGAGTAGAATTGGTTACAACGCAGATTTAAATTCCATACTAGTAATTAGAGTAGAATTGGTTACAACGCAGATAAATTAAATCAGATAGATCATGCATTTATGTATGCGGCCATTGTGTCACTAGTAATAAGATCAATAATTACACAATTAATGTTTAATAACCCACAAGGTGATGAATATGACATGCGTCGTTTCAAAATATTGGTCACATTACGGAATTTCTTTTTTTACTATTATTTAAAGAGATTTATAATTATAATATAACTTGCATGTTGTATGAGTGAAGATGATGAAATGAGAACATGTCAATGGCTCGTAATTCAACCTCACATTGGTGGTACTTCAAAAATATAAGTTCTCTATTAGAAGACCATCTTCGGTTCAGACGCCTTGGATAAATATTGGCAGTCGATTGCGATGTAAATTTAGAAAATAGTTGATCTGAATAGTTACGAAGTTAATGGATTGATATTAGAGATGGGTGGACTATGACTTTGGCCGACTTGTCGGCTGGCAAACTATCATTTCTTCAATTGGAAGTAACAAAAACAGCCACATCTAATCTTAAATAAACATGTATAAACATTGCTAAAACAGCCATTTTTCAGGAACTTTTTTAATTCGGCTCTATCCTCGCACATCTCTCGTGTAATCCCGAGTTTTTGTGCTTCAGATTTAATTTGGAATGTATAGCCCTGGTTAAATTTGTATCCCATAATTTTGCTAAAAATTTGTCTGTTCAATCTTTGTTCGTCCATCCTGTGCATATGCCCATAAAACCTGAGTCTTCTAACTCTCATCTCTGTCTCCAGATCAGAGATTCGCAGTAAATTTCTCTGTTGGATTTTAACCTGTATCCTTCCGGTGTTATTTTGGGCCCGTGGATTCTCCTAAGAATCCTTCTTTCTATTTTTAGCAGTTTCTCCCTACTGGGGAAGCGCATGGTTTCTGTTCCGTACAATATCACTGGTTTTACCACTGTATTGTAGTGTCTGATTTTGGCATTTTTGGAGAGGTCTTTTTTATTATACATGTTACTCGTTAGGTAGTATAAATTCTCCAATTTTTTAATCCTATACTCCATGCTTTCTTTCTCTGATAAATTTCTGCTGATAATTTCGCCCAAATATTTAAAACTCTTAACCACCTGGATTTCACCAAATTCCGTTTTCACTTCCTTCTTACTAAAGTGAGTGCCTGTGGTCATAAATTTGGTTTTCTGGATGGAGATTTTAAGTCCGGTTTTTTCAGCAACTTTCTTAAGGGAATTCAGCTGCCTAACCACATCTTCTTCTGACTCAGCAAGTATAGCCAAGTCATCTGCGAAGGCTAGACATTTCACTAGGATATTACTCCTTTGATTTCCTACTTTAGCTCCTGATGTTTCCTTTTCCCATAAAGTCATCATAATTTTGTCGAGAACAACATTGAAAAGAACAGGTGAAAGTCCATCCCCTTGTCTTACATCGGTTTTTATCGGGAATGATTTGCTGACATTGCCTCTTAGTTTTATTTTAGAATTGGTTTCTGTTAAAGTTCCCCTTACTAGGTTTATGGTCTTTTGATCGACTCCGTATTCCCTCAGCGCCCTCAGTATAGTATCTCTGTCTAAGGAGTCATATGCTTTTTCAAAATCGACGAAAGAGATATATAAATTTTTTTGCGGTCTATAAAGATAATATTTTATAAGACGTTTTAGGCTTGGTATCTGTTCTTGGCAGGATCTATTTTTTCTTAACCCTCCTTGGTATTCTCCTATTTTGTGGTCTATTTGTGGTTCTATCCTGTTCAATAGGGCTTTAGAGAAAATTTTATAGGTGACCGGCAAGAGAGAAATTCCCCTGTAGTTGTTTACATCTGTTTTCGTGCCTGTTTTGTGAAGAGGATGGATCAGAGCGGTTTTCCATTCTTTTCGTATTTTCTCTTGTTCCCAGACTCCATTAGTAATTCTGTGAATTTTCTCTTGAATTCCATACTGGAGTTTTCACATTTCGGCCAGGACACCGTCTTCACCAGATATATATATATATATATATATATATATATATATATATATATATATAGAGAGAGAGAGAGAGAGAGAGAGAGAGAGAGAGAGAGAGAGAGAGAAATTCACGAATTTCTCCTAGACCATATCATTAAAGTATTTGCCTTATAAATAATAATAAGCATGCTTATAAAGATTAAGAGAAGTATGAAATTGCTTTTAGTTTTGACCTAACCCTATTGTCCTGTGACGTACATATGACCAAAATTTCGGAATTATTAAGTTATTCATATAAACCAAACAAATACTTGAAATATGAACTATAATAGAGACAAGGTTAGACTCTCTTAAAAAACATCAGGCCCTCGTTTCCTTCAACAATAATTTCTAATCCCCTCATCTCAATAGCCTTCCGGTGTGTGGTTTTTTGCAGAGCCTTGCAGTTCCTTAATCACCAACCCACGCCATTGTGAGGCGGCTGACTCCCTGGCTTTCCTTTTATGATCTTTCATTCTTCCAGACATTCTTCCCTGTTTCATTCTTGATGTGTGACTCTGCACTTTAATTTCGCTTTCTCCAGTTTATCAGAACTGTAATAATTATATTTATTAATGTGATGTGTTGTTATTTCTTTTAGTTGTGCTATTTTGGTTTCTACAAATATAGTTGTTGTTTTTTTTTAAATTGATGCATATATATATATATATATATATATATATATAGAGAGAGAGAGAGAGAGAGAGAGAAAGAGGGAGAGAGATTTCTTTTAGCCCTGATGAAGACTTGCAAAGCAAGTCGAAACGTCGGCTTTGACAATTAAAATAAAATAAACATTTTGTTTTGATTTGCTGAGTTCATTGACTGCCTACCCTAACCAACTACATCTCCTATATATAATTCACAGTCAACTATACCTTATGAATATGGAGATTTCTTTTATTATACCTCCAAGTTTGTTTTAAAATCCTGAATGTTTAACTGGAATGTATCTAAATATAGACATTCGTTCTTAAATAATAGACTCATTGAAAATGGAATATACTTAATTGATAAATCAAGTAATGGTTATATTGAATATATAAAACGAAACAAACAACAAACAACAACAATTCCTTCTATTCATAGAGCATCTCCCACCGTTTTTATGTTAATTTTTTTCTAAATAAAAATTTAAATGCTTTAATAAATAAAACGTGCTCTCCTGTTTATCTTAACAATTTCCCAATTCAACAAACGGGCAGAGAAATATACCTGATACATACTTTCCAAATAGAGGCCCAAATTCAATCAGAAGGGATTCCATTAAATATGAGTCTGAATGTAATGTACTCACTATTCAGGAAACAATCTAAAATTTAAAAATATACAAAACATTACACCTCCTGAAATCTCTGTTGACTTATTTATCACAAATTTACGGTATTGCTTAACATATACGTATAATAAGATTGAAAACACCACAGTCCTTAAAATTAACCCAAATAGCCTTACATACTAACTTCATTCAACTAACGCATAAGAACGCGCTACAAACTGTTTCATACAGTAAATTAAATGGACATCGAACAAATTCATTGATGGTAAGGCAAGGTGACTGAAAAGGTTCTGGGTGAGAGACCAAAACACATAAATGTAAGTAAAATTGAGACCAATAAGGAGAGCTAATGGGGCTGTCTCTTCGCATGCCTAACATACCAGAAAGAAAGAAAGAAAAAATAATCTTTATTCTGGAACACCTTAGAATAACATAACAGTAAAATACAAAGGAATTATTGTCTGGCTGCGAAAAATCAGGCTGGAACTTCTTTAGATTATAAATTAGCCAATAATGAAATGAATTATAGATAAGATTCTTATAGATATATTAAATAGAAATTTAAAAACTAACTATGAAGTTATAAACTAATCTTTAAGATATATAAGAAAGATGAAAAACACTTCGAGATACATTGAGATATAAGAAACACTGTTACACTAATGTATCATTACACGATGTCGGGAGATTGATAACTGAGGAGGTGGATGAATAAATAGTTTTTAAAGGGTGTGAGAGAAGCAGCAATGCGAATTGAAATGGGTATGCAATTCTAAAATATGGCTGCACGAATAATAAAAGATTTTTCAAAGGAAGCGGTTCGATGATATAATACCAGTTTATTATATACTGATTAATGTACAGAAAGAGAGAAAGGGAAGAGAGAAAAAAAAATGAGACATGTAAATGCTAGAAGGGAAATAAAATAAAAGGGAAATAATGAAATGAAATAAATAGGAAAAGAAGGAAAAAAAAAGAAAGAAGATTTTACTAATTTGGCTAGTATTTAATATTAAGTATTATATTCTAGAATTGTAACTAAATTATAAATATTATGAATTATAGTGTTATATTTAGTTAGATAGATAGGTAGGTTGTGTGTGTAGCGACCCAATAAAGTTGAGAAGCAGTAAGTTTTTGATATCAATAAAGTATATATCTCTCGTAAATCAGGACATCTACTGATTGCCATTCTTGCATTGGAATTTTGTTTAACTTTTTATTAGAACAATTACAAGCTGCCTCACTCAAGAGCAATGAGTAATATTAATGACATAGACTCATTCACACAATATGTACAATGACAAGAAAATTAAAATAAACAGCCTTTAAAAATACAAGAAATAAAATAAAAAATATATATACAAGAAATAAAAAAAATATATACAAGAGATGAAAATAGAATAAAATAAATGATAATATAAAATAGGTGATGATTTAAAAAAAATTAAAATTAAGAAGAAAAGAAACAATCATAACTACAGTCTTACTCTATATACAAATTTACAAACATTCCTGGGAACACCCCGATCCAAGCTCGCCCCCCTTAAGGAGGGGAAGCCGGGAACAGAGACGAACAGAGAGTTCCCAGCGCTGTTCTATCAGCTGCGTCACTAGTAAAATCCAGTGGAGGCTGAGGGAGAGCGCTATGGTACAGTCAGACAGGACTTGAGTGGAGAAGCTGGTCATTGCCAGAACTCCAATATTAAATATTTACAATAGGTCTCGGGGCCATTGCCTTTTTAATCTGCGAGGTGGGTTATAAGCATGTGTTGAATTGGATAATGAATGAGCCAGTGTTGGGATTGTTGGAAAGATTTTGATGGAATTCGGAGAATTTAATGGGTATAAGGTCAAGGGCAAAAGGTATATTCAGATCATTATGAAGGGTTTTGTTGGAGACATAATATGGAGCATTTACGATAGTTCGAAGGACTTTGGATTGAAAGGATTGAATGCGTTTGATATTCGATTGTTTTGCTGTCCCCCACATTTCAAGTTCATAGGTCCAAATAGGTTTAATGATGGTTTTGTTTATGAGGAGTTTGTTTTCAGTGGAGAGCTGGGATGTCCTATTTAGTAGTCTGTACAATTGGCTGTAGCGTCTGTTAAGTTCTTGCCTTTTAAGTCTAGTGTGAGGGTTCCAAGTAAGCCTTTTCTCTAAGCAGAAGCCAAGATACCGTACTGTGTCAGATATGGATAATGGAATATTATTGATATAAACAGGAGGGCAGGGTGTGCGGTGGAGGGTAAAAGTTACGTGGGTACATTTCGATTCATTAACTTTGATCCTCTAGCTGTTACACCAGTCTTCAATCAGTGATAAGTGGGTTTGGAGATTATAGGAAGCTATTAAGGGATCTGGGTGGGATGAAAGGATCGCAGTGTCATCGGAAAATGTTGCTAGGAAAGTGTCAGGAGTAGTAGGGATATCTGCAGCGTAGAGGATATATAGGACTGGGCCAAGAACGCTATCTTGTGGAACACCTGCCTCAATTGGATAGCAGTGAGAGTATTCCATTCCGCAGCGAACTCGAAAGGAACGGTTAGTGAGGTAGGATCGAAGGACTAGGAATAGTGATTGAGGTAAAAAAGTTTTGAGTTTGAAAAGCAAACCGGCATGCCATACCCGGTCAAAAGCTTGCGCTATGTCCAGAAATGCGCCGGAGCAGTATTCTTTGCTTTCAAGTGCAGAAGATATATGGTTTACAACTCTAAGACCTTGTTGGACCGTGAAATGTTTAGAACGGAATCCAAATTGGTGTGAGGGAATATTTTGGGATTCAAGGATGGGTAGAATGCGCTTGAGAAGGAGTTTTTCAAAACTTTTTGAAAGGATAGGAAGAAGGCTGATCGGTCTGTATGATGATGGATTGTTGGAAGGTTTGCCCGGTTTCTGGAAAAGAATAATGATGGAATGTTTCCATTGTAAAGGGTAAAGGGAAATAGGTTGTACGGAGGATGCAATTATACAGGTAGGTAAGAAATATGACTGCTTTATGGGGAGGTTGCCTGAGGATCTGTGAGGTAAGGAGATCATATCCGGGGGATTTACGGGATTTTAATTTTTTTAAAAGGAATTTGACCTCAGAGGGGTTAATTGCCTTAGGAAGTAAGGATAAAGGAATCGGTGAATCAAGGAATTCATGGACCGTTGTTAGGGTTAGGGTTAGGGTTTGTGTTAAGGCGTTTAACTGCAAGGTTTTTTACGCCATGGACCGTTGTTGTGTGGGTGGGATTAGAATCAGCATGAGGAACAAATATGCTAGAGAGGTGCTGGGCAAGTTCTTCGGATCTGTCCTCGTCAGAAGCCACCCATGAACCATCTTCACGCCGGAGGGGATGGGTGGTGGGTTGATATTTTAGGATTTTTCTAGTGGTCGTCCAAAGGGAGTTATCTGAAGAAGAGAGTGAAGAAAGATAGGAATTAAAGGATCTGGATCTAAAAGTAGCCATATTTTTTTAAAGGAATTTGGTAAGGAAATTATAGGATTTCCGATCATATGGATGCCTGGTTCTTTGCCAAATAGCTCTGGCATGGCGTTTAGATTGGATAAGGTCCAGTAGATTTTGGGGTAAAGGATTTTTCTTTCGAACTTTGGGAGGGGAACGAGGTGAGGATGCAGCTGCTTGCTGGATCATGGTTGTGAAGGAATTAGTAGCATTGTCAAGGTCGTTGGAGGTTTTTAAGGATATTCTGAGGTCTATAGTGTCGGTTATTATTTGTCGGAAAATGTTCCAGTCTACTGGCTCTCTTATAAATGAGGGAGGAGGAGGTTTTGGGATTGGAGTGACGGAAAGGGTTAGAATTAGAGGTCTGTGATCGGAGGAAAGTTCATCCAGGCGTTCTAGAGAGTAATGAAGAGGTCCTAAGCCTGAATAAATGAAGAAGTCAAGAAGGTCAGGGATTTCGGTTAGGATCTGTGGGCCAATAGGTAGGAGTGCCGGGAGAAATAAAGGACCTTCGGGAATTAAGTGCAGACTGCAATGTTCACCCACGGGAGTTAGTGGTTCTTGAACCCCATTACTGGTGCTTAGCATTGAAGTCAGCACCAAGGGGAAAGCTTTGACCTAAGGAATTAAAAAATGAGTGGAACTGGGATGTGGAAATTGGTTTATTTGGGGGCAATAGGCCGCTGCAATCGTGAAGGGAAATGAGAAGGTTTTCATAACAACTGCTGTGGGTTGTAGGAATTCATTTGCTGGTAAAGGGAATGCGTTGTGAGAAAGGGAATAGTGAATGATGACAGCAGTTCCGGCATGGGCTCTACCGTCAGGATGTTCTGTTCGGTAAGTTTGGTATTGTGATATATTGAAGCGTTGTTTACTGGTCAGTCTAGTTTCTGTAATTAAAGCTACATCGATTTCCTTCTCATGCAGATGGATGTTAGTTCGCCGGTGTGGTTACGAATACCATTTGCATTCCAAAGGAGAATGGATAAGGGTTTTGTGTGAGGCATTTAAGGGTTTCTTTGGAGAGGGATAAGCTGAGGAATAACATTTGTAAGGAATGATATCAGTGGAGTAATAACAGTTTTTAGTTTTGATAATTTTGTGTGGCCGTATGCCTGGCAGTTATGACATTGTACAATGTCACGTTTGCGGTATGGTTTCTCAATCTGAACTCTAGTATAGTAGATTGAAGTGACATCATAAATCTTTTCAACTCCTGGTGCTGGTTTCAAGTCAACGAAGAAAAGTGGCAATGATATTTTACCGCCTTGTCCTGGGTGGTCCCGGCTGTCTTTTTGCACATTGGTGACTTGTCTTACTTTGAAGCCCATGGTCTATAATTCTTCCCTGACTATATCCACAGGAGTTCTAGGATGGAGGTTTCTTACGACCAATCTAAGCGATCTCTCTTCCTTGAGTTGGTAGGTATGGAAATTAGCTTTAGTTTCCGTCAGATATTTAACAATGTTACAGTAGGTATCGAAAGAATCGGGCATAATTTTAGAGTCATTTGTGCGGCTCACACATGAATACTTTCCTGGGCCGACTATTTTATTTAGGTGATTACATAAAAGTGAAAAATTTCCTATATTACGTACGAATATAGGAGGAGGTTTAGGAGGCTGCGGTGCCGAAGACGACTCCATAGTTTCGGCAGCTGTGATACTAAGTGCCTGAAAGGGATTAGGAGTGAAAAAGGGAGATTCTTCATTAAATGCTTGGGTTGAAGTCCCTGGCATTGATTCATTAATCGGTGGTGAGCTAGGAGGCGTTTTGACCTTTGACCTCTTCGACTTTTGCTTGGCTGGGCTCATTGGCTCATGGGCTCATCAAGTAATCAACTTCTTTGGGTCTAGTTAGTTTTTGATGACATAACCATATGGAAATATCTCATCGGATATCATTGAATAGTAGAGGAAAAGATAAGAGAAAAGAAAAAAAAGAAAGAAAGAAAAGAATAAAAAAAAAGAAATAAAAATATCGCAGAGTGCGCGTGTTAAAGAGCAGTACGGAACCTCTCCGCACAGAAGGCAGCCAGCCACTGCCAGGCTAATGTCAAGGTGGCTATAATCTATAATCCTTCCCCACTCTACCTGCCCATAGAGCACATGTTAATTTACGTATTAATTATTTAAATGTTTAATGGCTGTACTCACTGTTTTATATAGTCAATGTTCACCACAGCTATTAATAACAACTGTTGTACTTCTTCTTCTTTCACTTCTCCCTATGGTGCCTCTCGGCGTAGGGGAGCTTCCAGCCAGGATTTGAATTTGTCGCGGTCCCTCGCCATTGTTTTAGTTTGTTCCAGGGTATTTCCTCTTTTCTTGGTTAGGAGTTCGATGTATTGGAGATAAGTCCTCCTGGGTCGTCCTCGCGGCCTTTTCCCTTCCGGCACATATTCCATCGTCTTCAGTGGGTCTAGATGGTATACGCACCACGTGCCCGAACCATCTCAACTGTCTGATTTCTAGGGTATCCTTGAGGGGTATCATATTGAGCTCCTGCCTTATTTTTTCGTTGCGGACGCACTCTCTTCTTGTCTTGCCTGCGACTCTTCGTAGGTACTTCATCTCAGCAGCGGTAACTCTGCTTTCCTGCTTCTCCGTGAGTATCCAGCTTTCAGCTCCGTACAGTAATATCGGCATGTACACCGACTTGAAGATGTGGAGCTTGACGTTCCTTCCTACCTCTCGCTTTCCCACTACTGTGTTGCATAGCTGGTAGTACACTGCATTGGCCTTGCTTATCCTATTGGATACTTCTATGTCCAGCTTACCAGAACCGTCCAACACTGATCCGAGGTAGGTGAAGTCCGTCACGACCTCCATCTCCTCTCCGTTGCAGTGCACATGTACGTCTGCATGCCGCCTACCAGTTAGTAGGATTTTACTTTTCCCAGAGTTGATCCTCATACCTTTCCGGAGAAGTTCTTCTTACCATTCTGTTACCGCTTCCTGTAACTTCCCAACTGAGTCCGCGATCAGCACGACATCATCCGCGTAGAGAAGCATCTGTATAACAACTGGGCTTAGATTCCTTCGTCCCAGGAAAGTCCGCTCCGTTCTTCTTTTACAAATGGCTGCGATCTCATCCATAAATAGCAGGAATAGCAGAGGGCTCAAGCTGTCACCTTGTTTGACCCCCTTTGCTATATGAAAGTACCCAGACTCAGCCCCATTGAGTCTAACGATTCCCTTCGGGTTCTGGTAGGTCGATTTGATGGCCTCTATCAGGCTCCTGGGTACGTTTTTATTTTTGAAAGCCGCCCAGATTTCCTCTCTTGGGACTGAATCAAAAGCTGACTTGAGGTCAAGGAAGGCGATATATAGGCTCTTGTCTCGATCCCATGTCTTTTGGAGGATGTTCCGCAATGTGAAGATGTGGTCCTGGGTTTGGCGTCCTGGTCTGATCCCGGCTTGCTCTTCTCCTATTTGGTGTTCCACCATTGGCCTCAGCCTGCCTTCCAGGATAGAGGTATACAACTTGTATATGACTGATGTCAAGCAAATAGGACGGTAGTTCGAGCATTCAGTCTGGGATCCTTTCTTGTGTATGGGGATTATGATGTTATTTTCCCATTCTTTTGGGATCCTTTTCTCATCCCATACATTCTGGAAGAGAGCCTGCAGACAGCGTTCCAGTTCAGGGCCACCGTATTTTATCATTTCGGCCACTATGCCGTCTGCTCCTGGCGCTTTGCCTGTTTTCATTTTGTCCAGTGCTCTTTCGATCTCATCCTCATCAATCGTGTCGAAATATTCTTCCTCATTCCATGGCACGCTCTGGCTTGATGCATGGTGGTCACTAAACCCAAATTGCTTTCCGTAGTAGTGCCGCCATATCTCCAGGATATCTTTATCCTCTGTCATCACCACTCCCTGTTCACTCTTCATGTTTCTCACTGGTTTACTCTTGCGTCCTCTCAGTGCCTTTATCTTTTTCCAAAAGATTTTTATATTTTCATGGTGATCTTGATCCAGCTTCTTTCCAAATTCTTCCCAGGATCTCTCTTTCGCCTTTCTTACCGCCTCTTTTGCATTGTTCCGGGCCGCCACATATGCCTGCCATTTTTCTGGTGTTTTGTCATGGCAGTACTCTTTCCAAGCCAATTTCTTTTTCTTTATATGTGCCCTCAGTTCTTCGTTCCACCAAGAAGTTCGTTTTCCTCTCGTGCAAATCTTTTTGACTCCACACACTAGGGAGGCTGCTTGCTGAATGCTGCTTTTTATGTCGTTCCACATATTGTTCAGGTCAGCATTCATATCCACTTCCTGGAGACGGTTTTTCAGTTCTTCTTCGTACTCCAGTCTCTTTTGAGGGTCTTGCAGGTTCTTCACTTCTATTCTCTCATAGGCTTTGATATGTGGCTTTCGTTTTTTGAGCACTTGTGTATCCGCAATCAAGAGTAGGTGGTCAATTCCTATTTCTGCCCCTCTAATCACCTTTACATCTGTGAACAGTCTTCTGATGTCTCTACTATATATAAAGTAGTATATGATACTGTTTGCGTTTCTTTCAGTGGCAGAGAAGGTAATTTTGTGTACTTGTTTATGTGGAATGAAGGAGTTTCCCAGCAACAAGTCATTATCGATGCAGAAATCAATTAGCCTTTGCCCGCTTTCATTCCTGACATCCTCCCCACCATGTGGTCCCATCGCTCCCTGTGCTCGTGCGTGATCTCTTCCAATTCTGGCATTAAGGTCGCCCATAATCACTATGCTTCGGTGGTTGCTTATTGCTTTGATGGCCGCATGTTCGAGGTTGCCGTAGAACAGTTCTTTATCGAGGATATTTGCGTCGTTAGTTGGGGCATATACTTGTATCAAGGCCCAGTTTCCGCTTCGTACATTTATATTGGCAACAATTATTTGGGGACTTACTGCCTCCCATTCCTCTACTTTCCTGTACAGTTCTTCCTTCATTATGATGCCTACTCCTTCAGCTGCTCTGTTCCCAAGTGGAACTCCCGAATAGATCAGCGTGTTTCCTCTGTCCATTACTACCTCTCCTACTCTCTTCTTTTTTATCTCGCTCACTCCCAGGACATCCAGTCTGTACCTCACCATCTCCTCGATGATCTCTACCTCCTTGCCGTTGAGAGATCTTACGTTCCATACTCCTAATCGTAGTTCCTTTTCCATGCCAGGTCGTTTCCGTTGTTTCCGTCTATCTCCGAGGCTGTTTGCTAGTTGTCTTTGAATCAGATTTTACTCCTAGGCGGGTGATTGGCCCAGCTCAGGAGGCCCCGTTACCTCGGGACAACTGGTCTCCCGTAACTTATATCCCCACAGGAGAAGGGGTGGCCGGGCTATACCCCCCAGCACTGGGTACCTGTTGGTCCACGGGTCTTTATTCAATATATTCAGACCACCCCTCCTAAGAGGGATCCTCCATCCGCCACCCGGAGGACGCGCTCCATAGCGGGCAGGCTCCGCCAAGAGACAACTGTTGTACACTTTTCTTAATGAAAAACTAAGAAAAACCTCACTAAAATGAATAGTTATTTGAGAGCGATATGAAAGCTGTAGTTCACAGTTGACGCATGCGCAAACACTGCATTGGAATTAAAAATGAAAATAAAAAGTTTATTATTATACATGTACCACTTGGCATTATTTCTCTCTTTATTAATTCATTTAACAATTCAATTCAACATGTTTCGGGAATAAGACTTCCTATCATTAAGAACAACAGCAGTTTATAGTTGTTTTAGGTGATTCGTTTATAAGCTTATTCAGTTTTTGAATTTTGGCTCATCTTCTTGCTGTCCACATTATTTAGGTATACTTACATTTATTGAAATGAAGCATATAAAACAAGTGTAAACTGATGTCTACGAAGGTAGGATATGTTATCCTGGAAATATGCTGTCTTTAATTGTTTAGCGAATTAATGAAGGGAGAATAATGTTTAATAAATCAATCTCCTTCAATAATAAATAGAAGTAAAAATGTGTTTATTTTAAAGCCCGATTCTTTAAAAACATAAGGTAACGGTCGGGTTAAGAGGAGGCAGCAAACTGCCTTGACCCGCGCTACACCGACCAGTTCGATCCTTACGCTTCACTTCGAGTTTACATTTATCGATAGCTCTTTCCTATAACCTCACATGTAAACAATCACTTCTACAGTTTCAACTTGGATTGTGTTGTTTAGTGTCTTATATTGATATTTAAGTCTTCTTAAATGTAAATACCTGAAACATAAGTTAACAACATGAGTTTCATAAAGGATTAAGTGTTTTATCAATTCATGTTTTCTTATTCCCTCTTATCTAATGTGTAAAAGTGTTACAAAACTTAAGAACATTAATTTGTACATGGATTTGGTGTTTTATATATTTTTATTTGTTGTATCAATTTAAGTGATAAAATTTCAGTATGCTTATTTTGTGAATGCATTCTTTGTCATCCATAATACTTATTGCCCAAAAGTGAGACAGATTGTATAATTATTTCAATAAAACATATCGATCTAAAAATAAATCTGAGAAAATATATCATAGGTTTCATATTTTCTTATTTCCACTTCCCTTGAGAAAATATAGCAGAGATTAACATCATCACTTTCAACTAGGATTCTGTCTTATAATTTATAATGGATTATAACATGGAGAATAGGCAATGTTAAAATAATCACTAATTAAGAGGTAAATGACACGTTACTATATAATTGTAAAACTGTTGGTATAATGTTATAGATTAAAATGTTTTAAAAAAAATTTAGAAGCCTGATGATGGAGCATTGTCTCGGAAACATGTACCTACAAATGTTAAATAAATAGGAGTTATGAAAAATAAATACTTAAGGATTCTGTCTTTTAAATATTTATAATTTGTTATTTACACTTCCCTCACATCACAAAGTTTATCAAGAATCAACATTAGTGATGGTTTAGCATTATATTAAATTTCATTTAATATAAAATTAATTCAAAATTGATTTAGTGTCTTATATTTTGAAATTTTCTTATTTCCACTTCATTATTTTCTTATTTCACATTTTAATATCATAAGGTAAACAGAAGTTAATATTACTTTGAACAGGGACTTAAAGTTTCTCCGTAAATAAATGAGAATAACCTTTCCCCTCTAAAAGTAGCGACTAAAACACCGAAATAAATCGGAAGAAGGTAAGAATCGATAAAAGGTATTCTCGGCGGGCGTAGGAGCTGCCTCCTCTTAACCCGACCGTTACCAAACATAAATATGTTTCCATAATGTAATAATGAAAAATACCCAACAGATTTAAAAGACAAGAAACTGCTCGTTGTTTACCTATCCATTATTTAATAGACATTTTCAAAGCTCCCAATTAAGTACAAAAGAATTATTTACAAGACAGTAATTAGAACCATTTGGACATACGTAGTTGAGCTTTGGGGCTCCACTTAACCTTACAATTCTTCTAGTATCCTATCCTTACAATATAAAATCCTTCCAAAAATATTATGTCACTTAGATGCTTATCCATAAAGATTTTAAAGTTCCGTATGTTGCTGCTGATTTGGTCCAAACCAGATACCTTTCCTTTCATAGTAAAGATCCATACCCACTCGAATCCACTAATCACCCAAAATGCCTCCCAATCAATCCATGATAATTCTCTGAGGCGTCTGAAAAGAAGATAGACAACAGACCTTTTAATTCAGAACTTTTATTGAAATGCTAATTGTGAGTAGTTCTTTGTATAATATGGACATGTGATTGCAATAATTTTTCTCAATTACAATTGATGAATTAATTGCCACTTTTATTGGAATTATTTAATTTGGAAAGTAGTTTCAAATGTTAAACATCCATTTTCAGTTCTAAAAAATACACAATTTTCAAAACATCAGACCTTTATTACATAGATATAGGCATGGAAATTCAAAACCAGCTAAACCCAATTTCCAAATTTATCTTATTTTTTTTATTTATTGAATAGTTTTCCCTCTATCTTTAGGGAAAATATTTAAAATAGTTAAATCATATTGAATAAGGCCATACAAAAAATAATTCCCTTTCCTATTCCAGTCTGGCCTTAACCGTTATTGACCAGCTGTAAAAAATTTTTAAAAATGAACTTACATGGTTTTGGGATTCTATGCTTCGTATATATTAAATATTTTAAAAATGTAAGGCAAGAAATCAAATATATTGGCTCCGACCTTGGGAGGAAAACTTTTGAAATACATATATTAAGAGTGGAACGGATGTTGGAAACGGCCAGGTAGTGAGTCCTTTTCCACAAATTTACTTGTTGCATATAATGAATGTATACAGTTCTTAATATGAATAAATAGTAAAATAAATAAAGAATAATAATAATGATGAAAAATGGGTAGTATTTATCTAAACAGTAATGTACGATTGCTTGGTCTATAAAAAAAAAATTAATAATGATGAAAATATTCTACAGAAATCTATTAAAAAAAATAATAAAAATACAAAATAAAATAAAAATATAAATATAAACCTGCAGTTAATCTATTTTATTGAAGCCTATCCATAAAATGTTTGTACGAGCTGTATTTTATGTAGTTTATGACTCGTTTCAATAAAACTTATAATATTGTATGTAGTAAATTCTCTTCTCATGCAAGTAGTATTTTAAAGCTTTTATTGCCTATGTGTAAAACAGAATGTACGGCTCGTAATCGCTTTATAAGGCGGCCATAGTTTTTATTACATCGATAATAGGCCATTATTAACACTAATAGTTTATACTATTGCCATTATCAATGGCTGTGCAGATGTATGTCGAAATGGTTCTAAATACGTAACGGCCATATTTCAATTTTGTCGACAATATGCTCCTATCGAAAACAAGAACTTATTTCACTATTACCTAATGGCTATTTGAAACATAGTTGCGCTCTGTTGTGTTATTAGGGAGAAGTTTGTTATAAATTATATTTAATAGCATTTCAGAGCATAAAATCAATCGTGCGTTCATAAAAATGTTGATATAAATTAAAGGTTATTGTAAATATAGGAAGGAAAGTAGCTAATAATTTTATGAAGGAATGAAGCGGTAAAAAGGGGAAAAAACAAAAAAAAACAAAAACAAACTTACGAGGTGTCTTAGAATTTAAAAGTATGAGACTTATAGAAAAAGATAAATATACCTATGTATACATTGTCGGGAGATTTGGGGAACCTAAATCTAGGGAACCTAAATCTAAAGCCTATCCAGGCAAGTGTATCTTCGAAAATGATACCTATTTTTTTTTTTTTTATATAAAATCTCTTTAAACGAATAGATAATTAAATAAAAATAATTTAAAAATCAAAAAGGTTCATAGTTTCAGCACTTTGGTAAGTATGTACTGCTACTGTTATTGGTTGAGAAAAGGAGATTTGACCAAAATCATGCACAACTGCAGGTTTTTCTTTAATTAAGAAAAAGCAAAAAGCAATGATTGGCATGGACTAGTTGGCTAGCAAAAAAGTCAATCCGCCGGCCGATCAGTCGGTCAAACCGATCATGGCTTCCTTTGGAATTCGGGTAACATCGGTAAGGTTCGTGGTATTTCGTTCATATCTATATAGCCGTCAGTACATGTAGCTACAGGTTTGTTTATCTTATATTTGTTTCTACTGAATTTGCAAGTCAGTTTGTATTTTAAGAAAACTAATCGAAATTCAGCAATTTACTTTATTTAGCTTATACAGTAAATTGTCAAATTTGGAATTTAATCCTGTCGAAAAGGATATTGTGTTGACGGACTTATACATGTAACACAAAAATGTCTTACATGTAATAATAAATATTACGATAATATTAATATTGAGTTTTATACGTAAACATTATTTTTTTTTTTGCACTTTTTTTTCCGAATTCGACAAAAAAATCATTGTGTTTTGATATCCTTTCCCATAAGTATAAAAAGTAACCAAGTGAATGCAACCGTTAAACATATATAATAGAGAATGAGAAAATTCACTATGAATGAATGAATGCTGTTTATTTGTTAAAGACAGAGTCTTGTACAAATAATAATATTATTAATAGTATACAATAGATCCATAGCACAAGTCTAGTGCTCTTAAATAAATCCTTACATAACAATATTTTGTTTACATTGTACAAATGAATATTTATTGGAACAAAAATATATGATCTAAATCCTTTATCTTTATAATAGATATCAACGTTTTACATAATACATATTTACATATGCACTTATCATCTACACACACCTTCGTCCACCCACAACAATACACCATAAACCTGTGCATAAAATTAATATTAATAATTAATTACATAATTAAATAAATAAATATATGCATACACATACACACACACACACACACACACACACACCTACATACATATGCATACATCCATACAAACGCAATGTATAAATAAATACAATATATAAAATAACATCAAATATAAATACAAACATACTCAAGACATATCTCCATGTTATCACTAACATAATTTAAACAACAACCTTATATTGATTCCAATAAATATCAGTTTATTAATTTATTTTCTTTTATTTTTATTTTTTTTTAAATTAGTCATCGACCACATAAAGACATTAGCACCCTATATACATTTATCATGAAGAAATATACTTTATTTAATTTTTTTACACCGTCAATACCATATTTAATATAGCCTCAATATTGTGATCATCAGAGGACATTGTGATGTATGGCTGGAGAAACTGTTGTCTATATTCCTTGAACGTTGGGCAATAGAGATGGTTGTGGTATAAGCTATTGGAGATATATTGACTGCATGGTATGCAAGTTTCCTGTGATTTGAATACAAAAGTTTTGTTTTTAGTATATAATTTAATTTGTTCTTGGTTAGCGACTCTTAATTGACTGACACACCTCAACTTTTTTATGTGTACTTTGTATGTTAGGTACGTTTCGGGATTTTAGATATTGTAGTTGCAGAGTAATCGGTACAATGAGAAGTTGGTTGACCTGAGAACTCTTTGAATGTCCATTGTGATATAGAAGTTCTGTGCTTTTTTTAAGATGAAATCTTTGTATCTGACAAGGCCGTTGGAAGGATGGGCCGAGAGCTCCTCTGTAAAGTGACTAAGCTCAGCTATCGCCCCAACTTGAGATACCCAATTATACTCCACATCAGGGTTATCACTGTATTGTGCTTTCAGTCTATTAAAGCACAGTTTTGGCAGTCTCTCGTCAGGCATGAGTGAAAGTTTCGTCCATAGGTTTATCAACTTTTTGATAACCTTCAGGCTCAGTGAGGTTCTGCCAGTCTCGAGGCGAACTATATAGTTTGGGGTGTTCCTGGGCCAACCAAAAAGATATTTTATGAATTTCAGCTGCGCTATCTCGATCGCCTCGAGATACTTGAGACTCCATATTTCAGAAGCATATAGTAAGGTTGAGGACACCATGGAGTCAAATAACGCTTTTTTTGCTTCCCAGGAATCGCTTTTGCCTTTTTTCAGAATGTCTATTACACTTGCAGATGCTACTGATGATCTCTGGATGAAGTGCTGCGATGCTTTTTTAAATTTGCCTGTTTGTGTAAAGGGTAATCCTAAATAATTGTAGCTTTTAACGTACTCCAATTTTTCATTGTGCCAGTACAGTGATTTCTGTTTTTTTAGTTCGTGGGGATTTGTGAAAAACTAAGACTTTTGATTTATCAACGTTTAGGGTAAGAGAATTGTCACTACAATAATCATGCAATATTTTGAGGTTCTTCTGTGCACCATACCAACTGTTGCTTAGGAGGATGATATCGTCTGCCAGCAGGAGAATCGTTACCTCATGTGAACTGTCGATGCTTACACCTATTGCTCCTCTATTATGAAAATACTGGACTATATCGGAGATGAATAGCAAAAATAATGTAGGGCTCAGACTTTCCCCTTGTAACAGACCTAAAGAGATGTTGATTTCTTCAGAGAGTTGTCCATTGACTGAAATTTGAGTTGAGGCATTGTCATATAGCATTTTTATTATTCTAATAAGTTTACCTCCAGTTCCCAGGATAAGAAGCTTTTCCCAGAGAAGACTGTGGTTAATGGAATCGAAAGCTTTTTTAAGATCAATGAATACTGCGTATAGGTATCTTCCTTCTGTTCTAAACCTGATTCCAATAAGTGACGTAAGGGTGAATATATGGTCGATGCATCCTCTTCCGCTTCTAAAGCCTGCCTGTTCCTCTGGAATGAGGATCTCGGAATCCGCCCATAACATCAACTTCCTCGCGATAATGCTGGTAAATAATTTTGTCCGAGTATTTAACAGAGAAATACCTCTGTAATTATCTGTATCCCTTCTATCACCTTTTTTGAATAATAAATGCAGTTTAGATTTGGATCACTGAAAAGGTAGTTTTTCTTTTTCTATAACTGTATTAAATAAGTTTAAAATGTAGTGTTCCCATTCAAGTGTAAGGTTCTTAAATATTTCATAAGGTATATAGTCCGGACCTGGAGATTTGTTATTTTTAGATAGATGAATGGCTATCCATTCATCTATCTAAAAATAACAAGAGGAGTTACAACTATTTGTAACTCCTCTAATGATATGTTGGTTTCAAGAAATAGGTTGGTTGCTGAGATGAATTTTAAGTCTTGAATACTCTTCTGACCATAATGTTCTATATAGAACCTTCTCCATTCTTCTATGTCTATTTCATTGATACCTGATTTGTTTGGTTTTAAGGAATTGACGGTAGTCCAAAACTGCTTACTGTTTCTTGTTTCTAGTAGCTTCTTTATGATGGTTAATCTTAATTCTGTTTTTTTTTTTCTTTTGTCAACTTTCTGTATGAATTCCTTGTTTGAATGTATTTCTCTAACTGTTGTATTGAAAAAATTAGATTTAATGAAGCTTCTATATTTCCTTCTGACTTCTCTTTTGAGGTTTCTACACTCTGAATCAAACCATGGTTGGTTTGGCTGAAAATTCTTTCTATACGATGTTTTCTTCATTATGAGCAAACCAGTTGAAGACAAACCTTCATGTATACACTCAACAAAGTTTTGATATAATTCATTTGCCTCATCTGAATATTTGTATATTTTATCACTGATAAATGTGCCTTGAATTCAATGGGTTTTTTTTCTTCCCATTTAACAGATTTTATAAGGCCGGTAGATACATTTTTGGGTACATGACAATGCTTGGTAAGATTTGGGATATGTTCATGTCGTTGTACGGAAGTAGCACAGGCTAGGTGATCAAGGAGGTCAGACATGATTATAAATTCCATATCCACGATTAATTCAAGTGCCATTTTGTTTATCCATACTAGGTCGATAGTACTTTTTCCAACGCTCGAAATAAATGTATGTTTTCCAGGTCTGTCAGAGATGGTTCTGCCATTACATAGTATAAGACCTGCTGATTCCATGGTTTCCACTAATTGTTTTCCTCGTTTATTCACATGGTTATCGCTAGGTATCCTCGTTGCATAAAGATTAGGATTGACTATAATATCTTCCTCTAAACCATTAAAGTCACCAACATGACTGTTGAAGTTACCATTGATAATTAAGCAGGCGTTAGGATAGCTAATGACTATTCTTGAGATCTTCTAGGATCGTATCCATATCACATGTTGGAGGTAAATAGATATTTCCTATTGTTAGTAAAGTATTACTAATCTTTATGTTGATAAACATCCAGTGACGATCGATAAATATAATATTAGAATTTGAAGCAATTGAATTGTGCACTAAGGTCAACAAACCTCCGCTAGCGCGCCCTGTTATGTTTAATTTAACAGCCTTACTATTGAAAGGAATATAATCATGTAACCACGAAGGGAAAGAAATACTATTATCAACCACCCATGTCTCTACAAAACACAGTATAGAGTATGACCTGATTGTATTACATTCTTTATTTGTAAAGTTGAATAAATTTTTGAAACCATTTATGTTGCAAAATAATACAGAGGGGAAAGAAAATTCACTATATATCTGAGAAATTTTTAATGAGCACATTCTCGTTCTTTTTTGCTGTGCTAAAAAAAATTTGATTTTGTTACTTAATGACTTTTACCTCCAAGTAGACGATATATTAAACCGTAGTTCATGTTATATGAAATAGTTTCCATGCTGAAAACCATCCCTCCCACCACAGTAGTATGTAATACGTGGCTAATGGAGGAAGGTCTCAAGTAATATAAGTCGGGTCTTGTACTTTGGGCAACCCATATTGGTGTCCTACACATCTTGTAAAAGTTGGCAAGACGTAATGTCAATTGTATAAAAGGATACCATTCCATTACAACTTGCCTGCTTATACATGATGAGTATGACTCCAATATGGTTTGCTCAAAATATTTATCTTATTGTGGACAAAAATGGAAAAAAATCTAGTTTTTTCCATTTGAGGGCTACTGACGAGTAGTTCTCTTCAAGTTTCGCATGTTATTGTAATAATAATCAACTAATTTACTAGATGTATATATTTTATACAGTTGTAAATTTAAATAAATGAATATTAAAAAAAAAGAAAAAAGTTTTTTCCAAATGGTACAGAATTCTAATAAAAAAAAAAAAATATAAAAAAAATAAGAGTATAAACTCTTAGTTTTTTTGACGTTTAGCCATTGATAGAAAGATTATTTCAGATTAAAAAGGTAGGGAATGTAGTTCAATTATTTACTTGAATTTTTAAATATTTAACAACGCAAATTGAAATTACCAGATGTGCGGAAGTAATTAATTAAGGGAAACGTCACGTTTCGAATGAGTAGAGATAGTATCCAACGGTGCCCTTTCATTGGATTTAATTTACTTGAGTATGTAAGTAGATCTATCAACCTGGTCCTTTTCTCCAGTTGGGAGTTGTGGCCATTTCTTACATAAATTTATTTTCAATATAAAGATAGTTTAACCTTCCATAGGTCGCGCCTTTGTATTTTGTACAAGACCCGACTTTTATTACTTGAGAACTTCCTCCATTTGCCACGTATTACTTACCACTGTGGTGGGAGAGATGGTTTTCATCATGGGAACTGATTTCTTATCGTTTCTGTTGCACCAATAAATATTGCTAGAGTCAATTTTCAATTAATATTCTCTGAAGGGAAATAAAAGGCCTCTTTTGTGTAGAATTTTTTGAAAATATTACTCCTAAAGAAAAAACGGTTGTTCATAAAATAATCATTTTAAACATTCAATAAAATTATAAATAAAAATAGATCTAGTTTTAAATTTGTTTTTCATTATTTTCAATGGTTAACATATTTTTATCTACGTTTAAAATATTATTCTCTCCTGTAACATACTGTATACTTATTATATTTTAAATATATAATTAGAAGCTGGATGAGAGATTTGCTCAAATAAATCTCTTTAACCCAGGCCAGGAGGAGGTACTATTGAGTACTAGTTTCCCACACGCATACAAGGCCTGTTGTATTCAATTTCATCATATTCACTGATTGTTACCCTAATAACAGGTGAATTAAAATCTGAAAGAGGGAAAATATATATATATATATATATATATATATATATATATTTGTACAAATATACGATTTAATGGATCTAATATGGACAAAAACGCATGAAAAATAGGGTGTTGTACTTTGTACTACCCGCGACCGCTCGTGCAACGGTTACTGGCGTTTCTGGGTGGAGGTTAATTTATTACGATATTATTAAAATAATATTATGAGAGGTAAACAAGACAGTTATTGACTCCCTTAAGGAAATATTCATACTAAAATTATTGAAAGAATAGTTCAATAAATTTGAAATTTGCAGTGCTTTTTCCTTAATTACTATACTTTAAGCTAAGCACGAAAATTCACACCAAACATTATTCCTGTAATGTATTTTACAAGAGAGTGACAATAAATGATGTAAAATCGGCTATTGACACCCTATGATATCTTTTAAAATACGGACAGAATTGAAAATACTTTTACACAGTTAAGTTGTAGGAGTTAAAAGACATTTCATGATTTTTGTTTTCTAATTTTTAAGAAGGGGTGTCAATAACAGTCTGGTTTGCATAGTTTTTTATTGATTGTTGGCACGCGTAAATCAGTTTGTTTGATATTCTTCATGCATTTGATTGGAAAGCCCTATTAGTCCAGTAAAATAAGGGTGTGCCGAAGAAAAAACTGCGGAACTTTTATTCTCAACGGATCTTTATGTTTTTTGGGGTGCTGAATCCGAATCTGAAGTTTGCTACCGCGGCAACCATCGTCCTCATATTCAAAATCGCTAAAAATCGCCAAACAAAACCGTTATTTTTGTTTTTTTATCAATAACACTATAACGAAGTTTTTTTCGGAGAAAGTCTTCAAATATTAATTGTAGCTGGAACTAGTACCTACATAATGAAAAAATAATGTGCCAAAAAAACATGTATTTTACAAAAGTCAGTGATTTTCAGCGTGATAGCTTGTGTATTTCAAGAATTTTGATAAAAATTTCATATATAGGATCTAATTGTTAATTTAACCACCTTTCAGACTGAAAAAAAAACATTTTGAATCGGACAAATACTTTCGGAGTTATAATATCCCAGACGCCTAAAAACCCGTACTGTTGTTAAATCCATGGTTTTCGGCACATTTATCATTATAACTCCGAAAGTATTTGTCCGATTCAAAATGTTTTTTTTTTTCAGTCTAAAAGGTGGTTAAATTTACAATAAGATCCTATATATGAAATTTTCATCAAAATTCTTGAAATACACAAGCTATCACGCTGAAAATCACTTACTTTTATAAAATACATGTTTTTTTGGCACATTATTCGCTATAACTCCAAAACCATTTGTCCGATCCAAAATTTAATATTTGTATCCAACAGCTGGTTAAATTTACTGTTAGATCTTATATATGTAACTTATAATTAACACCATGAAATACCCACACCAGTCTACTGAACTTGTCATAATTTACATATTTTGCCAAAACATACACATTTAGCGTGCTAGCTAGGGTGATTTACAGGATTTAATATAATTTACATATATAGCATCTAATAGCAAATTTAATCAGCTTTGAGATAGAAAAAAGAAATTTGGGATCGAACAAATATTTAAGGAGTTAGAGCGACAAATGTGCCAAAAAAACACTTTGATTTTACAACAGTACGTTTTTATTAGCGGGCTGGCATATACATTTTACGGGGTTTGATTAAAACTTAAAAAAAAATAATTAAAACTTTATAGATATAAGATTCTTATAGTATATTTAATCAGCTTTAAGATGAAGAAAAGTAATGTTGTATCGGACAAATAGTTTCAGAGTTATAGCCAAAAGAGTACGACAAACGTGTTTTCGCGGAGCTGTGGGACTGACGGTAAGTTCTTCATCATTTTCTCCATTTTTCCCAATAACGTAACTTCACGAAAAATGATCTGATTTTGGATTTCTTTTTTTCATTATGTAGGTACTAGTTCCAGCTACAATTAATGTTTGAAGACTTTCTTCGAAAAAAGCTTCGTTATCCTGTTATAGATAAAAAAAAAGAAGGTTTTTAGCGATTTTGAATATGAAGCCGATAGTTGCCGTGGTAGCAAACTTCAGATTAGGACTCAGCACCCCAAAAAACATAAAGATCCTTTGAGAATAAAAGTTCCGCAGTTTTTTCTTGAAAACGGCCTTTTGGGGCCTTATTTTACTGGACTATATGTATACATGTAGGACTATATGTAGACATTTAGTCAATACTGGTTTTAGTACGAGTGTGTATTTCAATTTCTGTCTTGTTAGCGAAAAACTAAATATAAGTAAACTAGACCGTAATATTTGATGTTTTATATTTGTTCTCGTTAAAATAAAAATAAACAGGGACAACGTAATCATGATTAGACTTAAGTAATCATTGACACCGATCTTCAAATACCGAGGGGAGGTAAAACAACGCAAACCTGATTGTCCTTATCGTTGGCATGTTAATAAAATAAGGATTTGGAGTATTAGAAAACATTTTAATTATTAGTCAGATTATTTATTTTAGTCAGTGTATTTTTATTCGAAATTCTTACACTTAATGTTACTAGGTTTGGAATTCGTTTGGATACATATTTATGCGCATAACATATGGTATCTTGCACATTTTGTACTTATGATTTTGTAAATGGTTAAAAGAGACTGTCGTGAGTGAGGTAGCGAGTCGACTAAAACTAAAACCTATCTCGTGTAAATATATGTATATAATAGCCTTTTGCTAGTATTTGTAAAGTATTAATAAAAATAAAAATATATATGTCTAAAATTTAATTTCGGCTTCAATCCCTCGAATAATAATTAGAAATATATAGTGGTTAAAGTTATCTGTAGGTTTGTCACACTAATGTAGTACATTAATTATATTTTCATTAACTAGTAATTACGAAAAAAATTGTAGTACGCATTTGATAAGCATTATTTCCCCAACGTTAATTTCAAACATAGATGTAATTTTTAACCTGATTTAAATTGAACTGATTAGGCGCCGGAAGATTATGTAAAAGACATTAGGCATCCAATTTTTAATTTTAATCTATGAGTTAGTAATGCAGATGGACAGAGACTATCAATAAAATCTTGCGGATAATGGACTGGATTATCAGTGCTTACAACAAAAGGGCCATGAAAGTTATTTTTACATACAGTATTAGAAAAAAATAAAGAATCTAAATTTTGGCTCGCTATGATTCTTTATTCGGCAGAAATAATTTTATTGATCAAGTCGAATTTTGATTTCTTACAATTAAAGTATATAATAGGTAGTGTGGCAAACCTCGTTTATTACTGTATGCCTTTCTAGAACGATGAAGATGATGTAGCTAAAATTCGGTATTCAAAAGTTTTAACAATGCAAACTATGTTGAAGAATGGCGCTAGCAATCACTTAATCGGTCTTACTTTAAACTTCAATGAGGTCACTACATATCACACCAAATATTTATAGCTGTTTTAATTACAATTTTATTGAAAACATGAAAATTTTATTATCAATGTCTTGGTCTATATAACACTGTAACTTAAAAACCTCTCATATAGTGATTGCCACCTATCGGTCAATGTTCAAACTTCACTGTTATATACTTTTTTAATAACGAATTTATTAAAACCAGCAGTTTTTTTAATTGCTAATCCTTTCTGGAATTATAAAGATAACGTTGTCTGAATTCGGTACATATTAGTTCAGTAGTTTTCGGGGTTAGGGGTGGTTATATAATAGTATAGATAAAGAAAAAAAAATGATCAGGTGTTTGTTTTAACGGTTTTATTTTTAATTGATTGCCATTATAAATTTAAAAAAGATATATTTTCCAAATATATATCTATTAGATAAAAAATATATATATATCTACAAAAGAAAATATAAAGTTATTTTCAAGGAACCTTTTAGCTCTATATGAACATATTCCAAAAACTCCCCAAGAGAAGGTATCTGGAAAGGGTAGGAATTCGTTGAAAGCACTCACGTACTAATCGTTAAATCTCAAAACTTTCCCTCTCCACTAATGAGTTAGCGAGGGTGGAACACGAAACAAATAGCAACTGATGAAGAGAAGTAGCTCAGCTGGAACTGAGTGGATTGACAGAAAAGGAAAGTAAAGGAAGAAGTGACAAGCTCGGATTATAACACCACCGCTTCGAGGGCTTAGCCGACCCTTAACTGTCTCATATCGTCTCAAAGGCTCCACCTTACTCTACCTGTAGCCATAAACATATATATTTATTTATTTCCATAGGTTCTAGAGTCAAGTAGATGGGTAATTTGTAATTTTCAGGCAATTTTGACCCTTTTTCTGTTAAATATTAGTTTCCTGTCGTTTTACTTTGGGGTGTGGTTTCGATGTTAGAATTTTGTCCGAATCAGATCAGTACAACTGGGAGAAGTGGAATCTAAACAAAATGAGGTGATTTATGATGAACTGTTGATCAATTTTAAAGGTAGTCTGGTGTTATTTTTATTTATTGCGAAAATCAGGCAGGATTTTATATGTAAATAAAAAAAAAAATCGCAATGGCGCGAGTAGTTTTGCGAACGTTTTCTTCTAACAAAGCCCTCAGATGGTCGTCATCAACAACAGAAGGCCAACCGCGAACTTCCTTGTCTTCGGGACCAAAATCTCCATGACCAAATTATTGGCACCATCGCTGCACTATATATTTACCGAAACTTAGATGTTGCGCGCGGTTTGAGGTAAATCTTGTTTTCAGAAGTAAGTAATCTCAGAAGTCTTTACTCATAGAAAATGTAACACAAAGTAAACTTATCTTTAAGGAAAAAAAACATTAATAAACATTGTTTATAATCCATTAAGCAGACCGCAAGATTATCTTTGTTTGCTTGGATATTAAAATAATTCAAAACCTGCATTACTTTTGAACCAACCCAAATATAATTTCAGATTTTAATTGTTATTTGTTTAAAAATAATATCTATTGTGTAGTAAACAAAAAAAAAAAAAAAAAAAAAAAAAAAAAAAAAAAAAAAAAAAAAAAAAAAAATACCTGCACCACTACAGCCCACGAAAAGGCTAGGATTCAGTATTTGATATGGAAGTATTGCTTTATTACCGATGTTGAGGAGATGATATTGTCAGAAATCACGCTCAACCACCAGTTTTCCCTTCAATATTGGGTACTCACTTTATAGAGGCTACGTGTGCAGAAATTAAGTTTTTAACCTTCAGCCCAATTTGACCTCGGAACCTGGAATTAGGAGTTCGAGCCCACCTTTTGTATATGAGAAAGTAGTTCCTAGTCTGTTATATGAAGAAGATGTTTTCAAATCTCATTTGTTATTTTCTTATCATATAAAACTTTCCAAAAAAATATTATAACTAGCCAATTTCCAGTTTTATTAATAATTATCTTAGTTTCAGACGATATTCAATTGAATTAGATTTTAATATTGTTGAATCGTTTTATTTAAGGGATGTAAGATGTGTAAGAATCCGTTATTCTTTACCGTTTCTTATAACAAAAAATATATTTAGTAGTTCTATTATAACATTGCGCTCTTACTCAGCCTCCACTGGGTTTTCTTTAACACCAGTGACGCAGCTGAGAGAGAAGAGCTGGGACCTCTCTGTACCGGCCCTGTCCTTCCATTAGTGGAGGGGCAGGGTTGGTTGGAAGATCCCTAGGATGAGTGTATATTGTAAATAAAGTATGGATGTAGTTGTAACTTTTAATTTAATTTATCTTTGTTTTTATTTTTATTATTTATTTTTTTTACTTACTCAATGTTTTATTTTATTTATACGTATATTGTTTATGTATCGGAAATTCTTTCCGTTATTTTATATATATAATTTTTTTTTTCTCTTTGTACATAATGTGTGAATGTAATTATATGCCATCTATATTACTTATTGCCCAAATTCGTAGCAGATTGTAATAATTACTCAATAAAAGTTCCATAAAAAGTAGTTCTATTGAATACTGTCCAGACTTGATAAATAGTGTCCGAGCACTAAAAGACTTTTTTTCTGATTTTCGATTGAACTTCGAAGAGCAGCAGAACAAGTACTTAATCGAGAAGCAATCCATCCAATCTATCTGTTTTGAAGGAACGTTTTTTTTTTGTTTTTTTTTCAATAGGAGGTCTTGTTCACAAGACATTTTCAAATTAAAAGAAACAAAATTCTACTTTATTGGTAACTATTTCATACTAAAAAAAACAATAAATTCAAACACCAATTGGTATCACTAATTATTAGAGAGGTATTTAATTCTCGAATACTAAATCGCGCCAGAAAAAGAGAGCATATAGTCAGAAATGGCGCCTATACAGGGTGAGTATCTCTTAGTGTAAAAAAAAAAAATTGGGTTAAACTAGATCAAAAATGTAGCTAAATGCCGCAAATCTCATCTTTCTATTCCAATCCGTTGCAGCTATACGATAAATGAAAGACTTTTTTGAGGAAATCACGTTTTTTCCCATAAAAACTGCAATATCTCCATTTTGTCTAAATATTTTTTCACCACATTTTCAGATTTAGCATTAAATTTCCTATAAGAACAGAGTACACGTAACTGATTTGTATACCAAATGAGAACACCATGTTTTTTCGGTTTCAAAAGTAAATATCACCATGAAATTGAAACAAAATCATTACGTTTAACATATCATTCGAAAGCTGATTAAATTTGCAAGTTTTTGTAAGATTTGACGTTTTGTGGATAGTTTTTACGAAATACGAGCGTTGATATAAATAAGATATTGTGACTTCCCCAAATAAGGTGAAGATCAAGCTGTTCTTTCGATACCAAGTTTGTAAAATTCAAGGTTACGTGTACTCTGTTCCTATAGGAAATTTAATGCTAAATCTAAAAATGTGGCCAAAATTTGAAAAATATTTAGACAAAATGGAGATATTACAGTTTTTATGGGAAAAAACGAGATTTCCTCAAAAAAGTCTTTGATTTATCGTATATCTGCAACGCATTGGAATAGAAAGGTGAAATTTGCGGCATTTAGCTACATTTTCGATCTAGTTTAACCCAATTTTTTTTTTTTTTACACTAAGAGATACTTACCCTGTATATTAATAAAATAACTGGTATTGTATCTTCCTAAGTAGAAATAACATGAACTCCAACGAGATGTTACAAATTATAGTTAATTAACCTTGATCCACGGCTTTGACGAGGAACTGTAACGTGTTACTGACAGCATATCTTGGGCTCGTAAGGAACGTTATAGCAACAATATAGTGACAGTGAAAGCCTGGTACTGGAATGTGAGCGAGGCTAGGATTAGTGTCAGATAGCTAATGTATCTACGCCAATATTGGCACATTCCTTTGTTGGAAGTATTATTTATTGAATAGGATAACAGTATATATCATTTCATGATAGTAGGTTAGGTATATCCATAGGTTATGCAATTAACTATTTTTGATTTGTTTTATAACATTTTATCAGTGATATTATCTTATAAAAATATAATAAAAGATAAATAGATGTTAATTTCACATCGCGGAAACATGTTTCCGTAAAATTCAACCGAAATAACATTTTCCGTCAACGTTAATAACAATCAACGAGCTCAAATGACATGTATTATACACTAGTGATAATAATACAGTTCGTACTAAAAACATTTAAGTAAATGAGTGATAGTCCAATAAATAGTTTAAATAAAAATATCCCTGCCAAACAGATCCGCTATCTAGGACAACTGGGCAAACATTTAACCTCGGAATCCACATACAAGACATAAACGACAAGAAACTACTCGTCGTTTTCGACTTCTTTATCTTTACTAGACAAACATTCAAAGATGCCGATTTACTACAAAATACTCATTTAAATTACAGTTATCAGACCTATTTGGACGTATGTAGTTGAGCTCTGGGGCTCAACTAAACATTCTAGTTATTACCGTATCCAATCCTAAAAATCCACAACCCTTCGAAAAATTATTAATGTTCATTACTTTGTCTAAAAAAAAACTTATCCATAAGGATCTTAATGTTCCAAATGTTAATGTTTTAGCCCAATCAAGGTACCTATTCCTGCATAGTAAACTCCATCACCACTCAAATCCACTAGTCTCCGGGGCATCTGGAAAGAAGATGGTCTCGAGACCTTCTAATATAGAACTTTCACCAATAGGTGGTTGCTTTAAAGTTATTGTCATGTTATTTTCATTTTTCCTCACATTTACTTTTAAAAGGATTAAAAAAAATATACAAATACAAATATTAATCTTCATTTGTATATGCATATCTATATTTATAATTATTATGTTTGTTTCAACCATCTATGGGCTACGATCACATAATTCCATCATTTTCTCAAATTTTCTTTCTCCTTCCTCTTTCACCAGTACTCCTCCATTCATGGCTTGTTCACGCTCGTTCTTCCTCGCGCCTAGAATACTCTGTTCCACTTCGTTCTTTCCTCTGTCAGGTCCTTCACCTCCGTGACTGTCTGAAGCCTGTCTGAAATTTCTTCCCTCGTGATCCCTAATTTTTCCAGATACTGATCCACTTCTTTCACCCAAGCGACTTGTGGCTCCCCTTTCTCCTGGAAGGTGAAAATTTTCTTGAAGAATCCCTCGGATCCCATTATTTTAATTTGCCGATAGAATGACAGCCTCCTTTTCTTCACAGTATTTTCAAATCGTTGATACGATTCCTGGTTTCCTCGTAAGCGGAATATGAATTTGTTAGAAGTTTTCCTGGGCCCAGGAATCTTTCTGGAAAAGAAAGGAACTTCCTTTCTTTCTTTTTCAAGTCTGATAGTCCCTTCCTGGCTACGTTTTCAGCAGCATATAACATTCAGGTTTGACCAATGTGCTATAGTGCCTAAATTTAGCTTGTTATGAGGGTGACATGGATTTGTATGTATTTTGGCACAATCTGAATGCTGCTTTCATCTTTCTCGCCTGCTCTTCAATATTTATTATTGTTATAATAATCATCATACATTATATTAAATATTGCTTAATAAGTGAATTCTGCGTAATGGATCTGGAGCGATGAAAATAAATTATTTATAATTTAGGACAAAAGAGTACAAGCATGATATTTGAATAGTTAATATTTATATTACATTTTTATTATATACTTTACTAGGTGTATCTTATACTCTATTTTTCTATATCTTAATTAATCCCATTCATCTTTAGTTGTAATATATAATTTTGGATATTATTATCCTGCCTCAAAAATGTTTTTTAATATATTTATAATCTCTTTTAAACTTACTTTCTCTCATATCTTTTTGTTTTATTCTAGCTCTGATGAAGGCTTGGGTTGTCAGTCAAAATGTCGCAATGCGGTTTTGAATTGAAATCAAGCTTATCAAAAATAAGTTTTTTGGGAAAACACAATTATTATTGACAAATCAATATTTTATGTTATATTTTAAATTAGAAATACTTATTGGATCATCGAAAAATACTCTTCGCTTCGGTAAATAAAATAATATTTTAGCAAATCTAAAGACATATTAAATCATATGAACAGGAAAACAACATTTTATCCTTTGTTTATTTTTCTATTGGAATTATTATTCTTATATTGGTCTTCAACCAGTCATTACGCCAAAAGTTGATCTTTATTTGTGAAAAATATTAATATCATTATTCATTAATTATGATTAAATATTACATTAATATAATTTTTTAAATACTTATATATCTAAAAAAAGTAGTTAAAAAAAAAAATAATAATAATAAAAATTAAAGAAGCAACTGGAAAGTTCCTTCATATATTCAAAGAGTGATTATTCCGCATATATTCTCAAAATATATAACGCCACCGGTCGCGCCTTTGTATTTTGTACAACAACCAACTTGATTGTTATCTATCTGGCTTCCGTTAAAAAAAATTGGCTTTAGTTATTCCTGGAAATACTCCTCTATTTGCCGCCAGTAATATTTTACTGTTGTAGGAGGATACGTTTTCTGCATGGAAATATTTATTCCTCAGTGTTGCACAAAGTACAACAAGCGACCGCTCTCTGTTTACTTTTTTTCTCGCCCCTTTCTCAAAAATCTGCCTAATTTGACATAATGTAAGTAGAATTATTTGTCATATTTTATTTTTTTAATTTTAGTCAGCGAAGTATTAATTATTTAGAATGTTTACATCGAAAAGAGAACTTTAATATTGGAAGATATCCCTTGAATTTTTTTAGGTGCCAGAAGACGAAGAAAAAACAACCAGGCAATCAAATCAAAAATTGGATTTGAGTGATGAAATAGAAAATTTTCTAGATCATGATACAGAAACCGATGTTGATGGTAGTAATGGAGAAGACGCGGAGGGGAAAGAGAACAGGTATTTCTAAATTTTATTTGTAAAACCTATTCCTAAAAACAAAACAAAAATACCTTTGCAATAATTGTCCATAAAAACAACCATTTTAAACTTACAAGTAATTATATTTGGCTGTAATATTGTAAATAAAAATTTATCTAGTTATAAATCTGTTTTTTATTATTTTCAATCATAAACATATTTTCATTCAAGTTCAAAATATTGTTATGTCAGGTAATGTACTGTAAATACATTCAATTTTAATCGTGAAATGGACCAAATATTTTTTAAAATAGATTTTATATAAAATTTGGACAAATCCGATAAAAAACAGGGTGTTGTACTTTGTACTTTGACCGGTGAAAGTTAAAAAATAAGACATGAGTTTGAACTAAAAGCACTATTTCTTTTAGCTCTAAACAGTTGTATTATATTGTCAAACTAAATGTTTTGGATTAGAAAAAAAAATAGAGAAGACCAATGGATTTTTTTATTTATTTATTGTAGAACTACGATAAAATATCTATCACATATATCGGTAGAAATATTAACTGAAAATCAGAGATATGAGAAGTTATTTGCATGAAAGCCGACGAGATTACAGAAGAGAAGCAGGGATGGTTTGATGGGGATTTATGTAGCCCCAATACAGAATGATACCCCTCGCTGGAGGAAGGATATAGCAAGCTTTACAGGTGAGCGAACACCGCCCCCTTCCAATCCATCAATCCTTGTTTAGGAGAACTCTTCGTTGCCTTGGTATTGTTTTTTACTTCCCTTTGAGTAAGTTCAAATGTAAACGCGTAATTTGTTTCAATCAATGTCCCTTCTTAGGGAGGTCTAATCGTCTGGAAGCTTTGGAATCCCCCGAGTAGAATAGAGGATCACAAAACATTGTTATACGTTATAAAGTTGTTGTTCTTGTAGAATATACTCAATGAATCGAATCACACAATAATGTTTAAAATGAATAGTTGTTTTCTCTATTACTGAATATACTGGGCGACCAAACAGATTTACATTCTTTATTTCCAGATTTGATTTATTTTTAGGACTGATGAATTTATTGCCCCTTCTATTAGAATTATTTTATTTGAAAACTAGTTCCGAATGTTAAAAACCTTTTTTTTCACCCAAAGACAAAATAGACCCTTTCCAAAAAAGCGGTGTAAATGAACGAAATTGTAATGACTGTGAAGCTAAATACAGTGGAAAAACTGGGTAATCCGCTAATAAAAGATAAAAAGAACATCATACAATAATAAGACCCAATATTCCAACTTCGCTATCCATCTATAACCAAAAAATAACAAAATAACCATAAATTCAAAATAGACGGAATTGAAACTAATACATCAACTAGAAAATAGCCTTAAATTGAATATTTATGAATCATTAGAAATAATAATATCGTTCAAAACCAATCCAAATTTTTGTTCAAATGACCAGATAAACCTTTTCAATAGTCTCATTTTAGATTTTTTTCCAATAGGAACGGAAAATCCAATTAGTCATAGGGAAAACCCCAAAAATTTAAACGACCTGGCCCTTCTTTCACAGTTGATATATTCCAGAAGTCCGTTTGAGCTCCTCAGGTGAGTACCAATATACGGCTATTTGATTTCTTGTCTTATATTGAACACGTTGATCAATTCAAATATCTAGGATCTATTATATCGAGGAAAAATTCAATTCAAGAAGAAATAAAGGCTAGGTTAAAAGCCGGTAATGCTTGTTATTTCTCGGTCGCAAAATTACTCAGTTCGCGCTTACTCTCCAAAAATTTAAAAATTAGGATTTACAAAACTATTATACTACCAACAGTTCTCTATGGATGCGAAACATTGCCGCTGACGTTAAGGGAGGATACAACGCCTTAAAGTTTTCGAAAATGAAGTACTGCGTAGAATATTTGGCCCAAAAAAAGGATGAAGAAACAGGAGAATTTAGAAGGCTTCACAATGTGGAATTGCGCAAGTTATATCCGGTAAATATAGTTCAAGTAATACCAGCGCGACGCTTAAAATGGGCATGTAAGGTCGTTTGGTTTAATAATGATCGAATTCCGAAAAAATTAATCAGTTTTGAGCCGTCATGTAAACGACCGAAACGAGGATGGGAGGATTGCGTCAGGGCCGACGTGGGGAATTTGGGTTTTGGAGTTGGTGCGGAGGAGGGAAGTGTGCGGTCGACGGTTGGTGGTGTCGGCATCGAACCTTCGGGTTCGCTAAGCCTTTATTTATTTATTTAGTTTATATTAGAACTGATGATGGATGTTTAAAATTCGGTACTAGTTTTTTATTTAAATAATTCATTTAAAATTAATTATAATTAATATTCAAATAATGCAATTAATTTATCAATCCTAATCGTATTCATCCTTCTATACTATCATGCGTACTTCAAGTGATCATCTATTTTTGTTATATTTATGAGAAATCAAATATAGTTTTCTGTGAACATGACACATTTAAATATAATATTAGTTCGTAAATATATATATGTATATATTTTCGTAAATTGACTGTAATATACGTACTTCATGTCTACCCATTATCGAAACAGTGTTTTTTTTTTTTTTTTTTTTTTTCAAACTTCTTTAATAATGTGTAATGTATTTAATTTTCATTGTAAATTAATATAGTGTGACTTGGTATAGATTCGTCGAATTCTTTTACTTTTTATTTACATCTATCTAACTATTTACAGTTTGCTCATTTGTATTAATAGAACCCACCTAACCTTGACCTATTTCATTGAAGCTATGATATCCAGAGATAGCTCAGCGTAAAAGGCGAGGTACAAGCCAAGCTATCCCTGAGGGGAGGACAAAGATGCCTTGTCGTTCATTTTTGGTGGTTGCCATCAAGATATTTGATGGCTCCTAGCTTTGGCTCGGTTGGCTAGCTTTAAAGAGACGGTAGTAAAGGGCACACTGTGCGCGGATAAAAGGACAAAGGCGCCTTTATGATGCGGGCCTGCCACTTTATGATGCCAACGGCAATAAATTGAATTAACCGACTGTGTACGAGGAGGACGGTTTCGCAAAGAGTAACCTTTAGCTGCCCTAATGGTGGCTGGGCTCTACACACCCTCCGGCCAGCCGCACGATCTTCGGGGAGTCCTGGTCTCAGGCCTCCGGGCGCTTCGATATCATGCTGAGGAATTCGAGGCATGCGGTCCCACTTACATTGAAATGATTTTAATTTTTTTTGTATCAATTATATTTCAAACCCTACTAATTATAACCAACTACCTACGTCGCAAAGTGGGGCAAAAGCGGAAAAAACTCTAAAAATGATTTTGTTATTTTTGGCATGTTTGTTGGCCTATTATATTCATTGTTAGTAGGTGCAAACGTTTCCAGTTTTTTTTTTCAATTTCATTTTTTTTCGTGACTCTGAGGCCTTCTAAATTTAGACAATATTACTCTACTAATAGCCTATTTCTATTGAGCTACAATTTGGACCACTGTGTATTTATTTTTATACATAAACCTATGGTTCTTGACAGATTTGTAGATTTAATAACTTGTAAGTACTAAAAAATAATAGAATAAAATTAGATTGGTACAATGTATGAAATATATTATCAAAACATATACTAGAGGAAAAGGGAAAAAATGCGACTTTTCACATTCATTAGTTTTACCTAATGACGACGATATGACCGCTCTCTTAATAATAAATTTATTAAATATAAGTATATTTTATCATTGCTAAACCTTTCCAAAACTATAAAGTTGCAATGGTTAAAATTTGGTACAGATTGGTTCGGTGGTTTTCGTGGTTAGTGATCACGATTTATTTTTATTTTTTTATAATATATATTAATCTTGTGATTTTTTTTTATACTGACAAGGTAATACAAAAGAAACCCTTCTAATGTTGTTTAATAACTAGTATACCTTGAAAATTGGGAAATCATAAGAACCAGTTCCTTTTTATCTATGATTAATTGGTAGACCTTTGTCGTCTTCAGACATAAGCAGGGTTTAATATTACAAGTACGCGAAAGAGTTTCAGTAATGGCGTGCTACCAAGATACAGAGGTTGTCATAGAAACAAGATTGGGCTAGCTCTAGCAGACCGGATCTAGCAATCCATCAACCCTACGTGCCTAGATCAATCTCTGATAAGGAGAAATATATGTTTTAAATTCCGTTCACGCCTCGTATTGCAACTGTCACAAGGAAAGCATGTAGATACTATCGGAAATTATGCCAAGACTTTATTTGCTGATAAGTATGTATACCTACATTATAGATGGCTCAATTATTGTAGGTTCGAAAACGATATCATAATTATATCTCTTCAGTCCTTCAATTTGTTTTTACTTTCTTAATAATTTTCAATAGAGTGAGGTTTAATATTATATCTATATTTATTTTAAGGAATACATGTATATATATATATATATATATATATATATATATATATATATATATATATATATATAAACTAATTATTTTATGCTAGGTATATTTTTAACTTTAAATATTGATTCATATTTTTAACTTATGGCTTAAAACGTATAAAAAATAACAACATTAGAACAATAGAAGTAACAGCAAAATCGATAAAGGATACAGTTTTAGGATTATTTTCATTTAAAATATTAACATAATTGAACTCTCAATGGAGTTATTCTTATATTTATAATTGTTGAGATTACGTTCACACACAAATATCTTTTATTTAGCAAACAATAGTGAAATATGGGCCGTCTTGGAATAAATTAGAGACGGTAAAGAATATTGAGGATTAGATGAAGGATGTTGCTAGAGATAGGGACGTGGGAAGATCCGATAGATTGTTTAAAGTAGGTATACATTGGAATCACATTAATGAATATGAAAGTGAAATTAAATGAATATAGTAGTACTGTAAGAATACTGAAAACAAAATTTAAAAAAAAAAATATACATTAAGATCTATTAGCAGGTTCTTCACAGAGGTACAAAATATATAACTACAGTGTGGACCAAAAGTTACAAAGCGATTTTTATATTTAATAACAATAATTAATTTATTTTAATTGTTAAAATATGTAGCAAATAGGACATCCCAGCTCTCCACTGAAAACCAACTCCTCATATACAAAACCATCATTAAACCTATTTGGACCTATGGACTTGAACTGTGGGGGACAGCAAAAGAATCGAATATCAAACGCATTCAATCCTTTCCATCCAAAGTCCTTCGAACTGTCGTAAATGCTCCATACTATGTCTCCAACAAAACCTTTCATAATGATCTGAATATACCTTTTGTCCTTGACCTTATACCCTTTAAATTCTCCAAATTCCATCAAAATCTTTCCTACAATCCCAACCCTCTGTCTCATTCATTATCCAATTCAACACATCCTTATCACCCACCTCGCAGATTAAAAAGGTAATGGCCCCGAGACCTATTGTAAATATTTAATATTGGAGTTCTGGCAATGGCCAGCTTCTATACTCAAGTCCTGTGTGACTGTACCACTGGGTTTTACTAGTGACGCAGATGATTGAACAGCGCTGGGAACTCTCTGTTCCCGGTTTCCCCTCCTTAAGGGGGTGAGCTTGGATCAGGGTGTTCCCTGCAATGTTTGTAAATTTGTATATAGAGTAAGAATGTAGTTATGATTATCTCTTTTCTTTTTAATTTTTATTTTCTTTTTTATTTATTGGTTACAAAAATCATCACCTATTTTATATTATCATTTATTTTATTCTATTTTTATCTCTTGCTTATTTTATTTTATTTCTTGTACATATATATATATATATAGATATATATATATATATAAAAAAAAAAAAAAAATTGTATAGATACATATATTATATATATATATATATATATATATATATATATATATATATATATATATGTATCTATACAATTTTTTTTTTTTTTTTTTTTTTTTATTTCTTGAATTTTTAAAGGCTGTTTATTTTAATTTTCTTGTAATTGTATATATTGTGTGAATGAGTTTCTGTCATCAATATTACTCATTGCCCTTGAGTGAGGCAGCTTGTTATTATTCTAATAAATAAATAAATAAATAAAAAAAAAAAATTTAAAAAATAAAAAAAAAAAAAAAAAAAAAAAAATATGTAGTTCATGATTTTTGCATACCAAGTATAACGTAAAAAATGGATTACAGTCAAAACTCGATAAGTCGAAATTCGGTAATTCAAAATGAACCCAATTTCCCGATCACGTTTAAATGATGAATTGTATTCGTAAGTAAAATTGTGGTCTACACTACTCTCGAGACTCTATGGGTCGAAGTTTTCTAGAACCATGAACATGTATAAACCAGTCTATCTCAACCCTATCCTTGCTTATCCTTAATACTACTTCTTTTCGGGGACAAGACAGTTATTTATTTTCTTGATTACATTTTTATTTGCCATAGCTACCAAAGGTAGGAAGAAGCTGATGTCTTTGCTGCTTTTTACACAATTCAGATCGTAGATCTTCGCATACACAACTGACCTGGGGAAATTTTGAAAAACAGCTACAAACTTTTATGGGTAATTCCCTAGGAAAAATTAAGTTAAAAGGACTGGATGGTATTCCCAAGATGCAGGTACAAAAATATTTCGGAGTAATATACTAAGAAATGGATGAATGATTTATATGATGCATATTAATGTAAATATATATTATTGGTCTGAATGTATTTAAATTAGTGTGAAGATAGCTGTGGCAAGTCTTATCTTGGTACATCGCAACAATATGTTAAACGACGAGTGTATACCTACAATTATAAGTAGTTTCACACTCCTCTATATTCTGTAATTATATGTATTTTTATTATTCTAACGAATGTTGTTATATACTTGTATTGTAGCTAACTTTATGTTTTGAAGTAACTTATATAACTTATATAATTTTATTGTAATCTGTTTTTTCACAGTAGGGCATGATGATGAGAACAATATAGTCTCGAAACGTCGCCAAAATAGTTGTTTTTATTTTTGGACTGAACCTCAAACTAATCATATATATATAGTAAGAAAAACTAGACAACTTTAAAAAATATTTTTTGTGAACGCGATATCTCGGAAATTGATAACTCACTGATAAGTAAATTTCTTCACGTTACAACTTCAACTTATCGAGTTTTGATCGTGTTTATAGTTTTAAGCAATTAAGAAGCTAAGCAGTTCAAGAATCAACAGAAGGGAATCTTTTTTTTAAAGTTCATAAGAAAATTGTAGAAATGTGTTCTCAAAAAATACCTATTGAAGACAAAAATATATAAAATAAGTAAATAACATGAAAATTTTCTGTGTAGTTGGAAAATAAAACAAAAATGTAGTAACAAAAAACAGCACAAATTCAATGTATGATATGAGAATAAAATCTACTTTCAGTAAAATATGTCAGGTAGGAATTCCTAGCTCCTGATAGTTCTGTATCAGATTTTGAAAAATCTTTGATTATTTGTAGACTATTACATGTTTAAAATTCCGAACCACTACAACCCATGAAGGTCTTGGGTTCAGTACTTAAGCCGGCAGTACACACTCGCCGAGGCGCTCGTCAACGAGGCCACCCGAGCCGAGCGGAGGCGAGCTTTGTACACGAGTGATCCAAGTACACACTCGCCGAGTGGCTCGTGGTCGAGGGAAGGCGAGATTTTAGGGGTGGGGTTGTTCAGTTTTATGAGCTATAGCTAGTTTTTATTAGAACTTATAGATAATAAATATCCCTATGCAATGATGAAAGGATATAATTATCTAATAAATCAACGATTTATAATAATAACAATTTATATAAAAAATGATGGTTTCGTAAATGAAAAACCGTCAAGCTAAATTTCTTAAATGCCTGAGCAGTGTGAAAATCAGTAGTCTGTAGCTAAATATTAATAATTTACATTACTCTCTCATATGCTCCATATTTCATAGGTTTGGAAATTTCCATTGTATTTACTGGGTATTGTAACATTGCAACTAGTTCTTCTGATAACAGAGGTTTCGTAAGGTTCGGTTCCGCAAACTGGTTGCAAAGGCACTGCTCCACGCATGCACTCGAGAAGAAAAGACAGCAATGTGTTCGGAATAATTCATATCCTCATTAGTATTCGCACCTTATTAGTTAACCATTCATAGACATTACTAGGATCCTATGGGCTCGATCGATTTTTCATCTTAGCTGGTTCATAACTGTATTGTCAGGTAGTTCGCTTTCGGTTTCAGTCCAGTTATGGAATATTATCGGGGTTAAAACTTATTTTGGAATATTGTGAAATATTTGTCTGTTTCATCATATATGTATACTCTCGGTAGTTACTTAAGTTCAGTAACCATTACTGCACAAGGAGTTACTTGTGCAGAAGTACAGCTTTATTGCAGATGTTTTGAACATTATTGAATACAATTATTACTTTTAGTAAAATCCATTGTTTTTCAACTACTTTTGCCCATATTTCTGCCAATAATCTTTATATATATATATATATATATATATATATATATATATATATATATATATATATATATATATATATATTAATTAGTTTAGTTAATAAAAAATAATTTACTGTCAAGGGTCTTCAGAGGCTTAAATGAAATGATATTTTTTAGAATTAAATAACTTACAACGAGAGAAGGTGGTGGAAGTTTTTATTTCCGGTATTGTGTGTGTTTCCCCTGTTGTTTTTAATAGCTGCCCATGCACATGCATCTTAAGTCCATTTAACTAACTTCGTTATCAAGCTACTTGCAGTCGAGTTAGATAATTTGGAAAGTTTGCGGTGTCATTCCTTCACAATTTGATTTATCTATTGTTTCTTAAGTAAAGTTTCAAGTAATGCTGATCACGAGCAACTCCTTTAGCCAACAAATCTCATCCGCTCGTTCAGTGTATTCTATGTCATCGTGACCTTTGATCCAAGTTAATATTAATGACACGAAAATATAAGACTATTCGCAAAAAAAAAATGAAGTTAGTACTGCTGAAATTACGGGTTTGTTGTGTAGCAGCGAGCAATGAACAAGGAATGATGCAGTCAATAAATCGCAAGAAGAATGAAAATTTAATGGGCCAGTAAATCCGTCTTGATTTGCTCAAGGTTGCCGAATTGGAGATAACGGCAAAAATAGGATTGATGGTTTTAAAGGTCACCTTTTTTGGGATCAAGGGCCTCAAAAACAGGTCAATCGAGAGGGAAACGTTGAATCCCTTCTTTTTGAAGAGGCTGAAGAGGTAAAACTGACAATTGACCAGGTAGTAGAAAATAAACTAAATAAGAAAACATTACGTAATATTTTTTACATATTATATAAATCAAGTATAAAATAATACAAATCCATAATGTTAAAAAAAAATAAATAAAATAAAATAAAAAAAAAAAAATAAATAAATAAATACATAAAAATAAAAATTAAAAAAAAATAAATAAAAAAAAAAAAAAAATAAACCCAGTTATAAAACCAGAAAAATAAGTTTAACAAAGAAAAAAAAATCAACTATTCCGATACAGGCATTGAGATAATACAAAAATGTCAATATTACTACACTTATTCTAAAGAGTCCTACATAATGTCGTTAAAAAGAGGATTTGACAGCAACTGCCTAACCTTTTCTGGTAACTCCACGGTACTTTCAGAAAGGTTCTATAAAATTAACCATACATTTGTATTCTCCTGGAAATAATTGCTTACGGGAGCTGAAAAATGTATTTGAAACGGTGAAATCCATGACCACTGCTATGGAATTCTCACTATCTCTCCCGGCTGGAAACCCCATGCAGCCGAAACGGAATTTAGAATAGTTTGTAATAACAGGCCCAAAAAGGGAGAAGAAAATATATTCTGTAGTAGAGTTTGTGTACCAAAAGAAAAAGCACTTGGAATGGGAAGATAGCTATAAAACGTTAAATTGCGTGATCATGTAGAACAAACAAAAACAATAGTGATCAGAAGAGAGTTATGCAATTTAGCAAAACAACTAAGATTTATTGGACCAGAAAAAAAAAATTGGCAGTTTGAGAATGAGATTTTCATTACATTTTTACACACATACACACACACACACAAAATACATATAGTTAAGCCGTATCGGTCATCAGAGAGTATGAATCATTCTTGTACTGCCATAATTTTAAGTGCATCAGGGCCAGGTAACTTTGATTATAATACTAAATAACATCGCTAGTTGTATCGCTATATTTATAAATGTTAGTGAAATATAGCTTCTGAACCATTTAATTTAGTACCACATACTATCAATAATTTTTATTATATAAACAGCTTTAATTCGAAGAATATCATAATCTGCTTCACTCAAGAGCAATAAGCAATAAGATAAGGTTGATAAAATTCATACAGTATTTACAAAAAATAATCTCTGAAAATAAAATAAGTAAAAATTCAAAATTAAAATACAAACATACTATGTATACAATATATACAATTGTTCATATAACAATATGAACCTAGTTCTGGGCTAAGACTAACTCAAAGAGGTCCTAACACTGATCTCTCAGTTGCTTAGTTTATTTGGAAGTCGAGAGGAGGTTGAGTGAGAGCGCTATAGCCGCAGGTATCCCATTTTTATCTTAATCCCATAATATTAGGTAATATGGATTTTTTGTCTGTTCATAAATATGTCTATGTAGTTATCTAATGGATCAGTCAATTAGAAAAAATAAGATTGAATATTATATAAAATGTTCATTTTTGTTTTTGTTAGGAACACCTTCAGTTCCTATGGAACTGACTTGTCCCCTCTCCCCCCTTTTTTTTCTTTCGCTGCTTTGGTGATATGGCCACCATTATTAATAATGAAACGTCCACGTTTCTTAAAATTAAAATTTTTATTTTTTCCTATTGACTGATCTATTTTTAATAATAATATAATGTTTGTATCGTCTCAAAGAATTAGATTCCCGATCCCCTCTTGTCCCGGAACGAGGGGGCATTTTAATTGCCTGATATCATGTCTCAGATATAAAAATCTATAAAGGGCCTCTCCCTTAACTGTTTACTTTATTTCTTTTTATTCGATGATGAAATTCTATAGGATTTTTTTTTCGATATCTTTTTTTTTTTTTATTCTAAAAAACTTATTTTTTAATAAATAAATATTACTCGAGGGCAATAAGTAATATGGGTGACGATGAATCCATTCATACAATGAAGATGTATTAAAAAAAACAACAACAAATAATTAAAAACAAGATAGAAGTAAAATAAAAACCTAACTATTCAAGATACGTAATATAATAAAATAATATAAATTAGAGTATTAATAGTTTTAACGCTAATGAGTATTAGGACAAGATTACAGCAATATGTAAAAGGCCATGGTCGTCCACGGGATGTTTCTCATTGTTCATTCAGTTCAAAAGTTGCAGCGATCGGTGACAGAATAGAATGATGAACTGCGTAGAAAAGTTATCCTTTCAGTACTAGTAAGAGCAAGATTCCACAAGCAGGAAGAGCACAGGAAGAGCACAGGAGAAGGATATAGAAGTGTATAATAATGGAAAAAACATGAAAGTTGTCACAGATTTTTTTTTACCTTGAAACAGTTCTGGACGGGTCTGGGAAAGTGGATTCAGAAATACTACACAGGGTAAGTAAAGCAAATTCAGTTTACTACTGGATTTGCAATACTGTGATTGGAAAGCGAGAAAGTAGAAATTGAATAGTAACCGAGCTGAAAGTAGGATAGTAACCGACAAGCAAGAGTAGAATCTCAGCTGTAGAAATGAAATTCTCTGAAGGGTTGCTGGGAAAACAACAAGGGACTGTACCTGCAATGAAGCAATTCGAAATGAACTAGGGTCAATAAAGGAGGTTCTCCACCAGCTGAAGTGGTTTGGGCAGGTTGTCACGCGGGAGAGCATAGAGATCTATTGAAGACCATGGACTATGTCCCTGATGGTTAAAGGCCCCGAGGTAGTCCAAGGATGTCGTACTTGGAATATGTCGACCGTTTATGCAGAAAGAAGGGAAGAAATCTTCACCAAGCCAGAAACCTTGCAAGTGATAGAGAGCAATGGTAGTCATCGCTGGACGCTCTCCTACGCTAAAAGGCACTACAAGGCGATGCATAAGAAGAAGTATTAATACTTTAAAGATATAAACTAAAATTGGAAAACGAATTAAATATAACTGCTCCAGATATACAATATATACAAGAAAAGTAGGGTAAGTCCGCCCAAAGCAATCCCAGCGTTGCATCACTAGCATCGATGTAGCATCGCATCTTATAAGTTGAAAAAAAAAAATAATAAAAAATAATATCTTAAGCTGTTTTCCATTTTAGGGAAAACTTGGAGTTTGATACTTCTGAAATATAACATAATCATCGTCGTCTTCTCTTTACGTATAGAAGCGGAGGTAGAAGTGGACTAGTATTGCATTCGAAAATACACACACATATATATATATTTTTTCAGATATCGTTGCTCTTGCGACAGATCTCTCAATTTATAGTAATATTCTCTCTATATCCTGCTGAACGTTTTAAGTGTACAACTTATATTTAGCTGGAAGCCTTGACGACGTGGCTCTTCCGTGGATTGAGTGAGCCTTATCCTAATGCCATAAATTACCATAACCTAATTAACCACTCCATCACGTTGAGGGATTGGTGGGGAGGTGATAAGCTATTGATAGGAAAAACGTTTTATGGAGTTAAAAAACTTTACCAGTTCCTTTGAAAAAAATCGTATTTAAAAGTACAGTATTCGTATTGATACCAATTTTTTTTTTTAAATTCTTGATACCGGTAACAATAATAAAAAATCGATTTTTGATTCTCGATAACTAAGTTTAAAAATAAATTTATATTAGAAAAATTATGGATATGTGAGCTAAAAGAAGAAACTAATCCTATTAAAGAAGTGTAAATGTTTCGGTCTTCCTCTTCATAATTTACTAAAAAGAAATTAAATGCTGGGTCATGAATGTCATATGCTTGGCTGATGAATGTCAGAACACTTTCAATTAAATATTTATTAGAACTGATAACATGCTTAGTCAATATATACTGTTATATAAAAAGATAACCATTTTTCGTTTGTGATAACTAACCACGAAAACTACTGAACCAATCTGTACCAAATTTTAACCACACCATCTTTATAGTTTCAGGAAGGTTTAACAATAATAAAATATACTGACCTTAAATTAATTTGTTATTTACATACATCGGTGGCTCTACATCCCGTCACCGAGACTGGGCCTCCTCCAAAAGCTTTCGCCAGTCAGTCCTGTCAGCTGCAGCAGCTCTCCAGTTTCGGACTCCCAGCAGAGTCCGTGCGTCCAGTGTCACTGAATCCTCCCATCTCACATTTGGCCTGCCGACTTTTCTTCGCCCATGCAACTTTCCGGACAGTATCCTCTTGGGTATCGCCGAGTCATCCATGCGTGCGACGTGCCCGGCCCATCGAAGTCGTCCTATCTTGATAAACTTCACCAAGTCTGCATCCCCATACAGGCCAGCCGGTTCGACATTTCTTCTTCTTTTCCAAATTCCACCCTCTTTAACAGGACCAAAAATCTTCCTCAAAATTGATCTTTCAAAGATCAGAAGCCTATTTTCATCCTGTTTTTTAAAGGCCCATGCTTCTGATCCATAAGTTAAAATAGGACGGACCAAGGTTTTGTAGAGGGTGATCTTGGTCCTGTTAGACAGGAACCTGCTTCTAAAATGCTTCGCAAGGCCAAAATTTGTTATTTAAAAAGTGATAATATGAGGATTACAATGAAGTTTGCAATTTGACCGATAGGTGGTGAGTGACATTCTACATGGGAACTTACAAAGGTACAGTGTTATATCTGTCATCCCTGTGAATAAGTGGTTAAGTCAAATTTTGACCAAAATGTATCTTGGAGGTATTACTTTATAGTGAATAAGTGTTTAAAATGTCTATTTTAAACAACTATGTTTTGTTTAGAGCTGAAATTTATAATAAATTTTACTAATATGAAATTAATTTTTTAATGAAAATTTAAATATGTGGTGCGACATGTGGATCCCAGTGAAGTTTAAAAATCGACTGATATATGGTTAGCACCTTTCCGCATAGATAGAATTTACAGTGATAAAATTACTGAAACAATCTGTACCAAATTTTAACTGCGACATCTTCACAGTTCTAGGAAGGCTTAGAAATAATAAAACTTACAGTAATAAAAATATAAATGTACAACGTTAAGTGGCATAAACGAAGTTTGCCACACAGTCATATAATTTTATGGATAAAAATTAAAATCAACCAGATAAAAACAATAAAACTATATCTGGCGAATAAAAATTATTACCCAATTAAAAAGTTGATTCTTTGCTATTTGATATTGTATGTAAAAATATTATCAGTGGGCCTAAGCAATCGATAACGCTATAAATTATCGGCAAGAATTTCTTAATATTCTCTGTCCATTTGGATTACCAAGAAATATAATAAATTTAAAAATTTATACCCAATTGTGCTTTTATGTTAACTGCAAACCCCTAATCAGTGGAATAGTACCAGGTTAAAAATTATTGCTATCTGTGTAAATATCATTGAGGCTATAATTCTCAAAATAAAACAATTAATTCCAAAAATAAAAAAAAATATTATTAAAGCAAATCATATCATTTACAATTGAATTGTTTTAATAAAATGAGAAACCAATACAAAAAATGAGAAGAAATTTAAGAGAAAATGATGGAAGAGGTAAAAGGTTTAAATCAGTGTGTATCAGACCCGATTTTCTCACAGCGATGGTTTACGATCGTCATAAAAAACGGACTCTATGTTGGCAAGAGGCGAAGCGAATTTTCCATATAAACAATGTGATCGAAAAATCCGTTCCGATGCGCTCCGCTTCGATCCGTCTCTAGTGTACGCTGGCTACTACAGCTTCTCCCCAAATCACTCATATATATCCGGAACTGACAAATAAGTTAAAGACAATGAATAATATTGTTCACTGGCGATGCAAAATGTGGCCTCTTTTGTAAATAATTTTTTTTGAAAAGTTTTGATTGGAATATTTGACTCAAAGAATTTTACTCAATGAAGGAATTCATAATAGTCCAGTCAATGAGTGCTGAAATGTGGGGTGTAGAGTGCATGGAATATGCGATAATTTTTGATTCCATAGCTTCGTTAGGAATAGTTATAAGGTAAGCATACTAAAAGTCCCCGCCCCTGGGGGATGAGATAAAAGTAGTCGCGGGGGGGGGGGAAGTCCTCTTTTGGGGGTTTTCGATAATATCTTGAAAACGGTGGGTTGTAGAAAAAGATGTTTCAAATAAAAATTAAAACTAATTAAATTTTCTGTGAAATTAATTTTATATAAATATATCGGAATTCCAAAGGTTGTATAATGTTTACCTCACTTTTTGTTAAACACTTACTTTAAATGCCAGAAACGTATATAATTAAGGCTAATTAAAATTTATTACTCTACAATTTTGACTATATTATATTATATTTTTTTCTGAGAAACGTTGGTGGAAGGTACTAGAAGCAAAAGTTTGACAAAAAGTTAGGTAACATTTGTTTATACCCCAAAAATCACCGATTTTTAATAACGTATATCTCGAAAACCGTTAGAATTTCGACAAATTTATATATAAAACTAACTTTACAAGAAATTTAATCAGCTTTAAGTTTTATAAGAAATATATTTTTCTAAAGTCCACAGTTTTCGAGATATAATTTTTATATGTTTACCTTCTAACAACTCCTAGCGAAGCTATGAAATAAAAAATTATAGCATATTTCATACACTGAACAATATGTTTATTGGCTGGACTAAAAGTCATATAACTGTCTTATTAATGTAATTCCTGTAAAGAAAACCTTGCTATTTAATTGTGAATGTAAGTAGTCTAATTAGCCTAATTTTTATTCATTATTAATTAATAAATTATTAATAATATATTCAGTTATGTGACCGGTAAACGTTTTTGTTGCTGCCTAGGAAATGAGTTTGAAGCCTGATGTTGTGATTTGGGTTTTATAATGTTCCGTGAAGGGGTGGGAGAGGCATATAATTGCTATCGGTACAAAAGCTTCTGGTTCTAAGCCTTGTTATGTAAACTTTTTCCCTTAATCTGCCTCTCTCGAAGGATTATCAGCACGCGACTGTTATCCATTGTGTTGTGCGCTTTCTATCTTCTAAGAAAATTGCTATTTATTACAGCAGTATTTATTGTACAAGTATCTCTACGATTTCTAAAAATAAAACTATTAACGGTAAACATAGCAAACAAATAAACATTCTATTGAAGTATTATGATTTTTTGAGATCAAACTGTATCAAAAACTTAGATAAGTTTCCGAAAAATGTTTAAAAGAAAAATGTTTGGACGAAATTTCAGTAGCTATAGATATTATTAATTGAAAGTTCTGAATAAAGATAAGCACTATATCAAAATTGATATTTGAAAAATTTTTAAATGATTTATTTTTTTCATTTTCACATTAATAAATTTGATTTGTTAAAGTTGCCCAGTAGTCAGTAAATTGACTGCGAATTTTTGAGTATCCTGTTGTATATACTATTAACTGTCGGAGAAATTTTTATTTAAGGTGCCTCAACTAATTTAACATTCCTCTTAAAAACGAAGAGAATTACGAATCGCCCAATCCAAACTAACCCACAGCTAATTACTGGAAGCTAACTGATCCCCGAAAAACAGCAAATGTTAAATCTAACAATACCACACATTCTTGTGGAATGTACAAAATACCCGAAGAAGAGGCAAGATAATGGCCAGACAAATCAGGACATTTCAAAATTGTAAGAAAATAACACATGTTTTCAAAATCAGATAACTAAAAAAAAATTTTTTTTACAAAAACCTGTAATTTCCAACTTGTGTATGGTGCCTCTAACCAAACATATTGGTACACGGTACATAAAATATCATCTGCTAGGAGGTAAAAATCACTATCAAACTCAAATTATTTTTGTTTCAATATTTAAATGGGAATATACTCATTAAAAATTTCTCATATAGTTATATAGTGAATTTTCTCATTCTTTAATGGGCATATATGGCAGTTTTATTCGTTTGATGACTTTTTATACTGATGGGAAAAGATAATATCAGAGCACAATTACTTTTTGTCGAATTTGGAAAAAAGTGAACATAGTGACTTTTACCTCCAAGCAAACGATATAAAAATAAACGAAATTTCATTACTCTACTTTATAACTTCTTTCAATATATGTTTCCAATAATTTTTACTTGGATTTATTTATAGTTTACGAGAGATATTCCAAGATATATTAAATGGCGCAAGTATGAAATCTGAAGGTCATTAGCAAGTCCATTATTAATTTTATTTTCTTCAATTATTCGAAAAATTTAAGGTCAAATGTTTTATAGCTAGTTAAAACTTTATAAGTAGAATCTTTATAAGAAGGGAATTACGATAAGAAAATTATGATTTAACTTTAGCTACCGATTGGTTCTATCACTTTATATCGTTACATTCACAATTCTGCAAATTAACTGGGTTGTTACTCATTTTATCAGTCAGTTATAAATTTCAAAATATAAATGAAAAAAAAAAAACAACTTTTAACTTTCTTGAAAAAAATAAGCATTTTAAAAATCTATATTAATAAACTCAAGTAATTGTTTATTGTGATTAATAGGTAGTATTTGATAGTGAAGTTAACAAAAAGAGAAATATTCTTAGTACATTAGTAATTCTTTTTCTTTTTCGTTCTTCTCTCAGATGGGCAAGTCAGGAATCAAAACGGGAAATTGAATAGTCCTCTTTAGGTCCTACAGGCTTCCATGGAGTTTCTTCCCATCTCATTCGAAGAGGGCCAGATCTATGATCTCTTACAAAACAGTTGGCATGCTTGAAAAATGCGTTCGGCATCCTTTAACGAAGTGGACTGGAGCCAATACGAAACTTCGTGAAAAGGTGGGCTCTGATTATGATCTGTTCTTAAGCAGACGATGAAGATAGCTTTCATGTATCTTTTGGGTTATTATGTGAATGCTTCCTTGTCCATTTCTGATTTATGGTAGATTCAAGAAGAGCTTTTACGTTTTCTAGGCTAAAAGCATAATTGAACTGGAGGCTTGAAGCTCCCTCCTTGTTCAGCTGGTCTGTGAGTCTGCAATGTACAGGGATCCATTGTACGATTTTCCTTGCCCATGACCCATGCTTTCTAGTTTTTGACAAGTATCAAGTCTAACTTTACCCTGAATGATTGAAACACTGTTGCTTCATCTATAAGGAACATAACTGGATTCCTCGGGTCTCTTACGTGTCCTATGCAGTTTAGATGCTTCATAGATGGCTTTCAGCTCAGCCTGATAATTATACGAAGAAATAGAGTAATTTAAACACCGGTTTACACGCTCATGCCATTTGCACAAGCTTGTTTGGCAAATCAAATTGAAATAAATGTTGCAAGAAGAACTATTAACTCTTGTAAAGGCTGCGATTTGCATTATTTAAAAAAGAGCAAATTGGAGGTCACTAAAAGGAAGAAGTGTAAACCATGGTTGCTGAAAATGGATGGGTTTTCTCATACCAATTTATTATTAATTACGCAGACAGCCAAACGATTTTCGCAATTATTTGGAAATATTACTTATATATTATTTTGCCTTCCATTATGCGCAAAATACAGTGAAGGGTACTGGTTTCAGATCATCCAGGATCTGAAGATTTTTTGTGGCCGGATATTATTTTGAAATATTTTGAAATTTAAAATAACTGATGAAACTAAATAAGCAATGCATAATAATAATGTCAATAATATAAATTATAGATAGAGACTATAGTGATGACTAAAGATTTAACAGCTGTTTAAGGGCATGGAAAATATTAAACATTATAACCACTAAAGGTAGAAACGTCAAGGTTAAGACTTTAGATAACAAGTATGGATATCCGATTATTTACGATTCGCTAAACTTAATGAGGGAATGATAAACTCAGAACCGTGCGCCATCTGTTAGCTTAAATTCTTTTGAATAGAGAATGTTATGGTGCCTAGATGTCAAGTAGAAAGGCAAGGGCTTACCTCTTTTTAATAGAAGATCCTATCTGAAGCTATAGCATGCATATTTTAACTCTTTTCAATACATCCTCCAGCCCGGTTTAATGTCTCGCGCTAGAGTCTATTGAATTTTTTACAGAAAATATTTTTCCCGTTTACTTTTTCAGTAACCAAACAATAAACCTGAAGATAAATCAACCTAAACATTAAAATGTCGCGTCATGCTTAATCAATAATACAATAAATGGGAAAAGCATTCATTCATTAGAATAACAGGGATCTAATAGAAAAGAAATGAAAGGGAGGTATTTTTTTGTAGTAACAATAATATTTTTTTACATTTACTGCGAGCAAGAAAAAAAAAAAAAAAATTCTAGTTGACTGGGATACACAATAGATCGTGAATATGCCTGTTTATGGTCTACTGCTTTTTTGAATTTACATTTTAATAATGTTTTAGTGTATTTTCATTTTAATGCTTTTTTCAATTTAAAGGATCAAATTATTTAAATTAATAATTGACTTACATTAAAAATTAAGGATTATTCGAAATAAACTAGCATGTAAGTTGATAGAAAATAGGCTTTTCAAATTGGACTTTATATTCAAACCAACATAACTCCTGAACGGTAGATCCTTGCGACAAATGAATGGGTCCGCCGAAAAACGTTCTAAGCAACAAACATAAAATTTTGAGTAATTACTGAAAGGAAATCATAATCTAAAGCTATTGTTAGTTTTGTAGGTTATATGTTATTGTTTGTTTATTTCGTTTAACGTCACTTTATGCTGCTATGGCTAATTGGACGATGCTACGGTGGGAGTCCTAAATTTTGCCTATCCAGGTATAATTAGGATAGGGATCTTTAATGAGTACCTGACATCGCACAGGCTCGGGACCCCCATTTAACGTCCCTTCCGAAGGACGGCATAGCTAAAGATTTTTAACTCCCTTTAAAAAATCCTAAGGTCATCTGCCGGGCTGCGGTTATATGTTATATTCACATATTAATTTGTTATATTTACATGTATAATGACATAATGGAATACTATATAATACTATGATGTACTATTATACATTTTAAAACCTTTAAAATCGCCATTTCAGAAATTTTTTCGCTTAGAACATTTTTTGGCCGACCCATTCAAATGTTATATAACAAAATGTATTCTCTATTACATTTCTGACTAAGTCGTCAAATTTTCGATCCGAGCAACACCAACAGAGCTAGAGCTTACCAAAAGTTACACTTTTTAATGTGAAAAAACGTTACTCCAAAAATGTATAGATCCCCAACCAAAAGACATATCCATGTCAAAATCCACCCAAATGATTTTTTTTATTTTTTCTGCTTAAAGTTTCATTCCAATTTAAGTTATTTTTTTGACATATACTTAAGACAGGGCATATGAAACTTATTTGGATTATTACAAAAAAATAATTTAGTTATATAAAGCAGTATTTAAAAAACAAAAAAATTACATTTATGGAATGTCATGTTGTATTACAATTCCTTAAAAACTAGGTGATGAACCGCATTTATAGCCAAAACAACAGCATAAATGTTTAGCCCTCAGCCGGATTCGAACTCGGGTATGGGAGCTTCCTCCAAAACTTTGGGAGGAAATACGATTTTTGGTTCCATGTCAAGAAATGATGTTTACTGTATCTCATAATAGAATGAGATAAATTTAAGACAGCTATTACAAAATTTTAGTTACAAACACTACAATCTGTTACGCTCATTACTAAAGGTATTAAAGAATCCTTTCACTCACAAACAAAAAGAAATACATTGTTTAAAAATATAAAAAGGATAAAATAAAATATTAGATTAAAATAAAGAATTTAATAAAATGTTGTAATAATATAGCGGTAAATTCAACTGAATATATGTATTCAATATATCGTCAGTGAGATTGCCAATTCCGGTTAAAAAATAAATATTAATAATAATTGAAGGAAAAAAATAAAAAAGCAAAATACATTATAATATCCCAGTTACAAATAAGAAGTTCATTTAGCCTTATTTTAATTTTTTATTTTGATAATAACTTTTTCAAAATTTAAAAAAAAAAAAAAAGAAGATTTTTTCTCATAACTGTATAAGCTCTCTTCCTTTACAGTTTTAAAAGATAATTTTTTTTTTCTCTTTCAAATTTTTATTCACACCCGTTATTGGAGCAACTATGAGTTTATTTGCCCATAGTGTAATAATACACTGCGTGTAAGAGTAGCACTCAACAGTAACTCCTCCTGGCAAGATTAAAAAAAAAAGGATTTATTTTCTCATCCAGCTTCTTTCAAGCCATCCCAGATTATTTCCAGCTATGTCAGTCGTGGCCATGTCATTAATGAGTATGTTGTAGTGTCCATGAAGTCTGTCGTGAAATCTTCTATAAAGGTTCTGCATATGTTCCTTTACTGTGGGTACTTGTAAATGAGAGTGAAGTTTGTGGTTTGAAATGTACCAAGGTGATTTCATGATTAGTCTGAGTATTTCTGATTAGAATATTTGTATTTTTTTAAGGTTCGTGTTTTTTGCAGTACCGTATATTTGTGTGGCGAATGTCCATATGGGTCGTCGGAGTTTTAATGTCGACTGTTTATGAAGTATTGTTACAAAAATTTTAGTTTGTTGTTTAGACTAAGACGTTTTTGTTTTACATCTGGGCTCCAGGTCATTCTTCTATCGAATGTAAGTCCTAATTAATGAATTACGTTTGTGGTATGGTTAGATTCTCAGTAGAGTTTGTAGCTTCCAATAGGCATAAAAATAGATTCATGCAAACGGGGAAAAATCGTTGGAAGAGTCCTGCATTTTTCCAACCAACCGTCATTCAAGATGCGGTCGGGCTATATTTTATTTCCAGACAAGTATTGCGCAGACAAAAGACTCGGAAACTGCAGCTTTACGTGCTCTGAATCAGCCACATCTTTTAGATTTCACTACACCAATGCATTTGAGAGCTAGCGGTGAACTGAAGCTAACTCGATCAAAAAAGTTAAATAAACACCAGGGTAATAAAAAAATATTCAGAAAAGAGTTTTTTCTTCCAAATATTATTTAAATAGCTTTTATATTATTAGTAGGGGTTTCCCTGGGATGTCTTGTGCACATTGTATATATAGTGTAACTGTGCTTTTTAATTTATTTAATTTTTTTTAAATATATTTACTTATGATTTATTTTGTATATTATTTATTTTAATGCTTATTATTATTATTTTTTTGCTCCTGTAAAATTACTATTGTTTACATTGTTAATGCTTTTATTTTATGATTTATCTGATTAATATTTTGTATAATTTTTATTTATTTATTTTTTTTTTAGGATTTTTTCTTCTTTTAATTTAATTTTACATATTGTATGAATGGATTCTTTGTCACGCATTTCACTCATTGCCCTATAAGAGGCAGATTGTAATATTTATTCAATAAAACATATAAAAAAATATCATTAGTGGACATTCACACCATGATACTGATTATTCTGACGAATCGAAACCTAAATTCACTGATACTAAAAATATGAAATTATTATTTATTTATTTTTTTATAATGATACCTTATTTTCTGCGTTTTATTAAAATGTTTACAATATATTAGTCGCTTAGAATCAAAACCCGTAACGTCAATTTTAAAAATTTTACTGGAAAAAAATGACCAAATATTTTGCAAAAAAATGCACTTATTTTTGGACCGAAAACAAAAACTTTGGACAAAAAAACTATAATCAAACTTTAAACCTTTTTTTTTTTTTTTAATATTGTGTTCTTGTCTTAAACTTCAGAATTTTCTATTATTAATAAATTATTGTCAATAAACATTATAGAGGCTTAACAAGGTTTTAATCAAATATATTATTTTTAAAATAATAAATAAAATTTAAAATAGCTATTACTGTAAATATTGTATACAAGTTTAAACATATTTGTAAAATATGAAAAATCATGATTTGGAGTGTCTTATGCCACTATGGTTGGGAAAGGGTGACAACCTCTAAGCAGTCAACCAACTGTAATAGAGTCCCAACCTGATAGGTTAGGTTGCGATAAATGTCACTGTTTTTGCAAGGCCTAAAGAGAACGTTCTGAAAAGGGTAAAAAAGATAACAGAAAATAGATTAATATTCACTCTCATTTTAGTATTAATTATATGATAATAGTTATCAGTTGTTGTAAACATTTTATTGCAATTAATTTTTATGATATACAAGAGTATAAAAGTTTGATATAATCTAAAAAAGTTACTTGGGAAGAAAGATAGCTTTGTTTTCGCCTTCGAAGGGTCCAATCAAACTTATCTTGTTCGATAGATCTACAGTATCACGTCCTGAAAAATAGGCCCAGCCGAATGAAGGAAAACTTTGAGGGGAAATACGATTTTTTGGTTCTTTTTTAAAAAATTACAATATTTACATATAAACCAAAAAGTTGTAAACATGTGGTAATTACTTTAGTAATCAGAATCAACTCCAAGTAATGAGGAAAATGAAATGATGAAAAGTTTTAAATCCGCTTTTTTAGAAATAATATTTTGTGTTACATAATAGAAAGAATTACTAAATCTCAACCGTCTGTTCTATGAAATATATAAAAAAGTGCCATTAATATCTAGTTAAATAATTATTTAAATATTTAAATATTTTAAACTGATTTCCAACTCCTTCTCTTATCTCATAATGGAATAAAATCTCAATCTCATAATGGAATAAAATAAATTAAGACAGCTATTACAAAATTTTATTCACGAACACAACAAAAACCATTCCCATTGCTAAATGTATTAAATAATCCTTTCAATCACAAAAAAAAGAAATATGTTGTTTGAAAATATAAAAGGATAATATAAAATAATAAAGCCGTTAGGGATATAATTATTGTAGTTGTATGAAAATAAAGAAATTAATAAAACGTTTTAATAATATAAATGCAGTACATACAACTATATGTATTTAATATATCGCCCGCCAGATTGCGAATTCTGTTATGTGCATTTTTAGATTAGGTTTTTTGTATCTTTTGTTTTGAAATTAAATTCCGCGTCCAATGTGAAAACCCGTATTAAGCAAATTTAGCTTGGATCGGGTTTTGACAAAACACTTTTGTGGTTTTAGCTAAAAAAAAAAAATTCCACATGTACGTCAAAACAAATTCAGTATCTAATGTCATAGAACGTGCTAAAATACACATAGCGGAATTGACAATATCACTGACCAAATACATCTTGGACTTCTGAAACTGCTCCACATTCTGTTCCATTTCTAGGGGGTTCAGCTGGTAAATTGTGTTAAACGTTCAAATTCTGAATTTCAACATTGAACATTCAGCTTTGATCTATTTATTGAAACCTTGCTTAAAATAAATAAATTATTTTTCTTGTAAAAAATGAAATAGGTACGGACCGACTAAGAAAACACGGACGAAGACTTATAAATTGGGGGGGGGGACTGACTCTTTCCAACGTACAAATTTATTTGCTGCGAAAAATAAAATTACTGTTTTTTTTTGTTTTTTATATGCAAAATAAAAATTTTACTTTAATAATAATTTTAATGTACAATATTGAGTTGCAAAAACGATATTTTCCACACAGTCATAACCACCTTTTTGCGTAGAAATTCAAATCCAATCTGATGATCATCGATAAAATTATTTCTGCTGGACTAAAAATGATTGCCTAATAAAAATATATTGTGCCTGCTATTTGATATTGTGTGTAAAAATATTATTCATGGGCCTTTACTTGTAAGCTCTGATAGTGCAGTCCATTATCTGCAATAGTTTCTTGACCGTCTATGTTCATCTAGATTACCAAGTGATACTTAAAAATAAAAAATAAATTAATACCTAATTATGCTTTTACGTAATCTTCAAACAACCAATCAGTGAAAATTTAACCAGGTTATAAATTACTGCTATGCGTGAAAATTGCGTGAATCAATGGAAAAATAACGCTTAATTGCCTAGTTCAATACAAAATTTTGATCAACAAAATAATAAAACTTCAATTATTAGTTAAAATTATCCAAAAATCAAATAAATTAATAATGATATAATTTTAAGTGATGATTAAAAATTTTTTAGAACAATTTATTTATATGTATTCATTTTTCTTGTTGTTTTAAACTAGTCTTTTTTTTTCTTTTTTTTTATACTGTTTTTCTTTTCTTATCTTTTTAATAAATAAGATAACTTCCTCTTTATGTCATATCTTTTTGTTAATTTTAAGCCAAATCGTTGAAACTATAAATTAAAAAATGTAAATTTTAATTGTGTATTTATGACTGTATACCCCAACTACCTACATCTGCAGTAGGACCCACAGTCAACAATTACCTCACCAATAAATGTATATAATATCATCTAATGACTAACATTATCTGTAGACAAAATTCTCTCATGATTTTGACTAAAAAAAAAAATAAATAAAAAAATAAATAAAACTTTTTTTGCTAAACACAGAACGAATAACATACTTAAAAAAATAAACATTAAGTATTTTGGATTCGATTAATATTTTGTAAACTTCCCTGTTGTCCGCAATAATAAGTAAACATTTGTAAATAAATAAAAAAATAAACCTAATGGAATGGTATATATTTGTTGGGTTTGTTTGTTATTTTCTGGAGACAATATATCAACGAGCCAGGTCATTAGGGTGATTACTCGCCTTGATGGTGTTGGCAACAACCTTTCACGCGTTATGTACTCTTCTTGTTTCCTCCAAGGACATGATCTATAGGTCTAGGGCTCAAATTAATTTCGCTACAGCAAATGCTTCTATATCATTCTAAACAGTGTATTAAAATCCTATACACTTATATTTTTTTGTGATATACAACTGTTAGTGTAGTTTCATTTCATAGTGGTTTCCAAATATTCCTGCAATTAATGATATCATTACAGAATGTAGTAGTTATCTTATGAAATTTTAATAGCAATAGGAACTCGTGATAAGTTGGTTCCAATTTTTTTGATTATCAATACTGATAGTGTTACCGAAAAATCAATTCTTGATTCTCGATACCCGTAACCTCGAATTCTTGCTTGAGAAATTGTTCCTGATTTTCATTTTTTTTTTAATGTTTCCTGAATTCGAATCTGAGGGCAAAACAATTGTATCTACTAGCATCATTTTTGAGAAATTAGACGTTATTTCTGAAAACCCTGAAACCCTGGTACATCTTTTTTTTTTTTATTTCACACTGATGAACATTTTTGTGACTTTTATATTTCCAAATGTCCAGAATAGTTTCTCCTGAAAGTCCTGAATGAATTTTTGGGGATATGTTACATCATGGCCTTATATAATAAAAAAAAATTCTTTAACAATATCGTTTTTGAAACAAACCCTATTTATGCTCTCCAATTTATTTCATTTTTTTATAATTTATAAAAGTTTCAAAATGAAATAGGTTTTTTAATTGTTCTTTAAAGCTCTCAATGGTAAACAAAATACTCGAAATGTCAAAAAACACCTGATGTTTCGAGCTAAAACACAAGTTTGTCAACAATGGTACCTGATTCGTGTTCAGCACAATTCAAATCATACTAAAACAACATTTTGGTTGCAGGTAGTATTTTGATGCTGAACCGTGTAGTATAAGAGAACTAAAATAGCAATCCATATTCATCAAAAAAAAATAAAATAATTATTCAAGGAATTAATTAGTAAACAACATTATTATTTATTATCAACAACAAATAACAAATACATTAGTAAAGATTTATTATAACAAATAAAAAAGAATTGTTTTAAAATTTTTTATCAACGAACATTCCAAAGGTTCCGTATTTTATTTATTATTTAAGGAATCGTAAAACGTTCTGAAATCCTTCACGAAACACTAGAGGAGAGAATGCACTTGTGTTTCTCTGGAAGCTGTAACAGCGAATATGGCTCGAAAACCAGTATAAACATGTAATAAAATGGGTAATAATAATTATACTGGTATAACAAAAACGTATAATAAAATTGTTATATTATCCTGCTGATTTTTTTTTTTTTTTTTTTTTGCGCAAGTGCTTCAGCTATGGTGGTTTGAAATTTTAATCGTATTTCTCCCTTTTGCCTTAGTGCATATCTTTAACAATTTTCGTCTGGCTTACATTGGCAATCATTGAATTTTGTTTTAAATTCTATACCAATCAGTTTTTATTGATCAAATACATGATGGTATTATTAATAATTACTCTCTCATTGAAAATGAAAATAAAAAAAAAGTTTTATAACGAAGAAGAATCAATATAGAATAATAACACAACTAGTTGTCACAAATTTATCACAAACTTCAGCGGTATAGATCGATTCCTAGAAATCTACTTTAGAGCATCTCTATTTAAGAATCGGTGGAATCGAAAGTCGACACATCCCTTATTGGAATGATTGTGACCAGTAAAAATAAGTCATGGTACCATTGTGACCAAAATTTGTGGATTGTCCCGAAAATTGAAAATGTCTGATAATATTTTTTATTAATAAGTGGGCTAGAATTTAAAAAAATAAATAAAAAGAAACATTTATGAAACTAGTTGTAATTTGACTGACTGAAATTACTATCAGATGTGGTTGTCGCTACTAAAATTCTGAATAGAATTATTCTTCATCCACCTAGAATTATATTGAAAATCTTAAAATTTAGATTAGTTTTTTTTTTTTAATATACATTTATTGAAATTTACAACTATACAAAATATATACATCCAGTAAATGTATTAGCAACGATTACAATAACATGTTAAAACTTGAAAAGAACTAATCATCATTAAAATCATTTTTTAATCATTATTAAAAATTCTACACTAGAAGGTCTCTAGGCCATCTTCGTTTCAGACGCCTCGGAGGATTATCAGGAATGGGGTGGGAAGCAAGTTGAGAAACTAACGGAGTTATTTTATATTGTACACCCATCTGAGTTTTGCTTTCATTTACTTACATCGCGTTTGACTACTTAGATTCAGTGATTGATTCCTGATTAGTCCTTTTCTTCCAAATCCTTAATTCATGAGATACCATGGTATGTATATATATATGGTAATTATGTACATAAATTATCTTTGATCTTGGTATAGGGACCACAGAGAAAAAGGCTTTGTTTACGCTGAGGATTATTTTGTTTACTTCACTGAGCTGGTCATTAATGGAAGAGATTACTCCGAAGTTAGAGAATTTGACTTCCTGATTTATATTCAAACATATAAAATTAAAAAAAAATAAAATTTAAACATGAATAGTTGACAGATCTGTAGAAGGGAAATTAGGATGATACTATAGCGTTTAGAAAGTACAAGGATGGATAAATATCCTAATTACGAATTGATTATTATTATTCACTTTTGTTGGCATCAATAGGTAGGAAGATTGATATTAATTTTTAGTGATATTCAAGTATTTTATTTGTTTGATACTGATACATTGTTCGTAATTTTATTTTAACCTGTATAAGTGGCTTATAATTGATCGATTATAATTTCATTGATCCTTCTAATACCACCATGCAGACCTTAACTAGTAAATTTTAGATTGCAGATCTGTGGGAAGAAGGATACGGGTTGTGATGGGTTGTGATGGTTCTATATTGCATTGAATTCAATTAAGTTACAATTTATAATTAATAATTCAATTCAAGAAATTACAGAAGACGTTGATCGGCGTTTTTCGACCACTCAAACATTTTCTGGGCAAGTGTTCTTATCTCCCAATTAGTTACCAAAGACTTATTTACTTGACAGTAATTACTACGGAAAGGACATACGGACTTGAGCTTTGGTGCTCCACTAAATTTTCGAACTCATCTCGAATCCAATCCTTACCATCCAAAATCCTCAGTGTTCCTTATTACTTTACAAATACTTTTATTCATAAAGATCTTAATGTTCCATATGTTGCTGATTTTGTCCTAACCAGATACATGTCCTTTCAGAGTAAACTCTTTAACCACTCAAAACCACTAGTCTCTCAATTTGCTTTTTAAAAAGAAGAAACTGAACTTTATTCTGGGACAAATCGTCCCCTAAGAATAACAAATGAATACATTACATAGGACATCTATGATACATGACATCGTCTGGCTATGATAATTAATTATAATAAATAATAATAAAAATTGATTAACAATTAAATTATGAGTTACAAAATAAATGAGAAATCTTGTAGAAATATACATCTTATGTTTACTACTCTCTCTCTCTCTCTACTGGCGCTATGGTCCATGAAGGACCTTGGCCTCCTCCACAACCTTCATCCATTCGGACCGATTCTCTGCAGCTTCTCTCCATTCCGCCACCCCCAGGAGCCGAAGGTCAGCCTCGACATCGTCCAGCCACCGCAGTCTAGGTCTGCCTCTTCCTCTTAATCCTTCCGGACGCCCTTCCATTACCATCTTTGGGAGCCTCTCCTGATTCATTCGATGGACATGCCCCAACCATCTTAGTCTTCCCTTTTTGATGCAGGAGACTAGATCTGGTTCCCCGTACAGGTCCCATAGTTCCTGGTTTGTCTTTATTCTATAGCCGTTTGCTAATTTGGTTGGGCCATATATTTTCCTCAGGATTTTTCTCTCCCATGCATTCAGACACCTTTCCTGTTGTTTTGTAAGGGTCCACGCCTCACTGCCGTACATGTTTACTACTATAATGTCTAAAACATAAATATTCATGTTTTACATTTTCTCAGAATATTAAATATTCAGGAGGTAAGGAAATAGATGATGTTTAAAGGAAGTAAGAGTAGAGCTGTTTCGAACTAAGATGGGCAATGAGTTCCATAAAGAGGAAGCGCGAATAATAAAGAATTTTTCGAAGGATGCAGTTCGATGCGCAGGACAGGTTGATAGGTTGGTTTGTATTAAGAGGTGGATGGAGGAGCGCAGGGTAAGGAGGTCATGAATATAGGTGTTTTTTTTTTTTTTTTTTTTCAAGGATTGAAATATTGGTGCACCTAGGAAGTGCTTCGCCTTCAATTGCCGATAAACCTCTGTAGCTTCTAAAAAGAAAATGGCCAAGAGACCTTATGTAGAACTTTTTCTGAAGTGTTACAAGTGAGTTACTCATTACATGTCACGAAGTCATTGTAATAATTTCTTTGAATTTATTCATTGTAAATATGTAAACAGTTGTAAATATTAATAAATAGTTTTTTTAAAAAAATCAACAAACTTTATATTGATAGAAGATCATAAATTAATCCTAATTGTATTGATCCTTCTATACCATTATGAGTACCTCATAAATCAGTTCCTCAGGTATACCCTCTAACCCAGTGGTCTGTAACGTGCGGCTCTGGCACAAATATCCACGGAAAGCGCAATAATATTTTCATTTTAAAATCCATCTGTCATGTCAAAAAACCTCTTAATGCTACGATAACCGAGTTGAAATTTTCTCCTTTTGAAATTGACACTGGTAGCTTTGAAATGCAATTTCTGGATTTAAAAAAACAAGGAGATATGGGGCTCTAAATTCGAACGTCTTGGTGTTGAATTGGAAATATTCGAGAAGAAAAAAAGTGATCTTAGTTCACAACACAAGTGGTCTGCTTTGAATGACTTGGAGAAGGAAGATATGATCATTTTCAACGCTTGGAATAGTATTCCTGACTCTTAGGATCAGCTGAAAAAGCTCGCGTTTGCTTTTCTTTCCCTTTTCGGTTCTACATATATATGCAAACAATCTTTTTCAACCATGAACATTATCTAAAGAGTAAACTGAGAAAGCTTCTTATTGATGAGAACTAGGAATCGTGCCTAAAATTAAAAACAATAACAAAACCTGACTTACTCAAACTTTCCAAAGAGATACAAGCACATTGCTCGCATTAATAAATATTTATTAAGTATGAAATTTAGTTTTATTCAGCGTAATTAAAGTTTACTAAACAAGCAGATTTGACTCCCAATTCTTTTTTAAATTGTAATGTTCATATTTGGCTCTTTGGCTAATACGTTTGCCGGCCACTGCTCTAGGGCAACGGTAATATAAGAGGCTCTATTTCTTACACTATTGCAAATTACAATTTTTTGTTTAACTAAAACACTACTGGATGGACATAAATATTAAAGATTGGAAAGGATAACATAGATTCGATGGTTACTTTAAGTTGTAGCAGGATTGCACAGGGCGTTGCGTTGGGTCCTTCGTGGCACAACATACAAGGAAGGAGCTAGAGTACCGATAGATCAGATAGCAATTCCTCGGAGCCCATAAGGTACCTAACCTCTTATGTAAGCCGCTGAAATATCCAGCTCATAATAAACGATAAGCTGCATATAAATTAATAACCCTCAGCCCCCTCCCTTCCCCCCCCCAGCCCGCGCGCCTAAGGGGCCCCAGGTCGTGACTAATTATGTGATAAATATTCTCCTCTAGCTACAGCGAATAAAATAATTAATAAACCCATTGTAAACGTATTAAAGATCACTAAATAGTGGGAATGCTATCAATTTTCAAAGTTGTTTAATTAATGATAACATTTAAAAAGAATGTATTTAAAACTACAAATATTCCTCCTGCAATTGAAAATACATATAATCCTGAAGAAATAAAGGTATGGTACTATAAAAGTATGTATCCAGGATGCATGTGTCTATAATAATTTAAAACTGATTGGCTATGTTTATGGTATATTAAGATCATAAGCTGTTGTTATGAGCCCGTCATAACCATATCCCAAATCATTATACCATGTTAAGATGGTTTAATGATTAAGATGGTCTCTTATAGTATAACAATACTTTCTTTGTTCTTTCCTTTATAAACCTATTTCCTTGCGGCCACCATACATTATCAAAGTTTTTAGCATCGTCCCAAGTTCTCGTAGAATCAGATCCCATACTTTCGATCTTTTTTAAAACTCTTTTTTTTTTCTAAGCCCCTATAGCGAAAAGTGTTTTTATTTAATTAATTCTTGACTATAAGGATTCTACCTCTTTTACTGCACCAAAGTGCATTTAAGTAGGGTTCTCAGGAGAGTAGTGGTTTGGAGACACAAAAGTTATAAAGAGTCACTACTTGGTGATGGCTCTACTAGGATTTTAGGGTAAAGAGGAGATAAAAGTTTTAACTTAAGTTGGTTGACTTTTTTTTGCCACCTTTTTGGTTTTCTGTCGGTCTCAGTGTGTAAAGAAGGTGTTTGTGGAGTTTCAAAGGGTGTTTTTAACACAGAATTTAACACGTCTGATTTAGATAAAGTCTGTCACCTGTGTTAGGTCAACGGTTGTGTGCAGTACATCAGGTTTCGTCCTCTGTAATGTTGTGCCCTGAACTATTCTCCTCAGTACTCCGTTATGAAACTGTTGGAATCTATTTGCAGCCGTGTGTCGGTTGTTCACTAACATTGGAGCACTGTAAAGGAGAGCTGGTCTTATTATACAATTATATATCATTATTTTAAGCCGGAGTGATAGGTTCTGCGACCTCTATAGATGATTTAGTCTGTACAACTTTGTCCTCATTGTCTTACGCGTACTATGGCAGTAGTCTGATAGTGTGAAATGTCGTTAGAGATGCTTAGGTACAGTATACTGCTAGCTGGCCTATTGGAATATTTTACAAGACTTGAACGGAACGAAACTTCTTGTCGTTTTCTTCAACATTTACCAGAGGAAATCTCAAAGCGTCCAGTTAATTACAGTTATACAGTCGGTATTCTTGGTATTGACTGCATACTGCCTTTGCCATCTAACTCCTTTCTACACATCACCAAATTTCATTGGACATATATTTTAGTTTGGACGAAATTGTAAAGTTACTTTTTTCAACTAGTGTTGTGAACGAAATGCTGGAATTCATAGGAATAATATACAACTATCCAAAGTCAAATACTTTTCATCGATGGATAAAACACTTAAAATATCTTACTTAAAGAAGCGCGTGGGAGAAGACTAGATGGCTGCCTAAGCTGATTTGATGAGATGGAGATGATATGATGGCAAAGGAACATTGTTGAGCAAATAAACATCAACAACAAAGCTTGTTGCTTATATGAATGCATCAGTGTATTTTCTATTGGCAACGAGGTTGATTAGCGAACTTAATTAGCGTTTAGAAAGATTAGTTATCTGTGCCATTATATTTATATTTTGATTTTCACAAAGGCATATTTTATCAATGGTATTAATTCGCTCTTACGTAAAATCCTATGTTTCTAGTATTTTAAGGATTTTAGAGGAGGAATTATGTATTAAATCGTTCACTGGAAACTAAGGGATCTTTCTGTATGATACATCACTCGATTGATGTTATTTATAAATTGTTTTAGCAGCCTCTGTGTACAGTTATAACATAGCATCTCCAGTGATTTTTTCTTCCGCATTTGATTCCAGTAAGGTTCTTTCCTGTTTATGTCTCCGAGTACCTTCACTGGCAAAAAGTGCTCACTAACTATTTTCATGAAAATAAGTACACTCTTTACATTTTTCTTTATTTTATTCTGATTCTAAGTACTTGTATTTTATATACATTATGCCAGTTCTATATTTTTTTTAAATAGCTCATTTATAGAATGTATATAAAACATTTCTAGCGTATCTCGAGATGACCTTATGGACCTTCCGGTTTTTCTAGATCAGGTACAATATTTACCATCCAATTGGTTTAGAATGTTTTATACTATCTTAATAATCTACGATTCCTATGTTTTCATTAATTTCTATAAACAACATATTGCAAGTTGACTTTTGTAATTTTTACAATATCCCATCAAGTATTTGGCCTTGTTATCAGAACTGGCTATTCAGATATGGTTCTATATCCAGCCATTGAGAGTTTATTTTGATTCAAATTTAAGTAAAAATAATCTAATCTAAATCATCTTAAAACTTTTACTTTCTGACTATAAGTGGTAAGTAAGAATGTAATGCCTTCCTCATACCTATAGGGGAAAAAAAACAACAACAAAAGACTGTATATCTTGTCTGTCGTTGGCATTTATATCAGATTAATTGATTGTATGAAATAATATATCTAAATTATTATGTTCTCTGATCGTCTGACGATTCTCAGAGATGTGAGAGTCTAACTGTACATTACAGGCAGATTGCAACTTCATGCAGAGATAACAGTCTAAATGTTAAAGTGATTTAGATTTATCTCTAACCATTATCTCCTGTTGCCTATGAACCTTCATAGATTATGACCTATCGTAAGATGAACCCCCTCCGGCCATTGATCAGCTACTGCCTTGAGTAAAAGATAGAACCTAGAAGAAAAACTTTTTATGGATAGTTGCCCTCGCTCCCAAGTTAAACTGTGAAATAGATAACATTAAATAGATTTTTGTAGCTAAAATAAATTAATAGCAAATATTGAATGATACAGGAATGGATTACATCGTAGTCCACATAAAACAAAACACTCTCGTATTTATTTACAATTAGATACACTAAATAAGGCATTAAACTCTGATGTATTGAAAATAATCTAGAACATTTTTTATAATTCCTGTAATTTATAGAAAGGTTACTAAGGTCAAGCGATTTCCTGACACTTTTTTTTTTCAAAAACATAAAAAAAGGAACTTCAATTTCAATGTATGCTTGCATTATAGTTTCAAAAAAAAAAAAAGATTTAAGAAAAAATTACAATATAAGATATTGAAAAATTTTAAGAAAGGAATTAAAAAAACTACATTGGATATATTCCTGAAATTAACCATTCCTTCCTTATTTAATTAATAAACTGACAAAAATATACTTTATTGATCCAGGATAATACTCATTTCTTACTTATGTTATTTTTTGTCCTTATTATTTATTTATTTTGATTTCCATCCGAATTTTAATGCTCGAAAACAGAATTGAAATACACTATATTCTCCAGGTAGAGAAAAGTAAATATCCTATTATGGACCACATTAAATAACTAAAGCACAATAAATTTATTTATAAAACAAATTGTAGCTAACACAAGTACATTACCTCCGGTTCTGTAATTCGTTGTTGCGGGACATTCTTTGTTTATGGGTCCTCTTATTTCCGACTGAATATACCTTACAATGAATCATTTTAAAACTTATGTGACCTTATTTTTCTAGTTACGTTAACAATTATGTGTCACATACATAACAGTTATGGATATACTTTAGCAAGTATGACTGGCTTGTTTCTAACTATATTTTTATATTTTTTCCGAATCTTCCTTTACTCCGGTATCTTTAAATATTATCCCACTGATCACTGTTGAATAGTTCTACTACTTTCTTGCTCAAGATGACTCCATCTGGACAAACACGTTAGTTGGAATCTATTGTACTTACAAGACTTGAACGAAACAAAACTTAAAAAGCTTCCAGTTAATTACAACAGACTCATTTACATAACTCTAAATTGACCGATTAGGGAATAGGGAATTAAGCTGTCCACTGAACCATTCTTGTATCTATTCCTTAAAATAAAAACAACAACTTATCATGTCGCAAATAAACGTATTCATAATGGTCTAAACGCTCCATACCTCGCGGTATAGGCCCTAACCAGATACCTATCCTGTTGTGATATGCTTCATACTCTCTCAAATTTACTCGTATCCCAACTTGCTTCATGCTCCATTCCTGTTAAAACTCATAATTCTTTAAAGATGGCTTAGGGATCGTTTAATGTAAATATTTGTTAAGTGCTACTTATAAGTAGTTTCTTTATAAGTTATTGACATGTTATTCCAATCATATTTCTAAAAAATTACTTGATTTAAATGCTAAAGTAAATATTGATTAATAAACTCCCTGTCAAAAGTATCACAACAATTTAAAATATTTGAATTTTATAAAAACGTATTTTTTTTTTTCAAAATGAAGAAAGGTTCTGAAGTCAATAATGAACATTCATAAACTAGATATAAACAAGTTTTATTAAAATAAATTACAATATTCCTTCCAATAAACAAAAAGTTAGTAAACTTACTTTTTAAAATTTTAATTTTTTACAATTTTAACCTTAAAATTTTAAATTTTTATTTAATAAGATATATTGCCCCCTCTGGCTTGAATGACTGCTTCCATTAGTCTTGGCATACTTGTAAATAACGAAACGAATGATAAACATGAACTGAGGAAAATTGGAAAAAAATTATCTAAAATTCCATCGTTTGTTATTAACAGAGGAAAACATTGATGCGTCTAATCCTAAATCTCTCACGTTTAATAAAACATATTAATATCGATATAAACCAAGTATGGATTAGGGTAAAAACCAGGAAAATCTCGAGAATTATGAGTGTTGCAATACTTTTGACGGGAAATTTATATATATATATATATATATATATATATATATATATATATATATATATATATATAGCATTTTGTATTATATAGCGTTTTTATCATGATCGTTAGATATTTCTCCATTAGCGTGCTCATAGATTTTATTGGAAATAAGATATCATTGATCAATAATCTACTCATAATAATGTTTGTATTAGTAAGTGATAATAGAGATATTAAAATGCCTCAGCGTGTGCCCCCGTTGGGATAATGGAGAACAAATGTAACATTTTTATTCAAGGATAACAATCTAAATTCTCGGTGTTAAGTTGTAACAATTTCAATAGGAGCTGGGTGTGGAAAGTGCAAATTATGCCAGGTCTTGAACTGGAGATTGTTTACTTAGATCTGTAACATACTCTTAACAGTCTCTTAAACCGATTTCAACTACAAGGTGCAACCAATCCCAAAAACCTTTCTAAAAAATTATGTAAAACGATCTTGAAGGTATGTTTCATAGAGCATAGGCCTCAGCTAGAAACATGAACTATGAACAAATGAATTGCTATTTTAATATATGGCGTAGTATCCTTTACTGATATACTATATTTCTGAGGACCGAAAAGTAATTATCTAATTATGATAGTAATATTTAAAAAACAAAACAAAAAAAACAATGCACTTTATTGAATATTTTAAAATAATAAGATTTTTTTTTATTTTTATTTTTTTTTATGTCTACATCTATACTATTATATAAACCGCGAAAACTACTGAACCAATCTGTATTAATTTTTAACCACATAAGCCACCATAATAATTTTATAGTTTCAAGATGGTTTGGCAATAATAAAATCTACTGACTTTCCATTAGTTTGTTATTCTAAAAGCGATAATATGTGAATAACAGTGAATTTTGGTTGACCGATAAGTATTACTATTCTAAACGAGAGGTTAGTGTTATATAAAGCTTGACATTGATGATAAAATTATCTTAAATTCAATTAAATTATTATAAAGATTTCAATATATGGTGCGACAGTGAAATATGAAAATTTACTGATATGTGGTTAGCACCATTTCGTAATAGAGTTTACAATGGTAAAACCACTGAATCCATATGTACTAAATTTTTACCACACCATCTTCATAGTTCATGGTAGGTTTAGCAATAATAAACATTTAAATGTGAAATGTTAGCTACACTGTCGTATACTCTAATAGTTAGAAATTAAAATCCAACTATCTAACCCCAATAAAATTATTTCTGTCCCAAAATTATCACCTAAACAGAATGTTGATCCTTTTCTTTTTCATATTGTGTGCCAAAATATGATTCATGGGCCTTTAGTTGTAAGCACTGGTAATGCGGTCCGTTATCACCAAGAGGTTCTTAATAGTCTCTATCCATCTTGATCACCAACTCATAGATTAAAATTAAAAATTGTAGGTCTAATTATGCTTTTACGTATCTTCAAAAACCTAATTTGTTTAATTTTAACCAGGTTAAAAATAACTGCTATGCGTGAAAATATGATTGAAGAAATAATGCTCTATTGCATACATCAATACAAGATTTTCATCGATAGACAAATAAAACTTTAATTATAAATTAAAATTATCTAATACCTTTATTTATTAGAGCGGGGGGGAAGCCGCGATAGACGATGCCAGTATGGGTATATTTTAATAGGATCGGCACCACTATTATGGTATGTACAAATTATGATAATTGTTTTCTAGAAATCCCTTAAAGTACTTTAAAGAATAGTACTAAAGACCATATTTTCGCACAATAAGAACCATTTATAAGGTCTGTGCCGGGTGTCGCGTAAAGTAATTAAGTAAATATGTACTGTTTGCAGGGATTTAATTAAAATAAAATTCAACCATTATGCCCTCACACCAATAGGTATTGTTCTAATAAGTTATTGAGGCAAAAGGATGAGTGTGCCCCAGGAGTAAATAAATTAAACAATATTTCCTAAATAATAATGGAATTACGTATTATTCATGAGTGGAGGGACTGGTCTGGTTGGGGGATCCCTAGCATAAGTTTATATTTTTAACAAAGTATGATTTTTATGTTTAATTTTGTTTTCCTCGAATGAGTCAACTATGGACCACGTGATTTAACCAAAATAGTTTTCAGCTGAGTGAGTTGAGATTGGTCAGATTCATGAGATCCCACTTTATTGCCCATATTTCCTTCATTTTCTGACTTAGGAGTTGATTAGCTGCTTCATCTCTTTGGCCTCTGCTTTTTCTTAACCCTCTAGTGCATAGTGTAGCATATCTGCAACATTATATTTATACTAATGGCAGCGAACTCTCTTTACGTTTTCTGGAACTAAATCTTTTATTAGAGATGCTACATCACCCCTCTAGGCATGAGAGGACTTTGCATGCCCTAACTGGACCAGGCATGTTTCTAATTGTCACTAACATCTTCAAGTCCTCAGTTGTGGAGACTCCTCCTTCCTTTCAGTAAAGTTTTCATATTTATTTTTATACCGTCCATTGTGTTTTTTTTATCAAATAAAATTTATGTGGCTTTTCCCAAGATATGTAGTTTGTAAAATATCAATGAGAATAGAATTCTTGTTTTTTATTATCGAGATAAATAACTTTTTAGTTATGTGCAACATAATGTATATTATTAATTAAAATGGTTTGTAGGTGAAAAATATTTTTATCGGCATTTTTCTATTAATAACCTGACCAAAACATATTCAAAAAAATTATTAGAATGAAAAAGAAAAAATCATGCCCTAAAGGGTTAAGTTTTATATGTCGGTCTTCCTTCAACATTTTCCGGAAAGCTTGTTGGTCCTAGATGCGGGATTCAGAGATGTTGAAGGTTTGAATATCATATTTGACTTGCTTGTACCACAATAATGTTGTTTTCTTGCAAAAGCTGGCTTGTGGATGATGCTGGTCAATCTTGACTCGTTGATTTTCTCAAGGTGTTTGTTGAATAGGAAGCGTCTCTAGATGCTAGTGTCCATAAGGAGTTCTTGTTTTAGGTATAGATCACTGTACCATAGTGCTTGTGGTACCTTTCTCTACTTATTTTTATATTATTATTTATTTTATAGATATTTTTTAAATTATATATTTCACTTATATGTATATTGTATATTTTACATTATTTCGGTATAGCATAGTTCTTCACTGTTCTCTGTTTTTTCATTCTTCTTTTTCATTTATTAATTTTTCTTTTAATTGTTTATTGTACATAATGTGTGAACGTAATCATAAAACCATACATATATATCTTATTCGTTAAGCCCGAATTCGTGGAAGATTAAAATAATTACTCAATGAAAGTTTTTTTTTTTTTTTTAATATTTGTATTTTTACTTTTGACTAATTTTTTTATTTACTCAATAAAGCACAAAAGAGAAAAGATAATCGTTGCCACAATGCAAGATTAAAAAGTAAAAATGATCTCCTTGAGAAACCTTAATGCACTGGTGTGAATGAACAATGGGGCTGGGATTTCGCTACCGAATTCCCTTGTTCCCACCGCGGTTGGTAATTAGTGTTGTAACGGGTAATTAATTCTCTACACAAACGGGCTTCCTAAATATGGATAATAAACAAACAAACTTGTAATTGCTCTATTGAATAATAAATCAAACATTCTTGAGTCCTTCATACCCTCAATTATTTTAGCCTATCTTAGGATGTACAAGCGTGTTGAGTTTGATAGTATCAAGGTAGTAATTAGTTTTCAACAAGTTTAAATTATAAGTTAAGTATTGACTTGTTAGTCCAGAGTTATTGAATGCATAACTACAACATTATTGCCAGTTTAAGGTTCTAGAAAAGATAAATACATTTTTAAATAATGAAGTAACAAAAAGTTAAATGTGTTTCTTCTAAGAATGCACCATTTTCTGTTGTCTATTCTCGCTTTAACCGGTTCTTAAGAAACTAATCGATGGGCCAAAGTCGATTCCTAGGAACCGATCGATATTACAATTATTATACATCGATTTTACTTGCTAACGAAAAAAAAAAATAGAAATGTTTACTAAGGCTATTCTTTTTATCTTTCACAGCATAGCTCCTTTTTTTTCTTTCCATCGTCTGCTTCGTTACTCTAAAAAGATTTTAGTTACCACAGAATTAACATTATGAACTCAAATAAGAATTTTTTGAGTTTAAAAAAATTAAAAACCTTTAAACATAATTTATTAAAAATTGTGTTTTCTTACATAAACCCTTCAACGATAAGTAAAACTTTATAATGTCACATTTTATTTATATGTTCAATTTTCATAAAATTATTTATTTGTAGTAATAATTTACCGACCTTAATCAAATGCTCTCAATAGTAATTTATTTTTAAACCAAGATATCGTTATCGGGAATTGGAAATCTGATTTTTCGGTACTGTTGCCGATATTGAGAGTATGAAAATTTTGGTACCGCCACATCACAAATTTCTTCTTTGAGTCCCATACATAACGTAAATAAGCATATCCATTAGATTACACCTTTTCAAACAATTAATTGTTTGTTAAGTTTCTATGTTAAGGCCAGAAATGAAGCCGAATTTCATCGAACTTCAATACAATCTTGACGAAGAAAAACAAAAAAAGTAGAATAAATTAACCGTCATATTAGAATCCAGAGTCATATTAAGATTATACAATATTATACGAAAATGAAAAAGTTACTTAAGCTTTTGTTTTCGTTTCAGTAAATCGCTATATGTAATGATATAACTTTTACCCTTCCCCGCAAACCCTTTCCTCCCATCCATTTCCCTGATATATATTTACACATATCCTATATAGTATACTAACCTGGGACGTTCACACTTGACTTAAAGTACAAGAACCCAATAATAGGTTCAGTCAACTTTCATATTATCATACCAAGGGAGGAATTTCCGTATTATAGTTGATAACAAACTCCTATGATACGAAACAATCCCGAAACCTATTTGGACTTACATACTTGATCTATGAGGGAGAGAAAGACAGCCCAATATTTAACGCATTCAATATTTTTAACAACAAGTCCTCCGAGCAATTGTTAATGCACCATATAATGTCACTAATAAAATCTTACACAACGACCTAAAAATGGCTGTTGTACTTGAGGCGTGGAATTACAAAACCAGCTAAATCCAATTTTCAGATTTTTTTTTGATTTTTTATAGAATAGTTTATCTACTAGACTATCTTCTAGATAAAAGGATTTCTAAAAAAAGTAAAAAGTAGTCTGATCCTAGTAGTAAGTAAAAAGTAGTAGTCCTGAACTAATCCAGTCTGACCTTTAACTTTATCGACCAGCTGTGAAAAGTTTTAAAAAATGGGCATCAGGTTTTGAAATTCTAGGCTTCATTTGATCTCATTCCTTTCAAATGCTCGAATTTTTTAAAGAATCTATCTAATCATCCCAACCCTCTGGCTCAATATCAGTCCAGTTTTGAACGTCCCTATTACGCTTCCAGAAGAATAAAACGGCAGTGGCCCCTTTTCTAATAGAGGTTTATGCTTGAGTCCTGGTATTGACCAGCTTCTCTACTCGGTCTCCACTGGATATTAATATGCAGACTAATGCAGCAGTGAGAGCAGCGCTGGGATTTCCAGGATTTTGGGAAAAAAAAAAAAAAAAAAAAATTAGGTGAAACCACATTAAAAATGCCACAGACCTTACCTTTATATTCCAATCCGTTGCAGATAAACGATAATTCAAAGGCCTTTTCTGAGGAAACCACGTTTTTCGCAATAGAAGCTTAAATATCTGTTTGTTTAAACATTTCAAATTTTGACCACATTTTCAGTTTTAGCATTAAATTTCCTGTTAGAACAGAGTACATGTAACCTTGAATTTTACAAATTTTGGACCTAAAGAACAGCTTGATCTTCACCTAATTTAGGGAAGTTACAATGTCTTAAAATAATTCAACGCTCACCGTTTTTCGAAAAAGACTATCCACAAAACTGCAAATCTCACAAAAGCTTGCAAATTTATCCAGCTTTTATATGGTTTGATCAAATTAATGATTCTACATTGATTTCATGGAGAAATTTACTTTTAAAACCAGAAATACATGGTGTTTTATTTTCATAAGAAATCAGTTACTTGTGTAGATAAGACATTATGATAATCACCTAATGGAAATATGCATTTTAAACATAATAAACTCTTCATTGGAATAAAAAGAAAAGAAAAAAATATTGTTTAATAGAAAATAAAGGAAAACTGTCAATAAAGCGAGAGCAGATCAAAGGATTCATCCTACTATAGTTATTTATTTATTATTATTATTATTATTATTTAAGATTTTTTTATTAGATTTTAAATATTAGGATAATATGATTTTCTTCAAAAAGTGGTATTTTTAATATCATCTGCATTCAAAAGCCAGCGGTAAAATTGAGGTCTATGTTCATTATCATTGGGTTATTATTTTATGACAGCATAAGCTGGACAATAAAAAAGTATACCGTAAAAGAATGCTAAGAAATAGTTGATTATTGTTCTTTCATTATACCAAATAGTAATGAAGAAACAAGACTTGAGGACAAGTATGTACATATATGTATCGTAAGGCCATGTCCCAAGCAAGATGTATGTAGAGCTATCTTAGCACACTGTTTGGAGAATAAAGTAAACTTCAAGTAAACTTTCTAAGTAAACTGTACTTGCTATGGATTAGATTACTCTTCTGCATCACGAGAATAAATAGGCTGAGCTCCTGGCAGAATTACCTCTCGACTTTCTACGCCAAGAAGAAAACTTTGTATACAATAGGAACATTATGTTCAATTTAGAACTTTTTTTAATAAGATTGTTTTGAATAAAGTAATAAATAAATGTATCGTTTTTTTAAATTATATAATTATATAATTATATTTGTTTTATTTAATTATAAGTTTGTCGTTGTATATCTACGACTCCTATATAGAGGAAAGGGAATGCAAGGTACGGTAATAATACAAGATTTTAAAATTTAAAATTTAACAGGTTAGAAAATTTTCCATACTAAGAATTAAAAATCATTCTAACGATTTGGTGTAAACATAGGATGAAAATTGTATTTTATTAATTTCTTTGAATGATTTTATGATTCAAGCAATTGCAATAAAAGTTTTTATGAAACAGTACTATTGTAGAATTCATAAATATATCACCCTATCTCTTTAAAAAAGTATATATATTCTATAGGCCAATGTGGAAGCGCAACATTTTCTGCCGTCAGTTCGTCTGAACGAAAACATTTTTTTTCATATGTTACTGACAGACTGAACCCGATATCTATCCTATCATAACCAACTCCGTACCAACTCTAACCCGTTACTTTCTCAACTTAATGTTCCGTTCTCAATAATACTTAAGTTGTTTGAAAAAATAAATATAGATTTGAGACCTTTTTTAATAAATAAAAAAATTAATGTGTATTGGTACTTTAGATATGACTATGTAATTTTTTTTGTATTTTTTTGAACAATTGTAAATTAAAAAAAAAAAAATTAAATATATTTGTGTTTTGTAATACATCGGATAATACATTAGAGTGCTTTGATGTACCTGACTGATCCGATTTAGAGGAAATACTTGTAGTCGGATAAATTGGTTAATACGTGCCTTATTACTGCTAAAGACACTTTCATAATTATGAGCTTAGTCTATCCTCAGCATTACTAAAATCATGGGATAATTTATCTTCTTCCTAATTGGTGGAGTAATTTGGTGATTGAGATGCATCTGGTTTTACCTTAATGACTTAATAGTCTGTGTAGGAAATTAGTCCATCGCAAAATGTGAATGGCCCTCCCTTTTAGGGATATCAAAAGTTCTGTTTTGGTGATGTAATACTAATTTTTTTTTAACGTTTAATATTTAATACCATATTTAGGGATTAAAATATCTACTCTTAAGACAGTACTTTCTCACACAAAAGAACATAAAGAGTAAATAACTAAGGATCCCCAGTAATTTGCAATATATAGAAAATTCATGATTTTAGAAACTACATCAATCAAAAACATTTTAGTCAAATACTGACTAAAATTTGAAACAAATACCTATTAATATAAAACATATTAATTTTATTAAGTGCCATTTTCTTAATAAATTGGAGAACCAGTCAGAAATGTTGGTAAATTTTTCTAAAATACAATAAATTAATCTCCCCTCCCTAATAAGGTGTTTTAGCTTAAAACTAAAATCAAACTAACCGCAATAATTTGACCAAAAAAATATTTAACAGTGATTTTCCGTAGCAATGCATGCAACTGTAGGAATGTTGGCTGCTGAAAACGAATTGATGAGTGTTTTATAATCAGATTATTCATACATACCACATTTTGACATGGATATCGTCTGCATGGAAGTAAAAGTCACTAAGTAACAAAATCAATTTTTTTCCGTTTCAATATTCAAACAGGAATACATTCATTAAACATTACACATATATAGTGAATTTCCTCATTCTCTTATGTGCATATATAGCTGTTAGAATGATTTTTAATTCGTGGTATGGAAAATTTTCTAACCTGTTAAATTTTGAATTTAGAAATCTTGTATTATTACCGTGACTTGCATTTCCTTTCCTCTATATAGGAGTCGTATATTTCGTACTATAACCTCAACGACAAACTTATAGATATAATTAAAAAAAAAAAAAAAAAAAAAAACGATAAATTTATTTATTACTTTAATCAATCTGCAGATGATATTAAAAAATACCACTTTTTGTGGAAAATCTTATTATCCTTACATTTAAAATCTAATAAAATAAATCCTAAATAATAATAATAATAATAATAATAAATAAATAACTATAGTAGCATGAATCCTTTGATCTGGTCTCGCTTTATTGACAGTTTTCCTTTATTTTCTATTGAACAATATTTTTATCTTTTCTTTTTATTCCAATGACGAGTTTATTATGTTTAAAATGCATATTTCCATTAAGCGATTATCATAATGTCTTATCTACACAAGTAACTGATTTCTTATGAAAATAAAACACCATGTATTTCCGGTTTTAAAAGTGACTTTCTCCAAGAAATCAATGTAGAATCATTAATTTGATCAAACCATATTAAAGCTGGATAAATTTGCAAGCTTTTGTAAGATTTGCAGTTTTGTGGATAGTCTTTTTCGAAAAATGGTGAACGTTGAAGTATTAAATATATTGAATGAATGGATTCACTGACACTCATATTACTTATGGCCCTTGGGTGGGTTTGCTTGTAATATATATATATATATATATATATATATATATATATATATATATATATATATATATATATATATATATATATATATATAAATATAAAATATATAATAATTATAATAACTATAATAAATAATGTTAAAGGTATACGGTCATAAAACCATTGAAATAGATTAAAATAAATTAATAATAATAATAAACAGGATTATATTAAAATTTAAAAATACAGTCACACTTTATTTAGAATATACACTTATTCTAGGGATCTCACCGCTTCTCTCTTATCTGCGTCACAGGTTTAAACAAAAACCCACTGGAGGGTGGGTGAGAACGCTATACCGTCTACTCACTTGTTTCGCGACTTTTTCCTATTGGATTTTTGATAACATTATGTCTTCATTAATAAATAAGATGGCTTCATCCTAATATTGAACTTTGATCGAAGAGCTACCAGTGTGGGCAATGGCATAAAATTTATTGGCCTGCATTTTATGCATAATTTCTTATTACTTTGGTATGTTATTTGTTTCTTTTAAATGTTTTATTGAATAAATATTACAAGCAAACCCACCTAAGGGCCATAAGTAATATGAGTGACAGTGAATCCATTCATTCATATATTTGTTTCCTTAAGATTGTAGATGTATATAAAATTGTTTTTGAACTGATTGTGAGTTGAATTCATCATAACGTTTGACCAGGGTCATCCTGAAAGATTCGACCTCTTCCTGAAGTTATCAAATATAACATCGGCAAAAGTTCAAGATTACAATCGAAGGCTTTGACCTACACCTGACCTTTCCTACTCCTTTTTATCAGTGGTTGAGATAAACGCAACGCTGTTCGAAAATTACACTATTGAAAAGGATACATTAAACTTTTATCTCCTCTAAACTACCATATAGTGCAAATATACCGACCCTTGCAGTACAATTCTTTCACACTTTTCTCAATTGCTATAACGGTGGGTCTTGAATAGATTATATACCGAATGTGAAATCATATCTGGCCTAGAGATTTTTTAAAAAAAGACAAGATAAATAACAGTAAATTAAAACTTGCATAATAAGGTAACAGAAAGAAAACGAAATAGAGACGGAAAAAATGGAAGAAAAAAAAGTCAATTAATCAATAAACACCGTTAAAGCCACATTGAAGTCTCTTGATGGCTTCGTGGAGGTCATTGTCTTGGGGGAGGAGTGCTTTGTCGAGAAATAATTATATCTTCATCATACTAGGGAATATCGGAGCAGTAAAGGCTGAATAGAAAAGGGCTGATTATGGCACCTTGGTGTACTCCGGCCAAGATATTTTTTCTCTAGCTGGTACCATTATATATTCTCACTTGGAACGTCTTGTTTGTCAAGAATGATTTTATAATGCTGATTAGGTAGAGAGAACGCTATTTTTATAATATTTTAAAGAACAATTTAAAATGGTAGTCGTAGGGCAAGCCGATCATTTATTCCGTTGGGATTCGCGTGACTTAGGCAATGTTTCTTGCATTTCGTTCATAGCTTTATAGCCGTCTGTACATCTAGCTAGACGTTTTTTCTTATATTTTTCCTTCTGTTACGGGTTAATGGGTTCCTTCTGAAACGGGTTAAAGTGTAATGACGTGTACTTTTTTAGAAAAAAAAAGCAAAAGTCAAAAGCTTACTTTACTTAGCTTAGATAGTTAATTAAAAATTTTCGAATTATGCTGAAAACTAAACCGTGTTAGACTTCGATGAAGCTGTAATATTTCGAAACTGCAAAATATTAATATTAATACTTTATGTGATAAACATAAAAATATATTACATGCAGCTGTAAATAGATTCTTATTTAAACCGGTAGAACAGGAGTTTCATTTTCGTGTTCCTACTTATATATTAAATAATAAAGAACAATTATGACACAAGACCAAAACTTTGATTAAAAAAACTATAGATGTTTAAGTAGGTTATTTCTTTTTATTGTTGAAGTTATCAAATTTATTTTTCGTAAATATCATTTCTGGAGTTTCTGTTCCAGGATTAAGTAAATAATTGTTAAGATAAATCTGAAATAAAAATTTTAATCAATAATGGACATATTTTTATTTTAGAAGGATCCCAAGGTTTTCCTGGTCCAAGCTTACAAATGCAGTTGTTGGGACTTCCCTAGAACCTTTTGGTGCTAAATGGTCTAAGGACAGAAAGAGGAAACATGGTGAACAGATGAAAGCATACTGTAAGAGAAGAATAGAAAAAGGGAGAAAGAATTGAAATTGGCACGTGGTCCTCTGCTGACCCTTTCGAAAAAACAAAAAGAAAAAAAAACGAAATGTTTTAATTTAAATCAACCTATTTTTTAAGTGTAGGAAAATAAATTAAGAAAAGTGGCCAACTAGTATAACAAATATAAAATACCTAAAATATATATGTAAAGGGTGAGTACCTCTTAAAATTAGTGTAAAAAACAATTGGTCGAGAGTAGATTAAAAATAAAGAAAAATGATGCAGACCTTACCTTTCTATTCTAATGCGTTGCATATATATGATTATTCAAAGACTTTTTTGAGGAAACCATGTTTGTTGCCTTAAAAGCTGTAATATCCCCACTTTGTTTATACATTTTTATTAAATTTTAACCACATTTTTGGATTTAGCATTATATTTTCTATAAGAGCAGAGTACTTGTAACCTTGAATTTTACAACAGAAAAATAAATAAACAGCTTGATCTTCACATTATTTAGGGAAGTTACAATGATTTATAATACTTCATCACCGTTTTTCGAATAAACTATCCACAAAACTGCTGCAAAACTATCAAATTTAACTAGCTTTTATATGTTATAGTCAAATTAATGATTCAGTATCGATTTCATAGAGAAATTTACTTTTGAAAACGAAAAAACATTGCGTTTTCATTTGGCATACAAATCAGTTAAAGGTATAAATAAGACATTATGATAGTTGCTTAATGGATCTATGCATTTTTAACATAAGAAACTCTTCATAGGAATAAAAAGCAAAGAAAAAATTTATTGTTTAATAGAAAATAAAGGAAAACTGCCTGTAAAGCGACACCAGATCAGAGGATTTTATGTTATTACATTTATTTATTTATCATTATTAATTAGGATTTATTTTATTAGATTTTTAATGTAACCCAATGATAATGAACACAGATTTCTATTTTGCCGTTGGTTTCTGAATACAAATGATTAGTTACATGTGTAATACCACTTTTTGAGGTGAATTTTTTAAACAGATGAGCCTGTTTTTACAGGGAAAGCCAATTCTATCTACCCATGTGAGGTATCGTTGGTGTATTCATTTTTGTACTCCTGTCGAATAATGTTGGAAAATCATAGTTTGCCCAACAGAACACTAGCAAGTGAGAATCACTAGGATTTGTTACAAAATATCTTACTAAATCTTCATCACGATATTCCACCTAAAGTTTGGCAAAATATGATTTTCCAACACCATGGTGCTTCTCCACTTTATTCGAAAGCAGTACAAAAATTGGTAATATGTACTCGTACATTAAACTTTATAGTTGCAATTTTATACATTAAGACATTGTAATGTATTCCTTGTGGATAAAATATAACTATATATTTAAATAAATTAATAAAAAGGTATAAATAAATTATTTAATATAGTAATGGTTTTGAAATGTTTGAAAATCCATATGATTATGAAATGTGCTAAAGGTATTACTTACCCTAAACAGATAACCAGATTCTCTCCACCAATAATCCAGCTTTGGCACTCGTGACGATGGAGTTTCCTTGTTCAATATCATTCAGATACAATTTATTCTCTCTACAAAGAACGTTTCGCTTCAGCTGAGCCAGCCACTGTCTGAAAGTTATCTATCCATACTGTGATTCATATTGTGCAGAAAATTTCATTTCGGACCAAATATACATTAAATGATAAATAAAAGATTACATTGTTTTTAGTTTTTATAATCATTAGTACAATAAAATGCTCCAAAACTAAGTATGAAACAATCAACAACACTATCTAATAAAATCGTAATATATATTTATAATAAATACGGTTGTATATTGCATAATGAATTATTTTAATTCCTAATTATTGAAGTTGCTAGAGAGATATTTAACTTGGAAACTTGCTGTGATATGAAAAATAAAATTGAGAGCTTGTAAGGGAAGGAGTTCATTTAATTTTATGATATTAATTAACAGGTGACATAAAAACATTACGGCCCCTTCTCGGGAGATGCCACTTCACAATTTTATCAATTATGACAACAGATATTTTATTCCATCATAGTTATGGGAATTACAATAGGATTTAAAAAAAAAAATAATAAAGCATAAGATAAACATATAGGAACTCTCAGTTTGATACTTCTAGACTTACCTAAATCTCTTGGTATTTTTAAGACACAACTGTAAAATCTCTCTTATTTTTTTTTTTTAAACCACATTAACTATATAATAGAGGTTTGTATTTAAAAAAGTATTATGCTTAGCCAGTTCAATACATCAATATATCCCACCTCGCAGATTAAAATGGCAGTAGCTCCGATACCTATTGAAAATATTTATGTAATTGGAGTTCTGACAATAGCCAGTGACTCTATTCAATTCCTAAGCTCTGTGCCATAGCGCTATCTATCAGCCTCTAATGGATTTTAACGCTATCAACGCGCTGAAAGAGCAGGCTTGCCCGTCTATAAGTGGGGGGGGGGGGAGGCAAGCTATGTTCGATGTTCCCTGGAATGCTTGTATATATTTTATATTTATTTAGATTGTATTCAATTTGTCTTCTCTATTTTACTCTATTTCTTTCGCTATTATTAATCTATTTTATTTTATATCGTTATATGTGTATTACTTAAATACCTTGTTTATTTTTTCTTATTTATATTGAATGAACGGACTCATTGTAATACACATTTTTTATTGCTCTTGAGTGGCGCAGCATGTAATATATTTTTCAATAAAGTATTTCTAAAAAAATAATGCAAATGTTAAAAAAATTATAAGACAAAAAAAACAACAACTTTGTAACACAGAAGAAACTGCTCTGTTGACATACGTCACCCTGACTAATTTTTAGTTTTAAACCATATAAATAAATATTTTTTGTTAATTCAACTTTATACACTTTTATTTGAGTGTTATTAAAGAATTGAGGAAACAAAAATTTCAAACTAAACAGACAGAGGAAATATAACAATTATTACAAACATTTTTCAATTGTTCATTACAAATCCATTTTTGGCACTTTTGGCACCATTCCCTAGCAGTTCTGTTGAGTTTACGTCCACAATCGTGGCAACGACCTCTGGCACCTTCCCTTCCTGTTGATTCTGGTTGTTTCTCCTAAACACCAAGGAGTACACAAGCCCGCCTCCTGTGATCGCTTATGCTTAGGTGGTCCCTTTCTCCTGAATCCGATTCATGAAGGTTAATACCTTCCTTGTTACTTGCTTCGTTTAAATCATCCAGTCACTGTTTTTAAACTTTGGGATCTAAAGATACTTCCACTCTTGGTTTCTTGGGTTCATTTCCTAATGAAATAAAATAAATTTTTTATAGAGAAAAAAATAGGTCCAAAATCGGTTGAAAATAATTGAAATAAATCATAAACTAGTAAAAATATTATTGTCAAATAAGTAGATGGTTATGTGAAATAAGAATCAATTAAATTAGTAAAAAAATGCTTACCTTGAAAATTGTAAATTGTTCTGTCGTTTCAAATTGAGTGAACTAGTAGATTCAAATGACAAATCGCAACTAAACATCCATCTGAAAAGGTATTGTAAAGCAACGGTACGAGAATAAATATCAGTGTAGTGATCACATATTTGTTTCACTTTTTTAGACACCAGAAAGTCTTACTTCCGAAGCATATTAGAATTGTTATTGGTTAATTAGGAAGCGGGTCAGCTTATTGGGTAAGGTATGGTACTCTTATCTTCAAGACTCGATTTTAAGAAATTTCAGTTCTTCAGCTGAGTATCGACTTCGAGTTCTGGAGACCCTCCTGGTGCACACCCAACCTCTATAAAGTGGATATTGCAGAATACATCAACTCCTTGTAAAACCGTTCTTAACGAAACAGAACTTCCTTACCAAGTATTGAACACAAGACTATTTATGGCTTGTAACTGTTGAGTTAGTAGTAGATAGTGTCAAGAGACTATCTCCATCCTCCTGACAAATATGTTAGACAATAACTAGAAGGAACATATTCCAAATGATCAAAAGGGAAGAAACAGGGATATATAAAAAAACGATACAGTTTAATTTTCAAAAGAACAGATGTTGGTATAGGGGTGTTTTCGCTATTAAAAACCAATCACCACTCCAGGTGAGCGCGGTTTAAACTATTGTCAGCCGAACGTTGAACAAATTAACTAAAATTGAGAAACAAATAATGCGTGAAAAACCTGGACAATAAATAATTACTAAATAAACACCTGTTGTAGAAAATTTACTATTGTGGAAAGAATTATATTTTTTTAGTCCTCAATATTAACTAATTAATTTTTAAAATAAACTAACAAGTTCACAACGGAAAACTGTACTAATAGATTAACCGTCATTAGCTTCATTTAACCCAGTTTTATTTAAATCATTATATATATATATATATATATATATATATATATATATATATATATATATATATAAAAACATGGTTTAATATATTTTCAGTTATTATAATATTTTGCCAATTAATACTGTAATTCTGATATTCGTGTCCTGTAATTAGGTATGTTTTTACAGGACGAGCGTAGCTCTAAATTTATATTCAATAATATAGTCTTAAGAAATAATTCAATTTAACCTTATAAGTACTAAGACGTCAGGAAAAATTATTTAAATCAATTTTTTCCAACCCTTAGTTATCGATGAACCGCACAAACTCTATCCCTAAGCGATTCTTTAATCTACCTGGACATAATGTTTTTATTATTTAATATGTTGAGGAACATGTATATCCGTGACTTTCTTTTTTACGTTGGCAATCCTTCTGTTATAAATCAATGTATTTTAGAAATATATAAGTATAGTACCTAGGTGCTTATCGCTAATCAGAAAATTAAAAAAAATAAATAAAAAAATAAGTTAGTATGTCCATTACTCTCATTGTGCTGGTTATTGAAATGAAATTACAACATGAAAATGTGAAAAAATATTATATTCGCACTTCACTACTACCTTGTTCTTGTTGCAAGCAAGCTGAAGGTAGATGAAACGCTGTCATACAATAATTGCAGCATGGCTTGGTTGACAATGTTTCCAACTTCGTTAAAATAATTTTTAACTACAAAGTTGTTCATAAAGCTATGCTCCATTACGCTATTCACTCATATCCCCATTCTTACACAACCTTGAACAGAAGAGTCATTAAGCCGAAACACTGTGGAACACAATTTTACAGCTTGCGTATCCTTAATGTGGTACCCTGCCTCCGAAGTTGTCATTGATGGTTATCACATGACGAGCAGGTGCCGGCACAGTTGGCAGTGTTATGATATGATATGATAGCTGTACCTAGGAGTTGATTTACACCTAGAAAGGATGTATCAATACAAATGTATTGATAGGCCTGGCTTCAAATAGGTGCTTTATCAGAAACGTATTAATTAATGCATATACGTGATACCAGCATTCGTTGATATACAAGTTACCAATGATACTAATAGGTTGAAAATTTTGATTAATTACACGCACTCGAGTCCTCCACTACATATAATGGAAACTCCAATCATTTGAAATTGTAATAACTGGATGGCTAAAAAAAATATTCTAATTGATAACATTAGATTAGATATACTAAAAATTTATAATAATATAAAAAAAAAAGGAAAAGAAAATATTTAGAAGAAATTTATAATTGTTTCTGCTGTTTATTATCCTTTACCCTCTTTTCGTAAAAATATTAAAATTTAAAAATACCAATTAAATTACAAAAAAAAAAAAGCACAAATTTAATTTCCCTATATACTTAAAAAGCATATAAACATTTTATCTGGCCAATCTAACCAATTTTGAAAATATCCGTAGTAAAATATGATAAAATGTTTTCTGGAAAAATTTGAAAAAAAAATAATAAGAATAAATATTAAGAATAATGGGTGTGGTTATAGCTATATTTCCAAAAATATCTTGCTAGTTATTTTTTTTTTTTTAAATACACTTTCCTATAATCTTTATATGGAAAAACTAGAGTCATTGCAAATTTTGGTAATTAATAATGATTTATGATATATATATATATATATATATATATATATATATATATATATATATATAAAATTTTTTACAATATTTTTTTTTTTTAATTGGCAACTATAAATAACAAAATTAAATACGTATGTAATGTATCTGTTTCCCTTGCTACTTATTTAATCTTTAAACCGCCTCATTTGGTTTGTTACTAAAAGATACGCCTATATTTATACATTTTGTAAATTATTTAATAGAAACAAAAAAAACTGATATCTCATTTTTTTAAGAACTGATTTATGTGTTATGAAAGAGTTCCTGTTTTTACATTCACGATAGGTATATATTGAATAAATATGGTATGTATACATGTATGTACGATTTTTTAAAAATGGTTGTGTTCCAAGGTTTTTGTGTTTTTTGCCATTGTCACTCAAGTCCAATGTTTATAGTGTTCATATGGTCATTTTTATATTCAATAAATTGCAAACGAATTACAATTATATAATTTCAAATGATTTTTTGTTACTTTACCAGCAAAATTCTGTTATTCGTCATTTCCGTTATTTCGTTACCCTCCCTCCCCCATTCATCACGAATTATCGAGTTTCTACTGTATTAACATATGTACACGATCTATGCCAGGTATTGATAACGCTTCTAATCTTTGTTGGACTAACACAAAATAAAAAGGTTTAGCACCAACACCAGCCGGTGACCATATACCCCCCTCCATTAAATGCCAAATCCCCATGATCAGCCCTTACGTCTCCCATCTACTTCTTGTCTATCTCTCTGTATGTTACCCACCGACTCAATTTTTCTTGAATTCGGTCATTATTAAACCCAACACCTTTACGTTTGCATTTTAACCGTCGCGCTGCAATTACCTGAACTATATTTACCGGATATAACTTGTGCAGTTCCGCATTCTGGAACCTTTTTTAATCTCCCGTGCATTCATTTGTTCCAACAATCTTTGTTGGACATGGCTCTTAAGATTTGTTCAAATGAATGCATAAAATAATGAACTTTAATTTAATTTCGTTGTTAGAATATAGTTTAAAGTACCTCTTTTTCCAAATTGTTTTTGCATTTTAAATCCAAATTTCTAACCTTTGTATCCAGTTTTAAATTCATTTTGTTAATGGAAACAATTAAACAAAGTTTTTACAATCAATTAATTTTATGAACATCTCAATTCCTAATTTCAAATTAAATTTAAAACATTTTTTTTTATTTTATTTTAATTTTTGTTATAAATTTCTACTGAATTTAATAATGGTTTGTAATGGAGGTAAAGGGGTTTAATTTTTCGTTTGAAATTGGTCTGGAAAATGTATTACGGAGAATATTTAACCAAAAAAAAAAAAAAAAAAAATTAAATGATCAATTAATAGACAAAAAAGGTAAGTATCCAAGCAACAATATTTTAAAATAATATTACAATACAGACAGTGGCATAATTTTTCAGTCGTAAAACATGATAAAACCATGAGATATAACTGAAATATTTAACCAAAACGTAGAAGTATTTTCTTATGCATGGACTAATATATATATAAAGAACTCTAATAATACAAAATATGAGATCCTGCTTTTGTCTCTGCTACTGTTTTTTCACCTGTGATTAATAAATTATAACTTACAGATTTATAAATTATAATTTATCAAATTACAAAAATATTTAAACAAGTGCATCTTACGGGATGGTGGTAAAGAAAGAACAGGTTACATAAAAGATTTGACACATAAGTATGCAAATTCGGTTGTTCGTCTGTTCGGGATTTCTTCTCCTGACGTAGCTAGCCTATATGCATAAATCATAGGATTGCTGTGTAAATATTTCATGGCAATGTGCTCAGCCGGTTCCCAAACGTGACGCAATTGCATTACATTTAACTTATGTACAGCTGGATGGAGTTTTGTTTAAATTTGTAAAGCCGTCTTAGGGGAGGTTAGGGACCTCTCATCAGTACACCAACCTTATTCTCTCTTAAATTACGTATCTAATTGCTACTTTTTTTATTTAATAGTCAGCGAAAAATCAACAGAAATAATTATGAAATCAAAAAAAATAAAATAAAATAATAGTAATTATAAAAATGAAATAAAACCTATTTGAGGAATATCAACAACCAATTTTCTCGAATGCATTCCATTCTTTCTTGCAATCCTGTTATATTATAGGGACTTCGAATATCTGTTTATATATATAAAATATGCGTATTGAGTAATTATTACAATGTTTTCTTGCTACAAATGTTTTCAATAAATAATACAGATGACGTATAATTACATTCACACATTATGTACAATAAGCATAATAAAAAAAAAAAATATATAAATTGAAAAAAAAAAGAGAGATAAAACAGAAAAGAACTATGCTATACATAAACAATACAAATTATACAATATACAGCTAGGTGATGGTGATGATAACACTCATTCTAGGGATCCACTAACCAGACCTGTCCCTTCATTTATATATGGACAAGCCAGGCCTGTCCCTTCATTTATATATGGACAAGCCAGGCACAAAGTCTGCTAATATTAATAAACAAACTATTAAATAATACTACAAATAAGATATTTCACTAACGAAAATATCAGATCCTCTTCATGATCAGACAGATCAGAAACAATAAATAGATCTAATATTATTACATTACTTTTTGCTGATAAGGAAAAAAACAATTATGGTAAATTTAGAGAGCGAGCCAGTTTATCTTGTTTGAGGGGTAAAGATCGAGTAAGGACAAACTTGTGTTTATTTTAAATTATAGCATTTTATGTATATTTTTTTTTAATTTCGTGATAGTTTATAATCATTTAAATCTCGAGGTTAAATTTATTTTATATTTTCTGAAATTATTTTTTACTTTTCAAAATACTCGTAATTAACGGTAACGGTAGAGAAGCCAGCCGATAATACCTTTATCGATTCTAACCTTCTTCCGATTTATTTCGGTGTTTTAGTCGCTACTTTTCGAAGGGAAAGGTTATTCTCCTTCATTTACAGAGAAACTCTAAATCCCTGTTCAAAGTAATATTAACTTCTGTTTACCTTCGAATATTAAAATGAAAAATAAGAAAAGAATGAAGTAGAAATCAGAAAATATTAAAATATAAGACACTAAATCGATTTTGAATTACTATTATGTTGAATCAGAATTAATATAATGCTAAACCATCAGTAATGTTAATGCCTGGTAAGCTTGCTGATGTCAACGGAGTGTAAATAAGAAATTATAAATAAATAAAAGACAGAATCCTTAAGTATTTATTTGACATAACTCCTATTTATTTAACATTTGTAGCGTCATGTTTCGGAGAAAATGCTTCATTATCATGTTTCTAAAACAAATTAATCTAAAACATTAATAAAACAAATAAAACATTATACCAATAGTTTTACAATTATATAATATGTCATTTACCTCTTAATTTTTGATTATTTCCACATTGTCTATTCTCCATGTTATAAGCCATTATATAATATAAGAAAGAATCTTTGTTGAAAGTTATGATGTTAATTTCTGCTATATTTTCTCAAGGAAAGTGGAAATAAGAAAATATGAAACCTATGATATACTTTCTCACATTTATTTTTAGATCGATATGTTGTATTGAATTAATTATACAATCTGTCTCACTTTAGGGTAATATGTAATATGGATGACAAAGAATCTATTCACAAAATATGTATACTGAAATTTTATCACTTAAATTGGTACAACAAATACAAATATATAAAACATCAAATCCATGTACAAATTAATCTTCTTACGTATTGTAACACTTTTACACATTAGATAAGAGGAAATAAGAAAACATGAATTGATAAAACACTTAATCCTTTATAAAACTCTTGTTGTTAACTTCTTTTTCACTTATTTACATTTAAAAAGAATAAATATCAATATAACACACTGAACAACACAATCAAAGTTGAAACTGTAGAAGTGATTGTTTACATGTGAGGTTATAGGAAAGAAGTACAGATAAATGTAAACTCGAAGTGAATCGTAAGGATCGACCTTGTCGGTGTAGGGTGGGTCAAGCCAGTTTAGTGGTGGCTGGCTTCTCTACCGTTACCTAACTAACTATTATTTATTTTATTCTGACGGGCATGTGTATTATCTATTGACAATTATTGTAATTCTATTCTACTTACTAATTACATAATTTTTTTTATTCTTATTTTATTTTATTTTTTTTTTTTTAATTCTGTGCAATTCTTCATTGACGAAGCCCTGACTGAATTCCTTGGCTAACGGATTGCAAGTTTGTAGGATAACGTAATGAATCATATCACGCCTTCTTTTTAGCAAATATTTCACGTTGCAGAATCTCCGTAACTTATTTATGTGTTTTGTTCTCTCTCTTCTAGAATACGGGTTTCTGATATATATATTTTTTTAAGATAATGTTTTGGATTTTTTTCAGTCTCTTTTGTGTATTTTTTAGATATAGGAAGATGGAACGGGGTACCCCATCATGGCCATCGACTATGCACTGGTGGAAATCATAGCTAATGGATTTCAAGTTTATAGGATAAAGTGATGGATCAAATCATTTGCTTTCTTTTCATTTAACCCTCCACCTTTGAGAGACTCTGAAACTCATTTAAGTGTTATCTATCTTTCAGAATACCGTTTTCAAGAATATATCACTGACGTTTGTTCAAAATCAAAAACTCATTTTAAATCCAGCCTATGCCTTTCTTTATTTATGAATCACTAAATTATATCCTAAGGGACTATTTATTATAGTATAATTCAAACTTTAAGAAAATATTATTTATTTATTAATTTTGATTTCATAAAAATTATTACTTAAGTTATTGATACTTTGCCCTAAAACCAGAGATATTTTTAAGACACCGACATTCCAGTCTCTTCAGTGTATTATCAAGACATAGGAAGATGGGGCAGGGTACCCCGAGTGTTTGTACAGGGTTGTGCTAAAACCTATAATAGATCAGGAAATCATTGCAAGAATATCCTTTCTACGAGTGGTTGGAACTGTTAATCTACGATCATTGCAGTTTGTGTGTGGTACAGACGATTTCTGTCATATTTTCCTTTGATTTAAATAAAGTTGTTTCGACCAATATTGCCTTAATGCTCTTCCGAGATATTCCTTTCGTTTGTACTGATTAGTTATTAGTTAATCTAAAGATAAAACTTGCGGCGAAACATTGCCATGACTCCGTTTCGCTTCATCTTTTTTTATACTGTATGTTTTCCTACTTATATACTACTATAGGTAATTTATCTTTTCAAAACCTGCAATTAAAGAAGACTGGACTTTGGCCCCCAATTAGTATATTCAGTGGAGACTGAGACATTTGAAAATTATTATTAAATATTTTTATAATTTACATATTTTTTTGAACATTCGTCAGTATAAATAGCATAAGGTGTGAAAAATTGTGTAAATAAAACGATTTATTATAAGCATGTAAAAAGTTTTAAATCGTCGTTGTCTACTAAGAAATAAAATGCCGTGTGTTAAGTCCACTTGTTAGAGCTCTTTCTTATCCTTATAAAAAGTACTTCTTCGTAAAGCCGGGCAAGGCGAATAGTATTTTTATACACCCTCAAAATTATGTTAAAATAACAAAACAAAAAAAACCATCAGGTTTATATGTTTCTAAGATGTGAGTCTAATTCCGATAATTTTTTATCCTAGTGAACGCTGAATTTAATTATAAAAGTTTAACTTTATTACTAAATGCAATAATATATACTAAACTAACTAAATTTATAATACATACATCTATTGGTAAATAGTAGAACATTTAAAAAATATTTAAATGAAAATGTTTTTAAAAACTATCTTGAAAGAAAATAATTTGATTTCGAATATACCTAAAAGGTTTTTATATGATCCTTTCTTTTTCCTGAAAAAATTGATACTTTGAAATAATATTTCTAAATGGAGTATATTGGAAAGGGGCGGTTAAAGGAAGAATCTTCAAAGTAATATCAGTTTTTCTTTGACTTTTATTAAATGTTATCAGGATAGATGTTTCAAATAAAATAAATCAAATAGGATATCTTCGGTAAATAGGAAAAAAAATATTTTCTGATTACTAGATATACCTTAGACCTCAAAAAATATTTACTATCATGAAAGAAATGAAATAAAATATTAAAACTTTGCAATTCCTAAAATTTATCTTTATTTTGTGTAGTATATTGAAATACTAAAATAGTTGTTTTCTGAAGATTTTTAATTATTTAAAATTAAAGTTAAAGTTAGCCATCCAAGAATTAAAAATGAAATATTGGTTATTATGAAATGGCGCCATTATAAAATACGGTAGTAAAAACGGACACTGGTGTAAATATGGGCACCCCTCCCTAGCGGCTATTAGAGATACTGAAGACGGGTGGCGAGGATTTAAGACGGATGGTGCCATTCGCTAATATAATATAGCAGAAAGCAGTTGGAACCATTCAGTCTTATCCTGTTCTAAACTACTTTTGGGGACTTTTTTGAGGGTCCCATATTTACACCCCAATTTTTCTGGTGTTATTTTGAAAGTTTTTTTTTTAAATCGTCGTTTTAGATATAAAATATTAGGTGTCAATCAATTGTTTTTCCTTCTCACATTTAAAAAAACTTGTTATAGTTATTAATGAAAGACAAAAATCTAGAATTTTTAGGTAGGGGAAAGCCTATCTTCACCTGTTCCCACCACATGTGGAGTGCCACAAGGTTCGGTCCTCGGACCAATACTCTTCAATGTTTTCACTGCACCAGTAGCTGCCATTAAACATCCTGAAGCGGTGGTGGCTGCTTATGCTGACGACATAGGAGTTTATGCGTCTATCATAAATGCGAAAAGGGCTCTTAGTATGGCTGAGAGGACAGCAGAGACCATAGTTGAAGCACTCAAGTCGGGTGGAATCAAAGTGAACCCTAGAAAGACCGACGCCATCATAATGTCTTATCAAAAAGGGAAGAGGAATCGATTGCCTACCCACTTTACTGTGGAAAATGAGAAACAGACGCTGTCTAACTCCATTCTCTACCTAGGTGTTCACCTTGATCGACACCTTACTTTCTCTACTCATGTGAGAAGTAGGATTAAGCTGGCTCGGCAGAAGACGTACCGCCTTAACTACCTCCTTACATCTCCTCAACTGTCTCTTGTACTTAAAATCCAGCTGTACAAAGCCATCATCCGCCCCACCCTACTTCATGGCGCCCCACTTCTTCAGTATATGTATGCAACAACACTGAAAACACTTCAGAGCTTTCAGAACTCAGTCCTCCGACGAATAGTCCGCGGAACAAACCTCGAGAGGGCCAGAAACACCGTCATAACTGAAAATTTAAAAATACCATCGGTCCCATCATTCATTGGTCGACGGCACATAAAATTTTTCGACGGCCTAAAGTACTGTGCTAACCCTCTCTTCAGGGACATAGCCCCACTTCCCAGGCCTGTTAGGTGGCAAGGTTTGACCCCCCTTAGCGGACGTATTCGCTTAGGGAAGTGGTTCAGGCTTTTTAGACTGACCCATTTTCACACCATAGCCAGCAGAGTGATTCCTCCTCACTCGATCAAGACAACAGGAAGACAATAGTCAACTGAAGCGCCAGGATCTACGAAGCAACAAATCTTAAAATGCTGAGAAGGCAACATAACATCAATCGATTCCAATTGTTATTATTTGTTGTTTGTTTAAATTAATAAATGGAGGATAAGAAAAAAAAAAAAAAAAAAAAAAAAAAAAAAAAAAAAAAAAAAAAAAAAAAAAAAAAAAAAAAAAAAAAAAAAAAAAAAATTTTCAATCTTATAATCATTTCTCAGCAAAAATCATGGGCGGTACAAGCTTCTAGTGATATATTTGATCCGATTTTTCTCGCAAGCGGAGTACCACAAGGTGCGGTATTATCTCCGGTCCGTTTTTCCGTTTACACTGCAAAATATTTGGAGCTCAATACTTGAACTCAACTGTTACGGCGCAGATGATATTGCTATCATAAGTAGCAGCTTAAACGCAAGGAAGGCCTCATACAGTTAAACATTGAGCTTAAACCGGATAAACCAAAAGGTATCACATTTTCTTTTCAAAAAGGAAAAAAGAAAGTACCAACAAATTTAAAAATTCTGTGAACAAACTTTCGAAAAACATAGTTTACTTGGGTATTAAGTTTGACAGACAACTTAAGTTTTCGGCCTACTTACTAAATAACATTAAAAAAAGCGAGATTACAATCTTACAATCTGAACCACTTATTATCTGCTTCAACTTTAGCTTTATGCAATAAATACAAATGTGTAATCCGACCAACCTTGCTATATGGGGTACCATTATTTTCATCCACTGGGAAAAGTAGAAACAACAAACTTCAATCATTCCAAAGTGGTATAGTAAGAAAAATTGTAAAAGGTACTACAATCGAAACAGTCAAAACTACGAAGGTTTGTGAGGAATTAAAAGTTTAAAAAATTAATGAGTTTTTGACCTATAGATACCGATAGGAGTTCAATACCTTGAAAAATATTTCAAATCCTCTCTACAGTAAAATTTTACCCGCAGGAAAACTAAAGCGATGGCAAAAATTATTTTAAATTTGGAATTATAAATATAAGTTATTTAGTGTGTAAGGCGTATATAAATAAGTAAACGGTAAGCCCCGTCACCTAATTAATTATTTAGCTATATTAATTGACAACAAAATTATGATAAACCATCTATGACTCCTTGAAATGCTAGAAAGCAGTTAGAATGTGAAAAACAAAAATTAAGTTGAAAGTAACTTTAAATCTAAAACAAAAGACAGTGCCCATATTTACATCTGTTCCATTGTATATATATACAGATATATATAATCGAAAAGGAGTTGAAAAATTCTTTAATCTTAATAAAAATGATTAAACAAAAAGAAAATAGTATAATATCCATGTCGGTTTTCATAGGATTTATCTTAAAATGTAGGCAGATATACATACAATGCGATAAAACATTAAGCTTGTTTAAAATCTTTCTAATATAAAAATAAAACGTAAAACATTAAATAAAATTACAAACCTATTATAAAAAGAGTTAAAGTTATTTTCTAATTAAAATTAATATTTTCTTTATTAGGAACTGAGAATTCTTCCTAAAACTTGATTAGAAGTCTGAGATCCAAGGACTTTGTAATCAGGGCTTGGACGTGGTATCATCTCATGTTCCCATTCTTGGTCAACAAGCGAATAAATTGGGTTCAAAGGTCACCTTGTAAGGAATATGAGGCGTTTACGGGCTGCACATCTGACTACAGCTGAAGTAGGTCAGCTCGGTGGCTAGATAACAAGAAGATAACTTCTGAGCTTAAACATGTCAAAGGCAGCCGCATCACGTACTGTCAATATTCAGGAAGGTACAGCGTACGGCAGCGTTCCACGGACACACTGCAGTTAGGATTTTTAATATGGTCATAATTGCAACGTGTAAAAACTGGTATTACATGACAATATTAGAATTTTTTTTTGTTTATTTTAATCAGAGTAAGCTTCTGCAAGACTAACATTATGATGTCATCTATTATTTTCTAATTAAAATTAATATTTTCTATCATAGCAATTGAGAATTCTTTATAACACTATATTAGAACTCTGAGATCCAAGGACTTACTTAATGTCCTAGTCCATTACTGTATTAGTTATAAAGATATCGATCTGTAGCTAAGGTTTTGAAAAGTCTATTTATGAACAAATTATAACAAAAAATCATTGACTCAAAAATTCTAAATTAGATTATTATGTACTGGTGATGTTGGATACGTAGATGACATTTGGTTAGAAAAGTTAAATCAACTTTTTTCTTAGTTATAGAAAATATATTTACCCCTCAATTTACTTTACTTTATTACTTTATAAGTCACAAAAAAAAAAAATTATCCACTGTTTATAAAAAGAAGATGCTCAGAGATGCAGTAAGGAGAAAGAAAAAACACGCCCAATTCAAAAATCTTTTTAAGAAAATCGATTGTTTCATCGATCGCCTCCTCTCCTGACTAATAAGGTCGATCTGAAGAAGACTAACAGAAGACTCTTAAAAAAATTGTTAACTTGGATGTGTTTTTTCTTTTCCTGACCATCCTCTCCTTATATTTCTCACAATAAACAACACTGTTATATTGATATTCTATTTAGATTCACAATGCTTAATTTAAATAAAGACTAGTCCAGTAAAATAAGGTTCCAAAAGTCCGTTAAAAAAAAAAAAAAAAAAAAAAAAAAAAAAAAAAACCATCTGATTTACTATTAGACTATTACATACGAAGTCTTAATAATGTGCCTTAAAATAAATTTCGTAGGTAATATTTCCAGCTAAAATTAATATTTAAAGACTCTCTTCGAAAAAAGCTGCGTTATTGGTATACCGGTATTTTGGGCGTTTTTTTTTGTTTTTGTTTTTTTGCAATTTTGGGTATAAAGCCGACGTCTGCCGTGGTAGCTAACTTCAGATTCGGATTCTGCATCCCAAAAAAAAAAAAAAAACACAAAGGTCCGTTGAGAATAATAGTTCGGCAGTTTTTTCTTTATGTGTCTTTCAACAGCTGTCATATAGCAAAAATGCTTAGTTGTTTATCTTCCTTGTCAAAATCCACTCCTATAATTTCCTACAAATCTCTCCAGGTATACCTTCATTCTTCTCCTAATCAACGTCGACAGAACCTTGCAGTCTACACCTGTGGTATTTACTTTTATTATGATATTTAATTAATTTAAACTGAGTAGATCCTTCTACCAATTCCTTTTTAGGCTTTTGTGGGTATTTGGTGGCATTTTTGTCGAGGACATGTGTTGTATTAGGTTGTTGATATATCCGTAGAATAAAGTTTGGAAGTGATCTTGTACCATGAGTATGCGTAAATTTGTATGGTTTCGAAATACAAAGGTGATTCAGTAATAAATATTTATGTTTTTAACTGGAAAGTCTGTATCCTTAAATTTGTGTTTTTTAGCTAGTCAGTAAATTTGATAGGCGAACGTCCCACAGTAATATTCAAAGAATCCGTAATCTTATAGGAAATTACGTGTAAATTACGAGGAGGTCAATTTGGTGGGTCTTGGTCGAAGCCCTGTTGAACTGTGCTTATAAAAGAGGGTAAACATATTTTACATCGTTGTTTGCTATTTATTAACCAATTTACCAATCTTTTAAGGTTTTAAATTATACGTTTAACCACTCTGTTTCAAACTTAATAGGCATGTAAAGTGGCAATAAAATATCATTCCTAATTCTTGTCTTGTTTTTTTATATTTTATGATAAAGGATTCAAAAGTAAATTAAAACAAGTAGAATTTAAAAGTCTGTTTAACTAATAATAAAAAAAACAAAAAAAAAAAAAAAAAAAAAAACAGCTAACCTTATACAATTAGATTACTTAATCATACTACATTCAATTTACGAACTAAGCCAATATTATAAAATCACTATATACCAACAATACCATAAATTAAAATATTATAAAATTTTTTTTTTTTATAAACAATTATAAAATATTGCAAAAAATTATTAAATCAAAATTTGCCTATAGATTTACGTTATTTTTATTCACATCTCATATTTCCTCTGTCGCTAAATCTTGTGTTGATTGCCGAATGTCAACAACGAAAGGTCTTCTTGTGGTAATGCTGTTAAATTTTTTTAAATTTAACTTTTTAATTTTTTAAAATTTAAAACATAAAATCTTTTTGATTCAATCAGTAACCGTATTAAAACCTTTTAACCGAGCCATCGTTCGTCTCCTCTCCAATGTGGTTCGGTGGCCCTGAAGAAGATCTGCATGGCAGTTCGAAACGTTGGGACGCATTAAAGTATTTCTACTTAGACGGGGTGTTTCTCTTTGACTTTATCGCTGATTATTTTCTTCCTCATTCATCTTAACAGTAAACCATACTTTCATCATAAAACCTTTTAATATTTTTTTTTCTCATGGCTTCATTTATTTTTATATTTTGATCGAAAAAAGTGGCTAATTTTTTTAATTTTCTGAGTGACTCCGTCGGTGCAGTTCCTAAGTTGTAATTTGATTTTAAAAACATAAATAACTTCTTGCCTCTTGTTGATTTAGGATTTCTTTACCATTTTTGAAAGAATTCGTTCCTTTAAAAACTGACCGTTTTTTTTTTTCTAAAAAATAGATGTGCTCATTTGTGCCACGTTATTCAATTAATTTTTAAAGAAGGACTAATTTATCTCTTTAATACAGGCAGAATGAATGTTAAAGCATGCGGTAGCATCAGAAAAAACACTAATAAACATTCGGGTACCGCAAAATTTTTTGACTATTTACATACAAAGATCTCTTTACATATTTTATAAAAAAGCTTTTACAGATTTTGGGCTTCAGTATCCATGTACATACGACTCATAATACAAACACAAAAAATGTAAAAACTTCACACTTCGGCGTGATTTTGAGTAATACTTAATAGCCCAAGAAAGTTGTATTACTTCATTGCAGGACCTTAAGAGTAATAATTCTCAGTTTTTGAGGCATTCTGATAAAAACAAACTTTAATTTCTAACTCTCCAGACAATAGTACAAACACTGTGTATGTTCACGGTATCGAATGCAAACATGAATTTTATTCCGCTAGTCAGGTTCCACTGTGCGTAGTTTTTTAATAATTAAGTTGCAGGTGGGGGAAAAAACCAGCATTTTTCAGTTTTTCATTTCTCGAGGGAAGGAAAAATTTTGCTAGGTTTAATAATGGGTTACTTACAAATGGGTGTCAGCTAAATGCCCATGCAACCAGATAGAAGATAAACATAGTTGGGAATTGAAGTTTATGTTTTGCGGGAATTTGCCCCATTTTTCGGGGTAAAGTCCGGCAGTGAGTAATAATCAAAGGTTTTGGGGAAAATATAACAAGACATATCAGTGAGCTCCTCAAGTCAACTATATTTTACGAATAGTACAAAAAATCCTTTTAAAAATACAGAACATAATGGAGTTGTATATAGAATATTAAGTAAATCTCAGTGAATGCTTGGTTCTGTCTAATCTAATCAGAAAGATATAATTTTGTTTAACCTATTTCAATTGCTTTCTCTCACCACAATATCTTTATTCTCAACAAAAGTGTCCTAATCCATTTCTGGAAATTTGAAAGTATTCTGTAGACGTTTATGAGTGCGGAGATTTGCCTCTTTATCAGTGCGTGGCTTTCCCAATTTTCACCTTTCCAAAATAGTGGTTCCTCCAACAATGTAAACAACTAATAAGAGAGGTTTTGAAACAGGGACGTCTACCATGACGGTCATCACTGTAAGTTTGACTTTGGAAATACCTCAAGCAATTTTTGAAATAATCGCATAATAACAAGAAAAAATAAATCAAAACAGAGAAAAATAAAATTATCTCATTCTTTTAGCCAACGCTAACACTATCACTACGAGTTTGGTGTGCGATTGAGGTCGATAAGGGCGAAGCTGCTGCCTGGTTTTGGACGTAACAACTAACAGATTTCCTTCTAAAAAAAAATCTGCGTGTCTTTGTCCCCACCTACTTTAAGTATTTTGACTTTGCGTAATATCCAATGTTGATCGCTTATGTTGAAGTGGGTAGGTATGTATCAGTATTTAGTAAAGGCTTGGGTGTTCCTGTTTCACACGTGAGACTCATGCTACCCTTCCATCGAAAATTACCCCTAAATATTAAATAGCAGTGCTGTTGATTTTTAGAGCTCAGATCCCTTGCAGGTTTTTTTAGAAGCAAGATTTAAACAAATTGGCTGGTGGTTCCTAAGAAACCAATGTGGAACATAGTTTAAAAATGTATAACAAAAAATGTCTTTCAATATTCCGATTATTTTTAGCCATTGATTAGTTTGGCAATCTCCATAAGCCATTTCCAATCCCAGTGACCTCGACAATCTATTTCCACTGATTTATAATTATTTGCGAAGAAGGGACGGGAGGGGGGGGGGGGGGGCTGTGCTGAGGCGGCCCCGAACACAGAGATGGAGGCTCCGAGCCCCGACCCAGGGAGTGGAGATCTCGCAAAGCCCCGTGGGAAGGGGACAAGTCTTTCCATTTCCAAGAGTACACTGTTTACTGACGCCATTCCCTTTATATCCGATCTCGGAAATAGATGGTCCTCTACCCTACTCTTAACCTGTCATCTCTTTCCGACACCTCTGTCGATCAATTCCTTCAGCCAATTTTATACTTGTTAGCGATTTTGTACTGCTGCCAGTTCATGGTAAGTTTGTACTGAATTTAGAACAAAAAAGTCCTCTCCAAATCTTTAATCTAAATTGCTATGGATAAATTCACACAACATATGGGAGTATTCTTTATTGAGATAGTTATTTAGAAATATTTCAAAGGTATCCATAATATTATATAAAAGGGCAATCCATTTTTCACTGGAGATACGCATAATGGTATAGAAGGATCTATACTATTAGGATTGATGAATTAGTTGCCACTTATATTCAAATTGAGCATGTCCACTGTCCATCGAAATTGTATTATTTTATTTTCTAATAAAGCCTTCCGATCTAAACACATCACAATACTTTGTTTTAATTATTAGACAACCGTCAAGAATTTAAATAATATATATAATTAGTCTGGATTTAACAACAGGAGAGAACAGGTGTAGGTTTTTTTGGTAATTTTTAAAAGATTTTTAAGTGGACATACCTATCCAGATTTGAAAGATAACTCCTACTATATGAAACAATCAAATTTTTATCATGATCTATTCTATTTATGTTCCTTTGACAAAAAAAATGTTAATGTTTTCTATTATCTTATATATAATATTTCCAAAGTGATCCTAATATCTCTTTTGTTGCTACTTGAACCGTAATAGATAAACCTCCTTCCATTGTGAATTCAATAGCCAGATAGACCAATAGTTTGCTATCTTCCTTCCCCAACTATTATAGATAATCCTAACCCTAAACGGAAGATTGCCCCGATCTATTAGGGAATTGTCATAGTATCAATGGGCAATTCCCATACAAGTTAGTTTTGTGCCATAAAAAGTTTATATCGACTTTTCAACATTTTCTATACAATCGTTCAAGCGATTAAATACAGAAGACTTATTTACATGACAGTAATTAGACCTGTCTTCGAAAAATATATGGTCCAACCAAGCATGGACTGAATCTCTTGCGAATGAGAACAAATGAGGAATTGAAAATTCTGTATGCTGCTCCAGATACTGTATCCAATATAAAAAGAGGCAGAATTAGGTGGCAAGGGTATAATCAAAGAATAGAGGCAAGTAGGCCCCCTAAAATGCTGTTGGAGGGGCACCCGGGTAGGATGAGAAGGAGAGGAAGGCCTCGAATTCGTTGACTCCAAGGTGTAGAGGACGATCTTCGGACTCTGGGTGTGAGAGGATGGAGAAGGGCTGCCGAAGAAAGGTTTAAATGGCAGAGAATTGTTGAGGAGGCCAAGGTTCTGCAAGGACCATAAGCGCCATAAGATGATGATGAATTAGGCCTGTTTGGACTTTAAGTTTGGTACACTAAGCCATCCAATGCATCTCGTTTTCAATCCTCAATGCTCCTTACTTTGTCACAAACAATCTTATCCATAAAGATGTTAATGTAATACTCAAATGAAAATATTCCTTTTTCTTATTATTTAACAAATAGACAAAGAGGATGATGGATTTCCTATCTTACGAATTGTGTTATAAAACACGCATAATAGTTTCAAAGAAGAAACAGATTTACAGTCGAATATCGATTTTTCAATAGTTGATTGATTTACAGCTGGGTTTCTTTGAGAGCGTCCCTGAGTTGTCTGGGCACCCATCTTGCACAGGTTTTCTATTACTGCAGCTTGTGAATAATGTTACGAACAGTTCCAACACTCGCATTCACTTTTTCACTTATTGGTTAAACAGTGATACGCCTATTGTTCCGAATTAGCACATCAATTCGTGATTCGAAAGTCCCAACTTTGATCGGTCGTCCACTGCCATTTTGAAACTGTTCTACTCATTTGTAAATGTTCGAATGATTCAAACAATTGTCTCCTTACGCTTTTAACATCCTTTCGTGGATTTTTACTACCTTTCTCACCTTCCATGCCTAAAAATCTAATTACGTCACGTTGTTCTTCCACGGTGCAATTCTCAAGCAGACTCGCCATTCTAAACAGCTAATGAGATTTCATCGCATGGTTGCCAACTATATTTCCTGAATGTTTTATTTGGATGGATTCAGCAATTTTTGTGCAGTAGTAATCTGTCTCGTTACTTATTGAATGACCCTCCTACATACAATTAAAGAATTTGAAACCCGACTACATGCATTACAGAATCTGTACGAATCTTGCGATCCTTACAAAACCGGATTGAAGAAAAAAACAGAGGATGAATTTGAAACAAAAATTAATTACATATACAAAATTGATGAAACATACACCGAACTACACTCGAGAATGAAACGTTCGTTATACAAATTGAAGCCCCTGATTGAATTGGCCCGACAACGTCTTCCAATATACATGGTGCCCCTGGGGTGCTACGCCAAAAACCATGTCACAAAGAGATCTAATAAAACTTCAGTTTCAACCATTTCAAGGTCACGTATCATTCAGAAATTTCACAAATATATTAAAAACTTATCTGCTACTTAATAATATAGTCAATCCAGAAGTAAAGGTGTATACACTATTTTCGACAAAATTTCCAGGACTACACGGAAGAACTTATGACTTATGCTCTCCGGATGATCAGACCAATTAGAATTTTTAAGAATTTACTTTCATTTTAGATGATTATACTGATCCAAAACCAGCAGTTCGGCTTCAAAGCACTAGTTTATATCACTTTCTCAACAATCGGACGAAACAGTCGCAATTTTCGCTTCAGAATTAAAAATATTATCATCAAGTAAATTCAAATGTCTACATTTCCAAAAATCTACCTATGATTCCTTATCACTTTAACTAATAAGAGGCTCGAAAGCAGGTAAAATCCGTACAAAATTTATTCAAGAAAAAAGCACTAATGAATTTTCGAAATTAGTTTTAACCCTGGTTACCTGTTGTAGTTATTACACTAATGTTTTTGTATTAAATATACTCATTTGAAAACATTCTAATTTCTTATTATCTAGCACCATTCAAATCCACCAGTACCTGAACCTTCTTTCCATTCTATACCAGGTAAACCTCCTTCATCTGAAAAAAAGATGGCCACTGGACATTCTAATATAGAATTTTATTTAAGTAATGCCATCATTGCCTCACAAACTAAATTAAAATAAATCCAAGCAAATCCCACCAAATAACCTTTACCCTTCGTCGTAAGCCTACGTCTTCTTGTCCTACAGTATCCTTTAATAGTATCCCACTGATCCCTGTTCAACAGATCCTCTATCTTGGACTCCGTTTAACTTGAATCCACATACGAGACTAAAACGATAAGAAACTGCCCGTAGTTTTCGACTTCTTCAACATTTACTGGACCAACGTTCAAATTTCTGATTTATTACAAAAGACTCATTTTATATGACAGTTATCAGACCTATTTAGACATATGGAGTTGAGCTTTGGGGCTCAACTAAACCTTTTAACTCTTCCCGTATCCAATCCTTACAATCCGAAATCCTTCGAAAAATCCTTAATGCTCCTTACTTTGTTACAAATAAACTTATCCATAAAGATCTTAATGTCCCGTATATTGCTGATTTAGCCCAAACCAGATACCTGTTCTTTCATAGCAAACTCCATAACCACGCAAATCGACTAGACCTTCAACTTGCTTCTCATTCTATTCCCGATAACCCTCCGAGGTGCCTGAAAAGAAGATGGCCTAGAGACCTTCTAGTGTAGAATTGTTTTTTTTTTTAAATGCTTCTCGTGAGTAGTTATTTCCTAATTTCGACATGTTATTGTAATCATAAGCAACCCATTTACTAGATGTATATATTTTGTGCAGTTGTAAATTTCAATAAATGAATAAAAAAAAAAAGAAGTTATAATTTACTCATCTCACAAATAATTCGCAATATTGAACAAGGTTAGAAGCTCTTTCTTCTACCCCTTGGTCAGCCTCCAAGGTCGATATAATCTATTTTATATGAATGTGTTTTCAATTATACTTCAAAAATTAGTATGTTATTTCTTTAGAAGAATTATTCATTGGAAATTGAAATTTCCATTTTTCCTTTCCACTCATCACCGATTTGCAATATAACCATAAATAAGAAACCCCCTTTCTAAAGAGGATTAACACAGTATTGACTATCAAAAAAATTATAGTTCTAAAAGAAAATTATTTTAAAGATAATCCTTTCTGTTCCAGTAGCGAACATACAGACGAACACCCCTACCACTGGTGGAGGGAGAGAGAAAGGTCTTGGATATAAACAGCTCAGCGCAAGCCGCCACCAGTTAGTGTATTGTGTGCCCTCATGTGGATCTTACAGGTAACGCTACAGTAGATATTTTAAACGTCTTCTATGTATATACATAATACATAAATATTTAACATATTAAAATATTTGCTACCTACAATTGGCGTACAAAATCAGAAATTCCTCATTATAATATCGGAAATAGCATGAAAATAAATAATTTTAGATTAATATAAACTAACTTAAAACTGTTCCTTATCAATTCATAATTAAGTAGATAGGCAGATAAATATTTTTAAGCTCTATTCACAAAAATAAATAATTAAATTATTAATAATTAATAAATAAAATATTTAAAAAATAAAATAAAATATATAATAACAGAAAACGACAATGGGGGTTCACTGTTGCCCAAAATATTAGACACAACATAAAAAAAAATGTTAATAATGAAAATTTGACTGCTCGGGTGTATAGTTGCTATTTTATCTATTGTATAATTATTTTAAAAAACACAAATAAAGTGCTTGAGGTACGCATAATGGTATAGAAGGATCATTAAAATTAGGATTGATGAATTAATTGCCACATCTATTGGAATTATTTTATTATAAAATTGGTTCGAATGCTAAACATTCATCTTCAGTTCTGAGAAAATCTAGGAGGTATTTATTGTAATGTTTAGCATTCGATACGAGTATTCTAATAAAATAAAAAAAAACACAATTAATTTATCAATCTTAATAAATTAATTGTGTTTTTTTTTTCATTTTTATAAATAAATATAGCTATTCTATGTTGTAAAATAAAGAAAGAAAATATCAGAAAGAAAAAAAAATCTTGTTAAATAAAAGTGAATTGAATGTGAGCTGGTTTTTCCAAATTTTGGTATACTATGTAAGTCAGTCCATATATCTATTTTATTTTCACATTCACTCAAGGTATATTTACATCTATATAATAATTAAACATAATTTACCTTTTTTTATTAGTTATCAATTGCTGAAAAAATCAATCATTTGCTGAATTTAATAAAATACTGTTTTTAAAAATTATAACTTAGTATACGAAATAAATTTTTAATATCTTACGATAGCTGATTCACTAAATGATTATTTATTTAGTATGAATCACTTACATCCCTGATAGAAATCGTGAAAATAAACATGTATATATTGTTCTGACTTTAATATTTTCATTTACTAAAGCAATATTTAATAGCACATAAGATAAAAATAATTTTTAGTTATTAAAGTTTTGATTCCAAAAGTTAGGTTACACCACCCCATTCGTATGAATAATGGATTTTTCGCTAAATCAAAAAATAAATTACATTTCGTAATTAGCAATTTAATATTTTTGTTTTTAATTTTTTTTTCTTTTTTTTTTTTAACTACTATTGATCTAATTCATATCTAGTTTCAATTCATTCTTATTTAAAGTGCTTCTTTTTGTAACCAATTTATTTAATTAAACAATGTATATTCATCAGGGAAAAAAAATCAATAATTGAAATTGTCATTCTATTTTTCTATATTCTATTTTTCTATATTCTATTTTATTTATTTAAAAATTTACCTAACGATTTTTATTTGCTTATTTGTTCATCATTAAAACAAAAGAAATAAATTTGGTCCTAGGTTTATATGTATATTTTACAAATATACACATTTCGTATTATTACAAATATACCATGGAATTTTACGATATTTAATGTTAGTTTAATCGATTTTCTATGATCATTGAAACCTTGATAAACCTTGATGAGGCATCAAGGAAACGTCTATAAAACTATACTAAAAAAAAACATGTTTATATTTAAGGAATAACTTCATTCTAAATCATCAAAAGGAAACTATTTTAGTCAATGTTCATGTATGATTAACTTTAAAAAAACAGTTTTATTGAAATATTTCTATTAATGAACTTTTCGTTATAAAAATGTGCTTATCGATAACACTTAATGAAGTAGGAAAAAAAATTGTTTTGATGCTTTGTAAAACATTTTCCTTCCATCTACTTGAAACATTCAACTTCGAAAAGCTGCGTCAGCTTCTAAGGAAACTACAGTTCAAGTTAAGACATAACAACCATTATCAAAAAAGAAAAGAAGAACGTTATGCTTCGTGGTGTATTCCAATAAAAATAAACATTTAGAAGCATGAATCCTACAACAGAACACTGATCAAATAATAAAAACAGTTTTAATTTAATATAATGTTTTTTTATTTAAACTTTTTGTTACGAATGTGTTCACATCAATGAGATTTTAATGCATGTTAAATTAAATATGTTTTGTTTTTGAATTTATGAAATTACAGGAAGCCAGAGTTTAAAGATATTTCATATTTATTTAAATAATTATCAATGCTCAGACAGATCTTTAAAAAATACATTAGTTTTGTAGTAACACTTAATAACTAGAGAAAAAAATATATATGTTTCAAAGATTCTGTTCTGTTAAAATACACCGAAAATAAATACTTTGATGCATGGTCCTAGCCAAGACCTCTGACTATGTCCCCTAGAACAGATTTGACTTCATCAAATTATTTTAATTAATTTCTTATTAATAAAATAATCAACAAGCCTTTAGTTGATTTGAATAAAATAAAAGATTTGAAGAAAGCTTAACTGACTGAGAATATAAGCATAGCTGAACAACAAAATAATACATTGGCCGCTTTATTGATATCTTGTTGGGTACTATTTAATATATACAAAATTAAAGAAAGGCCGTTCAGAAAATACACCTCGTAAACAGAAACAGATTCAGAAAATTCTGTATTAATTAACGATAATTGCAATATACATGTTTAATTCAGAAACATTCTCTGATGTTGGAGTATATACAAAATATTAATTAAATTAGCTTGAGGTTGAATTAGTACTATCAATTACCAACTGCTACATTTCAAGTAAATTTAATTATTCCAATTGGGCCAATAAAACATCTGTATTTAATCCCAATTCTGTACAATTCATTCTTTGAATATAAATAATTCATGGGGTCACCTGTGGTGTAGTGGTTAGCATAGCAACCTACTAAACCCAAGATCGCGGGTTCGCAGCCCGGCAGATGACCTTAGGATTTTTTAAAGGGAGTAATCAATCCTTAGCTATGCCATCCTTCGGAAGGGACGTAAAATGGGGTCCCGAGCCTGTGCGATGTCAGGTACTCGTTAAAGATCGCTATCCTAATTATACCTGGATAGGCAAAATTTAGGACTCCCACCGTAGCATCGTCCGATTAGCCATAGCAGCATAAAATGACGTTAAACGAAATAAACAAACAAATAATTCATATGACTGTCTAAATATTAAAAAAAAAAAAAAAAAGTTCTCAGGTTACAATGTCAGATTCAATATGATTCAAATAATTATTTGTTATATTTCTGTTTTTGATTTATATGAAAAATCCTTCTTTTTTTTTATTATAAAAGTCTTTGAAATTTTTTTTAATTACATTTTTTTTTTTGTATAATTATAATAAAAAATATTAATTTTGATAATTTTATTTTAGCTGATATGACCTGACATGTCTTTATTTGTCCAATAGGCTTAAGATAATTTCTTTTGTTTTGTTTTTTTAACATAATTGGTTAGGCTATTTCTGACCTAAACCTCATTGAATAAAATAGAAATAAATTGCCTTTTGGTTGGGTCTATAGTTTTTGATTCAATTTTTTTTTTTTTTTCACCCTCAAAATGTGTAACTGTTTTTTTACACTCTAAAATGTCAAACATTTTGACACGCTCAAGCTCTGTTGCTTGAACCGAACGTTTAAGGACAGTTTTACATTAAAAATTTATTGTAGAATACTTTTTATAAAATAAATGGGTAACCAGACAGTTACTGACACCCTTCAGGAAATATTCGGAAATATTCATGCTATAATTAAAGAAAAAATAGTTCAATAAAACTGAAATTTATTGTTATTTTCCCTTAATTACTATACTTTAAGCTTAACAAGAAAGTTTACACCAAACATTATTCCTGGAATGTATTTTGCAAGATAGTGACAATAGCTAATGTAAAATCAATTATTAAACCTTATGGATATCTTTTAAACTACCGATAGAATTGGAAGTATTTATACACATAGTCCAGTAAATAAACACAATGTAGATTGACTTCATATCTTCGTTAGGAATAGTTAAAAGGTAAATATACTAACAGTTCCCGCCCCTGGGGGTGGAGGGGGGGGGGTGAGCTAAGAGTTGGGAAAGGGGAGAAGTTTGACTTTTTTGGTTTTTGAATTTTATCTCGAAAACGGTTAAATCCAAAAAAAATATGTTTCGAATAAACATTAAAGCTAATTAAATTTCCTATAAACTTGACTTTATATAAATTAGTCGTAATTCTAACCGTTTTCGAAATATTCGTTATTGAAAATCGGTGCTTGAAAACAAATGTTACCTCACTTTTTGTTATACTTTTGGTTCTAGTACCTTCCACGATCGTTTCTAAAAAAAAATGTCTGAATCAAAATTGTAGGGGATTAAATTTTCATCAATTTCGTATATACGTTTCTGGCATTTGAAGCAAATGTTTAAAAAAAAGTGAGGTAAACATTTTTTTTATTTCAAAAATTATCGATTTTTAATAACGTATATCTCGAAAACCGTTGGAATTTCGACAAATATGTATATGATTAATTTTATAGGAAATTTAATTAACTTTAATGTTTATTTGAAACATATTTTTTTATAGTCTAACGTTTTCGAGATATAATCGAAAAACAAAAATTGGGACCTTCTCCCTTCTCCGCCACCCTTAGCTCACCCCTCCCCCTCCCAGGGGCCTTCTAACTATTCCTAACGAAGCTATGAAGTCAAAATTATATTATTTCATGCACTATACACCCCTCATTTCAGCATTCATTGACTGGACAAGCAGTTGAGTTAGTTGGATTTTATTTTAACTTTTAAGTAAGGGTGTCAATAACTGCCTGATTTACCCTCTCATTCGTTGCTAGGACCTGCCGTTTAGAAGCTATATTGATTTGAATAAAGAAAGTCTCGTTTTGCCAACATTTTCAAAGTGTTAGGGCTTTTTTCGCCTAACACTCTAGCTCCGTTGGTGTAGCCCAAATGTGACGATAGTTTCCTGATCTGAAATTTGATTTAATAATAATATTTGTTATGCTAGGATCTACTGTTTTGGAGTTATATCGGTTTGAATAAACAAAGTTACGTTATGCCAACAATTTTTGTGTTGGAGCTCTAGCTTTGATGGTGTTGCTCGAATCCAAAATTTGCAGACAGCTTCCTTATCGTAAGCAGTATATTTAAAATAAGTAGACTATAGAAAGACAAATCCATGATCTACCTATTGCTTTTCCAGTCAGGGAAAAATTTAGTTTTTTTATTCATTTATACATAAAAAATACACAGACAACAAACATTTCAAACACTACGATTTAGTATGAACACAGCTTACAGCTTTATATATGCCCATTGCCTTAGACTATATAAAAACAAATACAGGATAGGTCACGACAGACTTCAAGACAAACTAAAAATAACTTAGAAATAATTCATAAATAACTTACTGAAATCAAAAAGGAGATGGATGAGGGATCTCCTTAATGTAATAAATAACCTAAAATATAGTCAGGAGAGAGGACAGAAGGTGTTGGTTTCCCTCATTCCATACATTTCATTGTTCTAAGAATTCAACAAATTCTATAGCCTTAAAGTTACAAATTGAAAAATATGTGTATAAATAAAAAAAAAAAAAATTGGTGGAATGTATTAATAATTAATCGACTAATACCACGTAAAATAGTACGAAAAAAACTATTTTCTTATTTGAAAAAAAAAAAAAAAAAAAAAAAACCTAAGTGAATAAATATATAAATTTTCGATGTATATTTATAATAATACAAATTTATTCATTTATTCGCTTTATTCATTGCAATTACCCCGCATTGGGGATAGTTTAAGAACCAGCTGCATCGAATGGTTCATAACTGGGAGCTCATCCACTATCCAATTATAGTTGGATATCGACCTCCTCTCACTCATTATTTTTATTGCCCGGTATTATGCATGTTTACGATCGCTAAACTATCTCCGGTGGAAACATTATATAAATTTCACAGAACTAATAGCATTTCATTAAAACATTTCCAATACCAACGGGTTTTTAAGTCTTAATAATACATGCGAGCATTTATTTATTTATATATTTTTATTTATTGAATTTTTAACTGTTTCAATGTATTTTTTTTTATTTATCTATTTATTAAAATTTAAAACTGCATAGAAAAAAACAAACACAAAAACAACGATTAAGTAAATTTCATAATAATCTACATAATAACATGAATTGCACGTGCATTAACTACCCACTGGTAAGTTCTATATCAGAAAGTCCCGAGGCCATCTTCTTTTCGGGCCTCTCAGAGAATTGTCAGAAATAGAATAGGAAGTTGAAAGAATAGAAGATTTGAACGGTTATGAAATTTATTACGAAAGGAAAGGTAAACCTTTTCCAGATGGGTTTTACTGTCAGAAGATATTTTACTTCACGTTTCAATCAATAAAAACAAACATATAATTATCTACGAATAATAATAATCATACTATTAAAATAATATAAAAATAAAACCAGCTGTAAATAAATATACAATAAAAAAAAAATATATATATCATCCTTCATATAAACCGAAAAAAAAGAAGTAAAATATCTATAATAAACAACGATGCAATAACTAATACATGTATAAAAAATAATAAGCAGTTAAATTTAAACCTAATCCAATTTATTGAAAAATTATTATAAAGTTAGAGATAAGATGGTATAAATAAATTAATACATTAAACCTTCAAAATATTTGTAATAAAATAATTTTATAATGATGCCTTGGAATATAGTTAAGATTTTCGTATTGTAAATCAAACTCTGATATCGATGAATAGTACTAAAACTCATTGCTTAGATAATATAAAACAAATAAATTAATTAGAATAAAATATGGTTCTTAATGAAGTACATGATTTAACATATTTCTTTCAAATGAGTGAATAAGTGTTTAAGTCAAATTCCCTTACTTTTCAGAGCATGAATATGAAAATTCTATTAGGCTACAAGAAATAGAATTATGTAAAAAATATTTTATATTTGTATAAAATCTTAGTGTTTCTATAAAAATATCAAATATCTTTCACATAATGCTAATTCTGGAAGACTAATCGAATTTTCCAAGTCGCCACCTAGAAAATGAGGAAATTCGACTTAACCACGTATTCACTGGGGTGAAAAATTTTATCTATCAGGAATTTAAATACATATATAAATAAATAAAAATATTTTTAAAAAATGTAATAATTGTAACATAAAAACTAAAGGTATGAAAGGACTAAATCATTATTACATGCTTGTGTACACACACATATAGTTAAATGTATATACGGCTACAATGTAAATATATAACTAATACAATTTATTAAGTATCTATAATGGTATCAATACGAACATGCCTAGTTAAAAATTTAACTTTACTAACCAGATATTCTCAATAATCTCGATTTGAATATTGACAGAATCAATTTTATTTCCATTCATCATAAAATAATCTATAAGCAATCCTATGAAATGGAAACAATTAAATTCGGATTATACGAATTATATAAATGGAACGATCATTCGATTTCTAATAGTTATTGAAAATTTAATTTAATTATAAAATTTGATTTTTAAAATACATATTATCTTAATTTTTATATGTATGAATATAATCAATCTTTGGTTTGATCAATAAATATTCGTAAGATAGGATAAAAATACGTAAAAAAATTAAATAAAATAATTGATGCAATCAGTCCCACCGTATATGGTTATCGTTGCAACCTGTACAATATAAATATGATACAAAAAACATTATTAAATTACAGAAATTATTACAGTTAAAAAATGTTATAGTTTTGAGAGGTTATTTAGTTAATTATAAATTTTATACTTTTTTTTTTTTTTTCCTTATTCAGATAGACGAATTTAGTTCTATATTTTTTCCGTTTGACCTTCACCGGCCCTTTGAGTCGTGAGGCTGGACTCGACAATCTGCCGTACGTGCGTTGTCAGAGTCGTGATCTGAAACAGTAAATCAAGAGAACGACTTCAAACTTGTAAAAATAACTGTACTATTAGTTTCAGATATATTTATTTTCTACTATGCAACGATCGGATAAAGTATTTTAACTTATTCTTACAACAATTAATGAAATTTACTTAAAGGAAAATAAATTTACTGTCGGAAAATAAATTGACTATTATCGGTTAAATATGATAATAGTCAATACAAAATATTTCTTGATGTGCAGTTGCTTATGACGTTATTGTTACACAAAAGACTTACAACAATGTAATAATTATCAATATAAAAAAAAATTATATTTAGTACGCATGTTTCCAGATAGCATTGCAGAGTCACGAAAGACAACTGTTGATTTTAAAGTCTGGTGGAATTTATTTTAAACTTCCAATAGAGTTATCACTTCATAATCAGTTATTTAGGTGCTCTAAATGTTTTTGCTTTCTTTAGTAGTGTAAAATATTTAAAAGTCATAAAAAATAGAATAGAAAAAAAAAACAAACTAATTCAGTAAAATCATAACTGGCCGAGAGATTTTAAAAATAAAACAACATAGATAAAAGTGAATACCAATATGCATGAGAACAAGTACAGAGAAAAAATAGAAAAAGAAAAAAGAGAAAGAAAAAATAAATAGAGAATATAGGAGTTAATATTATAAACAAAAATTCGGAAAAAAAAATGATAATGAAAATGAAAATATAGAAAATAAAAAATAATAATTGCAAAAAATGAAAACATTATTATAATCAAACTATAATTTACGCTAATGCTTTATGTATTACATAATTTGTGATTAAATACTGAGCACATACATCAATATACTAATATTAAGCTTAAAATAGAAACGGTTTGTGTTTTTACAAAAATCAAAACTATGTCCGCCTGTAACAATACTAGTTAGTGATAACTACTAAAACTACTTAGTTAGTTTTATGAAGCTTTGATGAAACATAAGAAAATAGTTTAAAGTTATGAAGAGCTTTACCGGTTTTAAGACCTAATCAATCAGAGTAAAAAATATAAACAATCAAACAATGATTTATAGTATAGAAATAACAAATTAAAAAACAAAACAATTTTTTTTCACAGGTAATCGTAATATAATTTTTTTTTTTTGGGGGGGGGGGTATCATATCATCTTGGTTTTATAAAACTCACTATAAATAAATAATTAGCAACATCAATATTATATGTTTTTTTAAAGAAAATCATATTTGGGTATCATGCCCTTTGTTGCTTTCTGACACTCAATGTAGCATCTGAAATTATTTTAGTACAATAACCTCATAAAATCTGAATGAATTCGGTGTCGTTTATATCGAGTCGTTTCAAATGAAATGTCCGTTTTTATTATTTAGGAATTCAGAGAGGGATTATTTGACTTCTGTTGTTTATTTTGATTATACTTGTTCACAAAGTCTAATGGCTGTTATTATCCCTTAGTCTTTCGATAATATTTCCCATCACTTTAATTGATCTCATTGTTTAATATGACATAAAATATGACCATTGACAATTGCACGACGTATTATAACATTAATAATAATAACTTTTGAACCCATCAGTCCTTGTATCACAACTAATTCAACTGTCGATTCAAAATCCTTCTCTACAAAAACTTTTTTCTAATTTGCATCAATTTACTTTTTAAAATTAAAAGGATCAAATCACTTAAATTAATAATTTAATTAAATTAATTATTATGTAATAAACAAAGCTGAAAGAAAATCGGAGTTTCAAACTTGACTTTTTTCATTCAAACCAAATGAGCTAAAAATTATGTAACTAAAAATATTCAATATTAATTTCTGATGAAACTGTGGTCAAATGTTCCATCTGAGCAACGCCAGTAGAGCTAGAGCCTTACATTTTTGACGGTGAAAAAATGTTCCAAAAAAAAAAAAAAATTATATATATACCCCCAGCCAACAAACATATCCTTGTCAAAACAAAGGTTAATCGGAATGTACCTATATTCTTACCCAATAACGCCAATTCTTATATTTCATGACAGACAGTAAAGAATGACGACAGGGCTCAATGTCTTTAACAAATTTTCTTCCAAAATCTCTTTGATAGTTTTATCTTTATAAATTAAAATACTATTAATTTCTACTAGATAGAATAGTGCCACAATCTAGAATAAACTTAGAATGAAACCTAAACGGCCATTTGGAGGCTGCAAAACTGCAATAGAACATTTGATGGCAAGTTGGTTAGGTTTAAATGGAGGCATGGAGGACCTTAAAGTTTGCCAAGTCCCTTCCATTCCTTCGCCGAGAGAATAGGTTATTAGCCTGTATTGCCCCTTCGTTGGCTATCTCATCTCTTTCTCATTTGTACCCGGTCTCTCTTAATTTTCTTTTCTTTAGCATCACTGCATACATTATTTTCAATACTTCTCAGTACCAATTTTTTTTTATAGCTGCAGATTTCTATTAAATAACGGAAATTAGAGGAGTTTGAATGGAAAAGGGCCTGTATCTGCAATCTAATGCTAATTATTGTTTTAAAATTCAAAGATTTCAAATTACCATTTTTTCTTAAATTCTAATAGAAATATTTATTTATTATTATATTACCTAATCGATATTCTTTATTCAAGTGTTAACTATTATCGTAGTCTATGAGTGATTAAAATAATCTATACATTAATAGTTACATGGATAGAGGATAACCAAAGCTAAACAGGTCTATTACCAGGTTTGCTATAGCATAATCGGTCACCGAGAAGTAGGCGTAGAAACAAAAAGGCATATATATAAATCAGTCTATCTCCCGACCCTTACATATGGAAGCGAAAGCTGGAAATGCTTGATAAGCAAGCCAGCCGCATTACTGCAGCAGAGATAAGGTTTCTGAGGAGAGCAGTAGGTAAGACAAGAAGGGTTGCACCAGAAACGAACATGTAAGAGAACAATTCTAGGGGACAGAACTAAGGAATACAATCGAATCAGCTCAAGTGGTTTGGCCATGTGTGGCAAATGGAGGATAAAAAAGATCCAAAGAAAGTCCTGGAAGCTCAAAAGACCGCAAGGACGACCAGAACTTCCTACCAAGAGAAGATCCAGAGGATTGGAGGGAAAAGAGGAAAAACGCTCCAGCAGATGAAGAACCTAAGTAGGGACCGGAGTGAATAGCTGCAGTTTATTGAGGCTCCTTGACGCTAAAAATGGCAAATAAGAGGAAGATAAAGAAGAAGAAGAAGTAAGTGGATTTAGGAATTCGAAAACGGTTCAAAATTTTATGTTAAGCCCTTCAGGTAAAAATTAAAAAAAAGGTTTTCTATACTTCATTAAAAGTTTTGGTTTTTGATTTAATTTTTTCAAAGGGAAAATCCTATTACATTTGTAAGAAAAAAAAAAAAAAAAACTAACATACCAGATCGACGAAATTTCAAAAATTCTTAACAACAAACTCAAGAAGAGGATTTTATTTAGAAAATTTACATTAGATGACAGCAGCTGTGAAAACACATCAAACACCTTTTCAAACCCGGAGAGGATTCTGTCCTTTTTATAAATGACGATGGTTCTTGGACAGTCCCGACTTCAAATCTGAACATTTGGCTGACTATTTTTTGGAAAAGCATTCAGACTTAATAGACTCGTTACGAAGTATGTATACTGTCAAATCTAGATTCTCCTCTCTTCATGTCCCTTCTTCACAATCCATTTACTCCTTTCGAAATGTAAGGCAGATTAGGAATACTGAGACTCCTACTTATGACCTCAACAATGTACTTCTGAAAATACCATGGAAAGCTTTAGTATTTTTTACAACATTTTAAAACGCTAAACTAAGGACAACTTAATTCCTCATAAAATAGAAATATTCAGTGATTTCAATGATAATTTAACTTCACAATACAAGCATTGGCCTAACTCCTATAGATCTATCGGCTTTATTCTTTTAAGTTAAATTTTTTATAATTTAATTAACAACCGCAAACTTAACATACTAATTGACCACATATTAGGAACTAAAGTTACAATCAAAGGATTAAAATATTCAGGGTGAGAAGTGCTGAGATTAGATGGAGGGGAGAAGTCTCGGGTATTTAAATTTTGCTGTGGAAAATAAGAAGCTCTCTTTTGGATGAGCTTGGAGATGGAGGAAGAGGCTGCAGAAAGACGACCATGATTGAAGGATTGAATACGAGATGAATTGGATGGTTTAGTGGAGCCCCAAAGTTCAACTCCGTACGTCTAAATAGGTCTATTCACAGTCATGTATATGAGTCTTTTGTTATTAATTGGGAGCTTTGAACGTTTGCCTAGTAAATGTTGAAGTAGTCTGTAACGATGGGCAGTTTCTTGTCGTTTAATCTTTCGAAAAGATTAATGGTATAATCTTTCACGGTTCTAGAATCATAAAGTTTTTAATTTCTTTTTTTTTTTTTTTAATCGAAAGACTTTAATCGTTTTCAACTTTGGCTCAAGTAATAAAGGACGAAATCTTATAATCATTTCTTAATTATTTAATTTTGTAAATTAGATTAATTTGCCTGATACTGTGGAGTATAAAGGTTTGCACCTTACCTTTGTGTAAAGAGGCGTTTCGAAACGATATTAGAACGTGAAGGTTGTTAAACGTCTATTAAAACTTATTAAACTCTGAGGTGATTACTAATTAAACCAGATAATATGGCTCAACTATAAATTCCTCCAAAGGTTAATAGAGTATTACTCCCACAATATTGGCTATAAAGTTAAACTAAGACAATATAAATTAAAACTAAACTGTTACTAGTGACATAATGCAACTAACATTAAAGACATGCAAGAATCTACCGTTACTTAGAGCAGCCAATAGAGCGCTCGTCGTAATATCCCGCTGGAGTGTGAACGAGTAAGAATGATTTGAAATGGCACTCATCCTGTCAGAGATCGTTATCACGTGGTCAAAATTTATTGTGTATGACCCATAAATTAAGCATTATCCAGATATACAATAATTTAAGAAAGTTATCAACATTTGGTAAGGTACGAAATAAAAATAAAAATGTAAGGATAATAAAGAAATAAATTTTCTTACTTATAACCATATTTTGTGCTGTAAAAATTTCGGTAATAGTTCAACACCATAATCTTTACAAAAATTTACCATGACATAAAATATATATCCTAGAACTTTCGAATGATCGATTAAAATGCATTATTTGTTTACCATTCTTTTGCATGTTAACTAGATATATTAAAGATGTAAAGAATAATAAATAAAGGCTTAGCGATGTTTTGACAAAAAATAGTGAATAAATGAATATGTTTACATATATTCCATTTTATGGAATTATCATGACAGGAAAATGTGTAAGCATGAATGCATATAGAATGGACATTGTTTCAATTTTAGACAATAAGGCTTTATAGTTTAAAAAATGGGTGGTGCAAGTTTTAATGATAATTCATTAATTGGTTTCAACGGGCTAAAATCCATTACACCTGTTTCATTTTTTAAAATAATAAGAATCCGTTGAGAGTGGTAGTATTGTAAATCAAATTTCCTTTAGCTTGAGAAAAATTTTATGTGAATGTTCTAATTATACCAAAAAATTACATAAATTAAATTTTTAAAAATCACGGACGTGCCTAGTGGGTTGAGCTCAATTTATTATTATTTTTTTCCAATTTGTTATACTATTTTCATTTTTTTATTTTTAAGTCGGGAATCATGTCCAACACAACTCAAAGTTGTGATTTTAATAACTATTTTCGAAGCGGCAAATGCTATAATACTTAACACCATTCTCGTAATTAACAATGAAACATAATGAGTCACCAATAATAAAAATTGTTTAAACCATCTTTGGTTCAAAACAAGATACGTGGAAACAGGTAATTGTATAAAAAAAATAATAAAAAGTATGAACAATAAAATTGTTTTTCCTATTTAAATATTCCTTATTTTGCAACATAGATGTTTTCCAGAAAAACTAATAAAACAATAATAATAGACTCACCACATGATCTTGCGTGCAAAAATACATAAGCATTACTTGTTACATGTTGTGTTTGAGAAATTTCTTAGTACTCACTTCGCGCACTAAGACTTAAGAAAGGTAGCGATTCTTTATTCAATTTACTGCAGAATAAGAATCGAAAATGAAAATAGGAATTCCTATATGTAAATAAGATGTTGATTACGATAACGCACGTTTAAGCACTCTTGCACAATGCGCACCTGCGTTTGATTTACAAAATTGAAATCAATGTACAAAATTATAGGGCAGTTACATGACATACTTTTGCTCTATCTCATAAAATAAATGGATACTAAAATTTAGAGGGGTACCTGGCAGAACAAGTCGTCAGATTTTGTCGCAAATGTCGCATTTCCACCCCCCCCCCCCCCCCCGCTAAACTTACCATATTTCTGTCTGGCAACATGCAGTTTTATTGTCAGTTGGACCTCCTAAACAATAATAAGAAGAGAAACATCGGTTCACGATTTTGGAATACTCAACCACACTCAGTACCTAGACCAGGGGTCGGCAACTAATTGTGGATAGGTCCGGACAAATTGAAAAATAGACTTGGGAAGTTACGGGAAAAACTAGGCGAAACGTCGACATACGTCTCCATCAATTGAATCGAATCGAACGAACAAAGATGCTGTTGGTTATTAAATATATAACTTTGGACTATCATACTAATGTTTATAGAAGAACAACAACTTTAATAACAATAAATAAAATTATCATTATATCAATTAATTGTAACAAAACATTGTAATTTAATTACAAAAATTAACTAAACCTTTCACTTTAACTTTCATTCACAAGAAAATATGAAAAGTTACACTTGCGGTCTTGAGCCAGATTTTTAAATTTGGTTCACGCTCAGAGTATGTAATGCGAATAGTGTTCTCATGGTGAGCGTCTGTCAACCTTAGTAACGAGGCAAATGGCTAATTTCTTGCAGTTTCGTATTACTCTAGGACATGTTTACTCCAAAAGGTGGATGCAATTTTATGCATTTGCAATGAAATGTCTTCCTGCAAGTCTATCACCTCAATTTGGATCAAAGGCTTTGAAACGGGGACAAACATTCACAGTAATATCACTATATTCTCCTGCTGGAGGAACTGCAAAAGGAGCTTTTAAGAATGAAAACAACTTCTCTATCTCTGCAGTCTCCGAATCTTCCTGAAATTCATTCTTAAAATCTTCTATGAAATTTGAAAATACTGCAATGTCTTTTTCTGATCTAGAAATATTTCTTTCAAGGGTTATTGGAAACTGAATTATCTCTTGACTTGCCTGATCATGGATGATAGAATAGAAAATAAAATAAACATTATTTTAGAACTACGTCTCCTAAGAATAATACAACGTACAAAAATTGATACTATGAGTCTGGTTATCAAAAGATAAAATAAAAGAAATTAACAATCTGATTAACTATTTACAATCTTACAAATAAAGAACAAAAACAAACACAGATGAAATGAAAATATATAATATATGAAAATATGTATGAAGTTTTGCTAATTAGTATCATTTTGGAGAAAAATGCGGTATTGAAAGAGAAGGGATTTAAATGTGGACAGGGATGGAGCATCATAGATGAAAATTTGGCCGCTTTTTCTGACGAACGATTAATGCCTTAAACTATAGGAAAATAAAGTATTGTGTACTAAAATAATGAAGACACGGGAGAATTAAGAAGACTGCACTATGCGAAATTGTGGGGAGTCTAAATGATGGGTAAAATTCAGCTCATAGCAGCTCGATTGTTAAAATGTTTAAAGTCGGTTGGTATTATGGATTTAATAATAACCGAATCCTAAACAAGGTAATCTATTTTAAGGCGAGAAGTAAATAGTAGTATTGTGTCCTTATACAGTGAGTATACAGGGGTGATCTTGGTGATTTGAATTTTGATAGATTGGATTAAAGAGAGGTGAGTGATCAGAGATTAATTGTATTGGCGTCGAGCCTTCGGGTTCTTTATGCCTTATTATTATTACATATACTATTGATTACTCTTGACTTTTACTAAAAATTTTGATCATTAAGAATAGTAATAATTGCAACTGAGGGGCACGAAGATCAATTCAACGAAATGAAAGGTTATGTAAGCAGTAGGATGTAGAGTTCAGGATCAGGTTTAATTGTGAGATACTTGATTATGTAGACTCGTGCTATAATTAAGTCGTAATAAGTCATGGCCTCTAAAATGCCATATTTCGTTCTCCTTTGTTGATATAATTTTTTTCAAAGGTATCGATTCTTTGAAAGTCCTGGTTATTATGTTGCAACCATGCGAAAATGTGTTTTACAGTTAGTGCAAATTTAGTTACATTTGATCAACAAATACCAGAGGAGTATAACAGTGCCTTGGGTGAATATAGCGCTATAGATAACAGGGGACTTGAGCACAATATGGCTTTGCAGAGTGCATTAAACTGACTTAGCCTGGAGTACAGGGTAATTGGGGATCAAAAGCTCAACACTAGCCAGCTTAGCGCTAATCCTAATAATATACTGTTATGCTCTCTGCATTTATTCTACTTGTCAAGTCTCCGCTTACTTTTTGTAGTGTCCGATCGCTCTGGGGATATATTTTATACTTATTGAAATAAAACTAAAACTAAAAAACAACAGCCTATGACATCTAAATCGTAAATTTTTGTATAAAGGAACAAATAAATTTATTTGTATATATATTTTGAGAAGGCTTTAATTGATTATATTTTACAATCTGCCTCACTTAAGGGTAATAAGTAATATGGATGGTTAATAATTATTATTATCATTATAATTATATTATTGTATTATTATTATATATATATATATATATATATATATATATATATATATGTATATATATATATTTATTATTATTATTATTATTACGAGTAATACAACATATACAAAAAAAAAAAAATAATAAAATAAACCAAAACCTTTATACAATATAAGATATATAGTATCCAATATATGAAAATAAATTATACAATAATATACTAAAATGAAAAACAAAATTAAAAATTCAATCATATTCTATTTACAATATATACAGACTGATCCCCAAACCAAGCCTGTCACTCCACTTATGGAGATCCCAGCGATGCTCTTTCAACTACGTCACTGTTGTCAATACCAGATTAAACAGATTATTAATAAAAATCGAATGTTAACTAGCCCCTAGTAAATTTCATAGTATATTCGGCATATTTATCAAATCAATTTAGATAATGATGACAAAAGCTGATTAAATATTATATAAAATGAAATTTATAAAAAATAAGTAAGTAAAAAAAAAAAAACAAATAATTTTTTTTTTTTACTACTTCAAAGCTCGACTCGCTTTTAATCAAAGTGAGCAAATAAATTAATTGCTTATTTGTAAGAAATCCATTTTCCACGAAAATAAAATATTATTGACACCTTCATGCTAACAGGAACAAGTATTTATTACTAATTTTAAATTAGAAAAAATGTATTAGTCATTAATATTAAGACTGGACTACACAATAATCCTGGCACGTCAATGACAGTCCATTCCATGTCAGATCGACCAATGGTTTGGACCTTGACCTCTCCAATATTTATGGTTTTGTTACATCACTGAAAAAGAAGTTGTACTTACTATTTTCCATTTGATAAATTATTATCAATGTATTTTCTGTACATTACGATTTTTCGAAAAAAAAATTAAAATGTATAGGAAATATATCGAGTGAAGTATCAAATTAAAGGGCTTTCAAGTGGAAAACGAATGCTGCAAATTTGGGCCCTCTAGGTGCAATAGTTTTTTAATAGCGTAATTTCGAATGTTTTTTTTTAATATTTAAAAGCTTATAACTCAAAAACCAATAGGTGGAAAAATTTAATTTTTTACATTTTAACTAAACATACTTATACTTACACATGGTAAAAGATCACATTCAGACCTTACACCAAAGATTTTATGATAAACTCTAAGAGCATATCAACAATGTTGAACCAACATGCCGGAGGATACTCGAAGAAGGCTAAAAGGAGTTGGTTGAGAGATCTCCGTTAAAATGAATTAAATATAATGTTAGAAGTAAATACCGCTGAGTGCTGACCTTCTGATGTTCCAATTGTCTTTCACATTATCATCATATCTGCTTGTTACAGGATAAGTGGCAGGTGTAAATTTAACGAAATGACGAAGATATTTTAACAGTTATGAATGTTTAAAAAAAAAAAAAAAATATCATACAACTAAACACCTAAATAATAGATATGAGCCGAGTCATATCTGAAATATATAGCAGAAATGTTGAGCTTGGCAATCAATCGCCTTGTAGGAATCAGGTTACTGGAGTGTACCCAGGGACTGTTGTGAACCCCATACCTTTGCCAATTTCTATCCGAACTGGAAACAATTGTGGAAAATCGGGAGGTCTGGGAAAGGCGGTGTCGTAAGTTTGTCTTCTGTTAGGAGTTTCACATGAAAGCGTCTATCAGATACCTGGGTGACATCATCGCGGTGGGAACAAGACCTATTTATTATTTTGGCATAATTATTTTTTCACAGAAATATAATTTCTCACATTAACTGAGGCCGCGAATAGAAAATTACTATATATGTACAAATACTGTTAGTCACTATCATATCCATGCTATATAGTATTTTTTTTCCTGACATCTACAGTTTATTTTTGATTTTTAGGAAGAAAATACACCCATATTTATGAAAAACATACATTATAACAAACATAATAATAAAATTTTACTGGATAAAAGCCTGAACTAAATAGCAATAAATATATAAAAGTATATTAGTAAGAATGAATTAATAATAGCATAATAATAGAATTTTTAATTTACACTTGTTCTAATTTTATTTTTATCATTTTAACTTACAAAAATATCCTCTCATTTTGATTACCTAGCCTCTTCATTAGGGATTTCACAATTTTTTATACATGTTTGTGGAGTTTGCAAACAGTTAGTTTTTTTTTCTTGAATGAAAAAAAACATACAAGGTAATAAATGTATGAATATAAATAGAATCATATCAATGTAGAGGGATAGTGAAAAAATACTTTCAGACTATAATACAAATGCTTTTCATTACAAGGTAAATAAGGAAATCTACATTCTCATCTTATATAAAAATGGCATTTAGTACGTTTTGAATGGGAACAAGTTTACCAATCGATTGAGGAGAAAAAACTTGGATAGTTAATTTTTATAGAATTTTTTTTTTTCGAATTGTAGATTTATCTCATTTTGGAAGTCGATCCCTCTTCATATGCATTATTGAGGCTTTTAAATTCTCTATTTGTTATCTATTTCTAAATATTTTACTTTCGGAAACTTAAAGGTGTTCTTCTTCAGCCACGTAGCAGTAAATTACTATAAGCAGTTCTTCTAAATAACTTTATAATGGTTTTGTACATTCTAATTTTTAAATTTTTTGGCTGAGCCTGAGTTGCTAAAGCATAAAAGTCTTAACATTACGGAATGGTGTCTTGCTTGCCTGTGCGTAATACAATAATGCAGCGAGTTTTATGCTATGTTTAAGCGTTTTATGTAATGACTAGGGCTATGAAATATAAGCCTTTACAACTGAAACATCTCATATCATCAAAATGTATATTTTGTGAGGCATTTGGTGTCATTTTGATTAATTTTTGTTTTGTCATAAATACATGTTTTTACTTGTTTGGAACTGTAGTTGCATTTTATCTACATTTTTGCCATTTTGATTTTGACATATATACATATTTTTCCATAAGTGAACTGTAATTGCATATTTATTTACAAATCAGCATTCTGTATTCAAAATATTTGGTGTTTCCTAGCAGACCAAAAAATAAAATCCGAGTTCGTGTTTGTCCAGGTACTGATTATTCGCTTTCGAACTTTCGATCGCATTTGTTTCTCCTAGAATCGTTTAATTGGATTAATATCTCGTTCTCGCTCCACTTAAATAATTGGAATATCACTCCACTTTTCTTATTTTCTCTCTTCTCACCATCATTTCATTACCAAGTTTCCCACACAGTGTTCTCTAAGACACATACATCATTTGTCTACTGTCTGATTCTTTACGCCTAAATTGCCGAAAATCACTATTGCAATGACGAGAGATATATTTATGTACGGAAGTTTTTGATTGAAACTTTTAATTGTGATGGAGACGTTATAGATTATATTCGTTTTGATAAAGCTAAATTAACCACTACAAGGTTTTTAACAACACAACAGAATAAAACAAATATAAGAAGTCAAAATTTAAACAAACTTTTATAAAACAAACTGCCACTGGATCAGAAAAGTCTATTTTCGATACCGATTAATTTCGTACCAGAGTTCGAGCTGACACACAGTTTCATAAATTAAGCCACTTTAATTAGGACGTAAAAAGGTTTTCTTTTTTACTATTTTTCGCTTGTTATACGTTTTTTAATAGTCTTCTTATCATTTCCTTTTTTTACACATTTAGTAAATTAAACTTATGTTTTTATTTTTGTAAAAGTATGTATTGCGATTGTTATTTATTCGTAATAATATTTGCACATTTTTGGTATTTAATTGCATATTTTACCCAATGTATTTGCGTTTGTGTGCTCATATGTTTCGGTTTTTATTGCATATAATTCACAGCGCTAGTATGACGTTAGAACGACACGGTATTAAATATGTTTTTTTAAATTAACAGTCACAACAACATTCATTTTGTTACATAAAATTTAAACAAAATTTTAGCATTAACAAATAAATGACAGGATTTCTAATGTACCATTGTTTTTCACAACTTTTCTTTCCCTAATGTTCAGGCGTGCACCTGTTCAGTTTTTTTGTTATCATCAATGTCTTGTAGGAATTTTTTTTCCTTGAACATTAAACGTGGAACGGACAATTAGCTAGGCAGGACTTGAAATAATTAGATCTTTCGGTTTAATTTTCTCCTCCAAATTTTATATATTTCTTAAATAACAGGAGGGGTAGGAGAGGGCTCAAACAAAGTCCCTAAACTAAGTTGGCTGTTAGCATGCAGCGCTGGATACATTATTTACATAATTAACCTAACAGTTTCCTTGTGTGCTCCTTGTGTAAATCTCTTTTTTATTCTCGTACTCTCGGGTGAATCTTAAACAAAGCATGAGGGGCCAGAATAGTAATGAAGAACTAAAGCATCTTATGGTTTCAATGAAGGATCGGGGACATGGTTTCTAGAACGGAATACTTAAAATCTCTTTCATATTTCTTACTAAATCCATATATTGGTTCTTTGTAAAATATATATATATATATATATATATATATATATATATATATATATATATATATTTTTATTCGCCTCCGTGGATAATACAACCTATGATGATGAGTTGAGAATATAGACTAAAGATGGCCACGGTATGTCCTTCTAATGTAAAACCATTATTAGAGTCCTACCCATGGGCTGTTTCTCTGTATATTTTTGTCATTACTTCGTATCGTGATTACCTTATATTTCCTTGATGCATTTTTTTTTTTAAATTATTTTTTAATTTACTAGGATAAATGTACAATCTGCCTCATTGAAGGCCAGTAGGTACAGAGATAATGATGAACTTTTTCTAACCATATATGCAACCACACAACAAGGTAATAATAATAAAAGATAAAAAAAAAAAATAATTATCTTACAATCATCAAAATAAATTAAATAGTAACAAAGACTATTGTGATACATTCACAACAAGTATGTGTACCCGAATCGAGCCTATTCCCCACTTATTGGGAGTCAAGGGTTGACCCAAAAAGATCCCAGCGCTGCTCACTCAGTTGCGTCACTTGTAATATCCAGTTGAGGCTAATTGTAAGTGTGAGCGCTATGGCCACGGATGCTCAGGACCTGAGTACAGAAGCTGGTCATTACCAGGACTCCAACATAACTTTATATTACAAAAGGTTTAGGGGCCATTGCCGTTTTAATCTTCTGGGAGGTTTATGTGGATAGTTAAGCCTGGATAGAGATGGAGCCAGAGGATTAGGATGATTGGATAAGTTTTAATGAAATTAAGAAAATTTTGAAGGAGTGATATCAAGGACAAAAGGTATTTTTGTAAGGCTTTATTAATGACACAATATGAGCGTTAACAATAAGTCGGAGAGCTTTGGATTGGAAACATTGAATGCGTTTGATATTGGATTGTCTGGCTGACCCCAGCAGTTGAAGTCCCTAGATACAAATAGTTAATAAGATTATATGAGGAGTTTGCTGTCAACTGACTGATGAAAATTTCTGTCTTGTAGTCTGTAGAGTTGGCTGAGTTTCCCATTGAGTTATCGTCTTTTGAGTCTAGTGTGAGGGTTCTAGGTCAGTCTTTCGCCAAGGTGAAATCCTAGGTAAGGTGTCGGATACATGTATAGGAATATTACTGAATTGGATGGGTGTACAGGATTTGCGGCGATGAGTAAAAGTTATATAACAGCATATGGTATCATTAACTTTTATTCTCCATTGGTTGCACCAAGCTTCAGTTAGTGGCTAAAACTTTAAGGAATGGTTGGTATATCAGCAGTGAAAAGATTATAGAGGACAGGACCTAGGACACTACCTTGTGGCACACCGGCATCAATAGAACTAAAATGAAAATTAAATTAAATTATGCGTAAAAAAAAACATAAAGAATAAATTATTGTAGTTAAATTTTTTTTTTTAAAGAAATATCAATTAAATTATATAATCCTATTCCACTAATATATACCATGAAACAGGCGTTTAATCGTTTCTGGCTTCTGCTTTATAAGCTCCGTGAATTTCTACCTTCTACATATTTCCTAATTATTCGATTCTACTTCAGTGATAGAACCTTCAAAATAAATCATAACTTTTCCTATTCATCCCTCTTTATCCTATCTGCCAGTGTCTCTCAAGGTAGTATCCTAGATCCCATTCTCTGCACGGTGAATATAGCTAACATTCCAACTCATCCTACCACTCCTCACCACTTATGTTGATGACACATGAGTGTTAGCAGTAAATAATGATCCTTTCAATGAACCTTAATCACTGCAATCTCATCTTACGAACCTTTAAAAATGGTGTCGAAATCGGAATATTAAATAAATTCAAACAAATCCCATCAAGTATCCTTCACTCTTCGTCGTAAGACTATGATTTCTTTTGTCCAACAGTATTCTTAAACAATATTCTATTAATCCCGGTTGAACAGCTCCACTACCTAGTGCTCCATCTGGACGATCATCTTATTGTAAATTGTTTATAAATGTTTTAGACAACAAAAATTGCTTTTCTGACAAACTTATTTGATTGTTTGTTAGTTTATGTGTTTATTTAAAAAAAAAAAAAAAAGGATATATCGTGTAGTTCGCAATAGCACTTTTAATTTTTTGTGAAATAGTTTGTAGATGTAGTGAATGTGCTTCGTGACAATTATAATACGTGCCCCTAAGTATGTCTTTCGTAATTAAGAGTGCATATTAAGTTTCTGTTAGATAAGACATCACATTTAGGACATCTGTGCACTGTAAAATATTATCAGTCTCACAATCAGCAAGAGATTTCATCGCAGACAAGTTTGTCTAATTAGCCGACTATTCTTATCTTATGATGAGAATATTTTCGTTTCTTCATCGCCTTATTTCCTCAACTCGATAGCTTAACAAGTTTCTATGTATGAATTACTAAAACAAACCAAACCACGCCCGTACGATACTTAAACTGATATTGACATATTCAGTGGGCTGGGTGGGTAATTAACGGGATTTAATACAAATTATATATATTATATATATAACCCACTGAATATGTCAAAATCGCCATATTTTGCCAAAACATACACATTTAGCGTGCTGGCATGGGAATTCAATGAAAATTTATTATATAGGATCTGATAGTAAATATAACCAGCTTTGAGATGAAACAAATTTTTTTTTTTGGGTCGGACTAATATTTTTAGAGTTATAGCGAAAAATTTGCCGAAAAAACGAGGACTTCACTACAGTACGGGGTTCTTAGTGTGCTGACATGTTTGTTTTACGAGATATGATCTAAATTCCATACACAGCATGATAGTAAATTTAAAGAAATAACAAAGTAAATCTTTCAGATGAAAAGAACTTCAAATTCGGATTCAGCAGCCCCCAAAAGAACATTGAGATCCGTTGAGAATAAAAGTTCCGCAGTATTTTTCCTCACCAAATCCTTATTTTATTGGACTATATCCGCAACCTCGGTTAACCCATTTTGTCTTTTATTTTTGTTTTCATACAGTAAATCAGTGAAGTTCCACAAAAACCATAGACGTATCCCCGTCACTCCAATTCACGATAAAGGAAAACAAAATTTAAATTAATAAAGCAAAAATTTTACTTATAGTAATACGAGTATAATGAGTCATTATTCAATGGTGGATGTTACCCGTTATCAGTTGGAACACTGACCAAAGAGGCAGTGTGAAAAGGATTAGCCGCTACCGCAGTCATTTTATAAACATTTTCATTTTCCTCCTAATTTATTGACATAATTTAGATTTATTTCTGAATAATATTTGTTTTATTCTTCAGTGATGTCGAACAACACATTCGATCCGTCCACACTGTCGTTGTCGATTCGACTTCCTTTGATCTTTACCGACTTGATTCGGGTTGCGGTTTGGTTCGACCCGACATATTCAACAAAGTCGACAACACGCACACACTGGTTCAACATTATCGACCGACAAAACTGTTCGACTCGGATCGACATAGTGTGGACGTACCTTAGTGTGAATTAGACTGAAGTCGATCGTGTCGAACGACAATGTTGATCGTGTCGAACGACATTGTCAATCGACATAATGTGGACACGGCTTAAAAGTTAATTTTCAGAGAGATCATACAATTTTGAAATATTCACTAGGTCATTATTTTATCTCAAGTTTGCTCTCTGGAAATTTTGTAACTAATTTTAAATCCTAATAAGCATTTGTTGATTGAGTGTAATGTCCTTAAAAATAAGGAAATTTTGTAAGAAACGGTTGACATATAATCTGGCCAAACTTACTTTTATTAGTGGGTGACCATCCGAACTGTTCATCACCGATCCGAATTGACCGAATTTTTTTAGTTATTCTGACATATTTTTTTAATTCGTCTATTATGCCCTAGAAGCTGAGAAAAAACAACGTAAAAATTATTTTATGTCTTGAGTTTGAAATCTTCATGGTTTCTTTACCAAACCTTTATATTTTAGTGGAGATTAAGTGAAAATGCAGTAACTGAAAAAAAAAAACATTATTTTTTATGATTAAAAAAAAATCATTCACTAATATATGTTATTACGGGAAAATTGTTTTAGGTTTTTATTTAACGTCACAGGAAACCCTTATATTTAACTTATCATCAAAGCTTATGTCGTAACTTCTATCAGGGCCGGCGAGAATATATTTTCTACAAACATATATTAAATATACAAATGTATTTGCCTGGACCTCCTTACTCACTCCACCTCCCAATATCATCCAAAAAGTACAGTTTATTTTTTTACTAATGAACTACAATGTTTCATTAATTTCCTAATACTATAAATCGCCATAGGATCATTTATGTAAGGTAATATTTGAAAGAGGTCAAATACGTTTCTTCCTAGTTCACATAACCATATCCTTGTTGAAAATACATAAAAAGGTGTTAAATATGTATTCTCTTTTTTCGACAGCATAAGCAGTGTACAGATATAATCTGCCGTTGACCTTCCTTTCGAGAACCCATTTATATCTATTTTCCTAGTTCTTTATTAGCAGATGGAAACAATCTAATTGAAAAATTGATTTCTAATATAATCGAATAACACAGCTGGAGTATTATCGGTTCCCGGGGCTTCATTGTTCTTAAGTTCTAATAGGATATAATATATTTCCTTTACATCAGAAGGCCAAGCAAAAATCTTATTTTCGGGTACCTTTAGTGTTTGCCTTGTTTAGCTCTATCCTTATTTCATAAATTTTTTGAAGTGGCTTTCTAACTCATGTCAAATATGTTTCTTCCTAGTTCAAATAATCATAACACTGTTGAAAATACATAAACAGGTGTTTAGTATGTATTATATTTTTTCGACAGCATAAGCAGTGTACACATATCTGTGGTTGACCTTCCTTTTGTGAATCTATTTCAAACGTTACTAGGCTTCCACATATCACACTAAATTTGATTTTATTTTTTAATAATTTAATTGAATTATCAATCTCCAGCTCTATACAACAAGGTACATTTGTTAACTTTCATGTAGAATGGCGCTCGCCACCTATCGGTAAATTTTCATACATCACTGTTATATTATTGCTATTTAATTAACAACTAAATTGAAAATCTGTAGTTTTTATTATTTTTAAACCTTCCTGGAACTATAAAGATAATGTAGCTAAAGTTTGGTATAGATTGGTTCAGTGGTTTTCACTATTAGTGAAAAATGGCATGTCCTTTTATATAATAGTATAGATTTGTGGTTATAGTGAATATCATCTACTGTTCCAATAGTTTTAATAAATTTTGATAATATTGCTCTATGTTCCAACAGTTGGCCTGGGTAATTAGCGCTGTGGGTGCCCTGGAAGTGGGGGTACCGGAGAGGTTCCTGCCACCGAGGAACTACAACCCACACCCTTACTCCGACCCCAGGGCGGCCATCGTGCAGCTGAGGGCGATCGAGGACCTCCCAGAACACCCATACGCTCTCTTCAGGAGACCGCCCTCCAGAAGGGACGAGGACACGGCACCGATCCAGTTCCCTAAGGTGCCTGAGGCCGCTACCGTACAACCACCCCCGAGGCTCAAGCCGGCCAATGTCAAGCACCCACTGAATGTGGCCAGGGGGCGGCAGTTCGTTCCTCTCCTAAGCCTGGTAAGACATTCAAACATAACGATCCTTTATAACTAACATCATACAATTCCTCATATTTAAAACATTATTTAGAAAAATGTATACGAATCAAGTGCATTTCTTATGACTTATATACCAATATATATATGTTGAGAAGAGATATTACAGAAGGAAGGAAGGGTGTCTGTGCTTCGTTGGTGTTACGTTTTTTTTAGCAATTATTTAATTCTTTTTTTTTTTGTACATTAATTTATTGAAATTTACAACTGTACAAATATATACATCAAGTAAATGTTTTGATAACGAATAAAATAACATGTAAAAACTTGAAAAGAACTACTCATCAGTAGCACTTCAATAAAAATTCTACAACAGAAGATCTCTAGGCCATATTCTTTCCAGACGCCTTGGAGGATTATCGGTAATGGAGTGGGGAGCAAGTTTAGAAACTAATAGATTTGAGTGGTTATGGAGCTTACTATGAAAGGATAGGTATCTGGTTTGGGCTAACTTAGCAACATATGGAACATTATTAAAATAAAATTGAAACTAGATCAAAAATGAAGAAAAATACTGTAGGCCTTACCTTTCTATTCCAATCAGTTGCAGATATATGATAACTCAAACACTTTTTTGGGGAAACCGCGTATTTTACCATAAAAGATGTAATATCTCCCCTTTGTTTCATCATTCTCCAAATTGTGATCACATTTTCGAATTTAGGATTACATTTTCCGTAAGATCAGAGTACATGTAACCTCGAATTTAACAAACTTGGGACTTAAAGAACAGCTTGATCTTCACCTTATTTAGGGAAGTTGCAATGTCTGATAATACTTCAACGCTCACCGTTTTTCGAATCAACTACCACAAAACTGCAAATCTCACAAAAACTTAAAAATGTAACCAGCTTTCATATGGTATGATCAAATTAATGATTCCATATCGAGTTCATGGAGAAATTACCTTTTAAAATCGGGAAAAACATGTTTTTTTTTCATTTGGCATTCAAATCAGTTACTTGGGTAAAGAAGACATTATGATAATAGTTTAGATTTTAAATATGATAAACTCTTCATTGGATTAAAAAGTAAAGGAAAAAATGACTGTTTAATAGAAAATAAAGGAAAACTGTACAAACCATTTCAAAGGATTTTATGTTATTACATTTATTTATTTATTGTTATTATTTTTTTTATTAGTTTTTCAATGTAAGGTTTAAAACCCAACGATGATGAACATAGGTCTCAATTTTGCCGTTGGCTCCTGAATGCAGATGATATTGAACTTTTTGGGTAGAAGTTTATGGACAGATGAGTTTGTTTTTACAGGGGAAGGCGTTTCTGCCTACCATGGGGGAGGGGGTGTATTAATTCTTCTACTGCTGTCGAATAGTGTTAGAAAATCACAGTTTGCCAATCAGATTGAATGTTGAGAATTACTAGGAATTGTTACAAAATATTCTACCACAGCTTCATTACAATATTCCACCTAAAGTTCGGCAAAATATGATTTTCCAACACCATGGTGCTCCTCCATGTTATAATGTTAGAGGTGCTGATTTTTGAATATTTGCGAAGGATAGCACAAGTATATGCTAAGATAAAGGACTCGTAAAAAAACATAGTACTTAACTGGATACTTTCTTTATTTTTTATCATTTCACTTGAACAAGTAATATTGTAAAGACGAGGAATGACCAAACCAACACCTGCAACTCCCAACAAATCCAACAAAGTGGTAGCCTCTAAACAGCTGCCCAAACTACTCAGAACCCGAGTTGGGTCTGCATTTCCCAACTGTCTATTGCAAGAGCTTCTTCAAACTAAGTTTCTGCAGAACAGTTAATCGAAAATTTCTCATAGCTCCACTTCTATTATCTTTGGCGAGTTTAGGTCCAGGGCGTGTTTATCTGTCAATAACGTTTTACGACAGAAAACTTATATGATGATATTTTGTTCTTTTGTACATGGTTAAATAAATTATTATTATTACCGAGACAGCATCAAATTCAATTATAAATAATTTAGGAGGTTGTCATACGTAGTTTTCAAATCTATTTTAATCTAGGTTTTTTGCTAGTATATATAAAGCTATTTTTTCTATTTATGCATATATGTAAAATGAAGAAGATTGCATCAAATAAAACTATTGTTAATCAAAGTGGCAGCTATAGAATAACAGCAAAAAAAAACATTATTTATTGGGGTCGCTCACACTTTGAGGTTCTGGAAAAGTAATTAGCTAATCGAGAAGCTTATATGTCTAGAACTAACTCTATTAGATTCATAAAAAAAGTTTTAAAATACTAAAATGAGTAGAGAGAGTAATTCAGGAAACCTGAGGAACTATAAATGGATTGTAAAATCATCAAAATTAGGAAGGCAAAACAGTAGAAAAGCTCCTCAAAAAGGAATTCACAGATAAAATAACTTCTATAATTTTATACTGGGAAACTGGATATTTAAGGCCGTTGCGGTTCAACCCAACCTTCGATTGCTGTGGAATTACGAGATAGAGATATAGGACATATAGATTTAGAATCCCCAAACATTTCAAAATTCAGAATAAAATTTCATGTGTCTCCTGCATTGATGTTAATGTGTAAAACGTTTATTGAAGTATTACAATTAAGTAGAATTTTAAATGTTATTGACATTTTAGTTAGTGCCATTTTAATTACTTTCCACAAGTTTACTTGATAATCGTATATATATGTATATATAGGAGAAGGTGCTGTACCTGTGGACAATTTTCACTTCTCAATTTTTCTAATTTTCGGTGCTTTATTTATCTGAGTGGTTATTGTACCATTAGATAAGAAATTTAAGGGGCTATAGAACCCTGGTATCTTTATTTTGAAAAGCAATTTTATTCTTACAGAAAATAATGTTTTGTAACTTACTGATTAGTGTCCATAGGTACCTTCCCCCTTTGTACCTGTGGACACTAGTGGTTGTACCAATGGACATTCATTTCTTCATATGTTTATAGGGATAATTAAAATAATGTTTAGAGAAACACATCAGCAATATTTTTTTTATAAAATGGACTAAACAAAATAGAATATTTAAACAAGAAAAGTCAACTTGATTATTAAACTAGAAGGCCGACAAGAAAGGTGACAACAATAAATTTAGTGTATGAAAGTAAATAGAAACTAAACTTATTTTTATACCTTTTAACAAAAATAAATCTTTTATGTACCTATAATTATTATTAACGAGTGTCACAGACTTTTTTTATGGAAAAAATCGAATCATTAAAGATTGTATCCATGAAAAGATGTAGGAAAATGTAATTGTTTACATAACCTCCCAGTGCCAGTTATAAAAGATGGCGGTGGTAATTTTCTTTTGATATCTCTTATTTCAAATTCATAATCAGTAGCTATATCCTGAAGAATAAATTTTGGGGTTCTATCATTTGATGAAATTTTCTTCAAGTAACAAATGTTGAACGTGAACGAGTCTACTTTTTCATTGATCAAAGCTATAAAATGCTTTACAACACAAAACATAGCTACCAACACATATTTCTTCATCATCAATTTCTTTACCTAGTTCATAATCATTCATCAATACATCCAAAAAATTACAATCTTCGCTTGATGGATCAGCCAAGATCACATTTGTGAAATCACTATCTTCACTAGTTGGATATTTTGTTGTAAATAGTGAGTGGCGAGTTTTTTGCTCTTCAAAAAAAAAAAGTTATACGAATAGTAGGTATCCAAATTTAGGCATTTTATATCACGCGGAAAGCCTACAAACTTTTCTGCAATATTTATAATTAAAATAATGAATTAATAAACAAACCGAAAAATCTGTTGCATCTGTGGACACTTTAAGATCTGTCCACAGGTTCAGCTGGCAATGGTGTCCACAGGTACAACTGAACGCCCTATTGTGCGGAAAGCTCTGTTTCACAAAACCCATAAAGGATAACTGATATGAAAACATATGAAGTTATGATAAATTTATCGGACAACCCAATGAAATATTACTGCCTAGAAAATTTCTAAGTGTAGGTCTTAAAAATTTTTAAATCACTGGTTGGATTTTTCAGGATTTGGAAGAAAAAACTTAAAAATAATAATTTATAGTAAAATGTTGATCTGACAATCTTGAAAACACACATGCAACTGCAGGGAGATGCTTGCAGTACTACCAATCTAATAATTTCAATTTCCCTCCTCCCATTCTCTCTTAATTAAAAAGGTCCACTGGTACAACTTTGGGTACAGTATCTTCCCCTATATGTATGTATATACTGTATACTGTTATTAATATCAATAAATAATGTTCAAAAAATCAATAAAAAATTCAAAACTTATTTAATTTTTTTTTTTTTTTTAATACCACCAACAACAGTTGACTTGGTAAGCTTAGTTGTATTTTTCACACCTAAGTTAATTTAGATTAAAAGTGTTAACTTCTCTAACTGTTATCTCAAATGTATGTGTATATAAATATATATATATATTTATATATTATCTACGAGGCTCACACTCATTCTAATAATGATATCCACAGGAACAGAAACAGAAGAAGAAATACGCCTTCTCTTACGCAGTGAGAGACAGAAGCTCAGGCGACGATTTCTCCCACAGCCAGGCAGGAAGCGGCGCTCAGACCAAAGGAGAGTACCGGGTGAAGTTACCTGATGGGAGGACCCAAGTCGTCAGCTACACCGCCGATCATCGAGGGTACAGGGCAGATGTCAGGTACAGAATATTATAAAATGTTTATTTCAGTAACTAATATAACTTTTTTGAGATTATGAGGTATTTGGATTTGCTAAGATCTGGCATATTGAAAGAGGAAATGACAATATAAGGAGAGATGATACTTTTCCTAATATACAATATGGTCTCCATGTTGTGTTTATTCTGTTTTCAAAAACAGAGTATCTGTTACGGCTTTAATAAATTCCATAACATGTTCCAGTTTTCATTTTTGTAGACATCATTTTTCTATTTACTGATTATATTAGGAATGGAACAAACTGATTTTTTCATGATTCATGACACATAACTAAGTACAAAGACTCGAGTAGTATTTGACATCTGTGATACTATAGAATATACTCGGGACTTGATTAACCGAGTCTCGATCAACCAAGACTTCTGTTTTATTATTATCATGTAGTATATTATTATTCAATTTATTTTTATTTTTTCTCGATTCCTGAACAAGACATTAGACAATCTTTGTATGAGCATTACTACGGGAAGGCTGAATGATAGGGATGTCGGTCTACTATGAAACGAATTATCATAAAAAAAATTTCATAATGAAGAGTTTCATGCTGGGTTAGAAAAGACACTTCAATATCTGGAAGGCAGAACTGTGGCAACACCGTTGGATTAGATGGATTTTTGACAATGGAGAGATCGTAGGGCGGAAGATAGGATGTCGCTTAAAAGCAAATTAGTAATTTTTTCAAGTAATACTGGTTCTTGTTTATATTATGATTGCATATATAATAAATATAATTTTGTTATTAAATAGATATAATATATCTAAATACATCTTATGTATTACTTCAATTGTCCTACGTAACTTTTTTTAATGTTTACGTTTCTTTTTCTCGATTAACCGAGGATTTGGTTATCCGAGCATATCTCGATCCCCACGTCGCACAGTGGTCCAAAACAGCCTGTTTTGCGAAAAAACCCTATAACTTTTTATTTAAATGCGATAGAGACTTGAAATTTGGTACTTTAAAGCAATATTATTTCCCAGTCATAAATCAAATATAGTGAGCTGAACATTTTGTGTTATTCAAAAAATAATCGCCATTTTGATATTTTAAAAACAAAAATATTTTTTTAAATATCGAGCAACACATCAAATTAAATCTATTGCAGAGCAGATCAAATATAAATATTAAATGTTTATTGATTATTTTCAGAAAAATACCTCTAAAATTTAAAATTTAAAAACTTAAAAACGAATAATGTTCATTAATTTTAAGTATGCATTTATTAATATTTATAATTACCACTTATGAAAGTATTCTTTTAATTTCTAAAATAACAATGTTTTTACATCTTCATGTAAATCGAGAATTTTTTTCTTCGGTTGAACTCGGTAAGTATTGATATATGGATCTGAAGTTACTGGGAGCATATTCATCACGTCTTCATTTGTTGATGTTCTTGAGCACTTTCGAGAATGGTCTAACCGAAAGTGTCGTAAGTCTTTATTTCGCGCTTCTTGCGCTTCCTCGGATAAAGCACCTATTGGCAAAATAGCGGCTGATATTATTTTCGCACCATGAAGAAGGACTTTATGGACAGTAATAGGCATGTAGTACCATTTGTATAGTTGCACGAATATTTTTGCTGTATCTAAAGCATATTCCCCGAACTTCTGAGGATCTACAGCTTGCCCACAGTTGATAGTGTCCAAAATAATGCGGAATCGGTGTATAAGATCTTGATTGATTCCAGTTATTTCAGCTGTCAAGGCAGGATTTTCAAAAAAATCTGCGCGCAGAATTTCCATCATTTGTAGTTCCCACTCCCTGCTTGATTACATCGATGTTGAGGCCCAAAATCTGTTTGAATTTCTTTTGTATTTCTGATTTAGTTTCGTCTTTCAACTGTCTTGTTTCGGCATTAGATCTCCAAGATGCAAAAGGCTTATTATAGGCTACGTGTAGGATGCATTCCATGAATTTTATACGAGCATGAAGGGGTGACAACCCCATGTAAAGCGCCTCTTCTTGTTCAGATTTAAGTTTTATTTTATCTAAATCGTTCATTTCGGATGGTTTAGCTTTGCAGATAAAACACACGGCCATTGCTGACGTTTCTGTTACTGTTTGCGCAATTTTACCATCAATCATAGAAAATATTAGTTTATGTTTCACGCTGATTAACCTGCCATCGACATTGATGGCCGATTCAGTGAGCTGTATAATTTCATTTCTGATTCTGTCCACTTCATTCTTAATAGTAAGCGGATTTTCTCTAAGGAACTGAAATTGAAGAGGAGGACAATATCTTGTAGAAGATGGTCTAGTGTTTTCCCACATGATTAGAGAAGAATTAGTACTTTCACTTAAATGAAGAGGTACGAGAGATGACAAAAAAAATATTTGCATCAGAGGTGTTTTCTCCTAAAAATGTCTGTTTAAATTCATTATGACCAGCAGAGCCGTCGCAACCCCATTTCGATACTAGAGTAAGATTGTGACTAATCTTATCAAAATCTGTTCCTGATTTGGTCTTTAAAATCCTAGAAGCTGTGTGGTCAAGTAACTCCTGTAAACCCACTTTACTGTAACTCTCCGTTGTTTCGACATTAGACGGGTAACATTCTTTTTTCGATGCAAGAACTTGATTGCAGGAAGGAAAAATGTTACATCCTATTTCTTTAGCTGATTTCCTCAGAATTTCGTATTGATATTTTGAGAGGGACGCGTCTAGGATTAGTGCTAAAGCTTTATCAGGACTGAAACATTTAACTGATTCTCCAGAAATTTTCTTGGCTGCTGCTAGGATTATATCATCGGAAAAACTATTACGGAGACTTTTAATTTTATATTGTTGGGATCGAGCACAAGAATCGTTGAAAGCCTTTACAGGGCGTCCACCCAAGTCATGGGTAGTCCATGCACCTGTATTTATTTGTGGAATGCTAATATTTATGGATTTATTCTCAAGCCATGTTTCATTTTTTTGTTTAAAGTACCGTTTGATTCTACGAGCCTCTCGCCATTTAATGTTAAAACGTGGTAAAAAAGTTTGACATAAATACCCTTGTATTGTTTGAAGAAGGTCCGGTGTTAAATATCGATGATCCTTCTTAATCTGCTCAATGGATTTTTCTATATCACGACCACTATTCAACCAAATATCAACTAATTCACGATTTGAATGAATTGAAAATTCATTTTATCGGTGTCACTAGAGCAAGTAACAAATGGAAACTATTTGGAATTGAATACACAATAATAATATCAGCTAAGGTTAGGAGAATTAAAATAATCCTTACGTTCTCTCTTCTCGGGGTAAACAACAGTGTTTTGTGTTTGAACGACTCTAACAAGAAATATTGCAGTTTATAGCGGCTGAAAATGATTTTATCTTTTAATTAGGACTCTTGTGCAATTTTATATGCAAACATCTCATCGCCGGAATGCCGCGGAGAAAAACAAATTCCTAACGAAATTTTTCAAAATGCATTTTTTCACCTAATAAGGTATATCACTATTGTGGTGAATAGCTAACCATAAATTTCCTTTAACTGATATATTATTTTACTAAGGGAACTGAGAAGGACTGATTTTAAACAATATGTTCCAATTTTGTCGAGTTTTGGAACAACAGTACACAAAAGAATAAATATCATGTTACACAAAAAAATTTGCTTTTGAGATGTGCAGCGACTTTGAAGGCTACAAATATGAAACAGAAATTAATTTATCATCATGATTATTATCGATGCTTGTTTCTTGATCGTTTACTAATTCTTTATCAGTAATTTTAATATGTTTTGAACATAATAAAAAAATAGGGTTTTTTCGCTATTTGAACCACTGTGCGTCGGTTCATCAAGTCCCAAGTTTATGTTGTTTTTCCAAAACATCTAAGTTTTTATCTAGCAAACAGTTGGGAAGGTAGTTGTGATGGACAAGGTCTTTTGCATTTCGAATGGTTACCTTCGGCCATATCTTTTTTTTTTTTAAATTGTAACAGATTTAAGGTTCATTTGGAAACTTTTTACATAATTAAATATATTTTTAAAAGGGGACAAACAATATGAATCAATACCATTCGAAAATCAAATAAATATTCTTAGATTAAATAAAAAAATACAATTGAACCACTGGTGGAAGAAAGTGGTAACTTTCTTATTTTAACTATTTTATAAAAATCTTCAGTAGAAGCTTTTTCGTGGTATTTTTTGGAACTTTTTGGGACGTTAGTGTTTTTGTTATAAAATCAATTATTTATATTATTTTCACAATCATGTAACAAAAAACATTTATAACAAAATCGAAAAAAAAAAAAAAAAAAAAAAAAAAAAAAAAAATAGGAACAAAATAAAATAGTTCACTACGACCAATTTTTGTTATGTATATGTGGAAAACAATTATATCATTTTAATTTGCATCTAAATTACAGCGAACCTATCTACATAATTAAAACGGCAGAACACGGTTGCCACAACAATAGTAATGTTATAAGGGAACATCAAATAAACTACATAAAGTATTTTTTTTTTTTTACAATGGATGTATATGATAACATTTATATCATGATTATATGCATAATCTAAATATGTGAATGGTATATCCCGGTATGCCTACATAAATAACAATATGAAAATTTTGAAATAAAATAAAATTTCTTTATTCATCTTTTTATATTCAATTCTTTAATCAAATACAGGTTTTGTACTTGAAAATACTAAAAAAAAGTGTGTACGAGGAAATTTTGAAAGTATAAAACAGCTTTGATCTTAAATAAATAAAATCACATTGCAGGGAATGATACAACCAATCGCTATCAATGGACAGGCAACTGTTCGTAAAATCTTTTACGGTTCAATTCATTCTTCTACTCCTTTCACGAAACTACTCCAGCATCAAATATCAATTTAACTTCCATCTTTCTGTAAAATATTCGTTTTAAGTATCTAGTTATGATTTTTGCTAAAGCGTTAAATAACATACTGTTGTTAAAACTATTTCCAGTAGTTCTTCATTATAGGATAACATTTCGCTTATAAATGAAAATCTGCATTCAACTGTTTAGCTTTTACTTAAATGTCGAATGATTTGCCCAATTGAATCGGAGGGCTTGACTTCAGCATTTAATGGAAATACATGTTATTTATAAGTTTCACTCGCTAGTCTTTGCTTAAATTTTATAGTGATTATAAGTTATAAGTATCTGAGTACATATGGTGACTAAAGAAGATTTGTTCATATGTTCTCCATCAGAGGCAGTAAGGAAGTAACGTCTTCCTTGTAGGACCACCCCACTGCACTAGTGGTGGACAATGACTTACAAGTCTTGACTTAGGAGCAGCTTAACAGCTGAAAAAGCCGTTACGAAATATGTTAATATACAGGGTGAGTTCCTCTAAGTGTTAAGGGAGCACTTTTGTTTTCCCTTAAAAGCTGTAATATCTATATATTTTTCAAATTTTGACCACATTTTTGGATTTAGCACTATATTTTCTATAAGAGCAGAGTATATGTAACCTTGTAATTTCTGAATTTTACAAACGGCACCTAAAGAACTGTTTGATCTTCGTCTTTTTGCGAAGTTGTAATGTCTTACATTACTTCAACGCTCACTGTTTTTTAAAAAAAAAACTATCCACAGTACTGCAAATCTCACAAAAACTTGCAAATTTAACGAGCTTTCATATGGTATGATCAAATTAATGGTTCCGTATCGATTTCATGGAGAAACATAAACATGGTGTTTTCATTTGGCATAAAAATCAATTACTTGTGTAAATAAGACATTATGATAATGGCTTAATAGAAGTATGTATTTTAATCACAATAAACTCTTCATTGGAATAGAAAGCAAAGTAATAATTTATTGTTTAATAGAAAATAAAAGAAAACTTTCAAAGCGACACCATATTAAAGGATTTTATGTTATCACATTTATTTATTTATTATGATTACTTAGAATTTTTTTTATTAGATTTTCAATGTAAGGTGTAAAAACCGATGATAATGAACATAGACCTCAATTTCGCCGCTGGCTTCTGAATGCAGATGGTATTGAAGAATACCACTTTTTGAGGTAACTTTTATGGACAGATGAGTCTGTTTTCACAAGGGAAGGCATCCCTACCTATCCATGTGGGGTATTGTTAGTTTATTCATTTTTGTAATGCTTTCGAATAATATGGAGGAGCACCATGGTGTTGGAAAATCATATTTTCCGAACTTCAGTTTGAATATTGTGATAAAGATGTGCTAGGATATTTCGTAACAAATCCTTGTGATTCTCACCATTCAATCTGTTCTTCAAACTATGACTTTCCAAAACTATTCGACAACGTTGTTTTTGGACAATCGTATCTGCAACGCATTGGAATAGAAAGGTAAAGGTCTGCGACATTTTTCTTTATTTTAGATCTAATTTCACCCAACATTTTTTGTTTACACTAAAAGGCACTCACCCTGTATATAAACCTATATAGCTAAATCTATAGTTGAATAATGTAATTCATTTCTAACTCTATTTTCCTCCTTCATTTTGTCCTTCAATCTTCCTCCTAGAGAATTCTAGAATCCACTTGTCACGGAAAGTTTGACACTTTGATAAACCACTAGTCCGTATTATTAAACTTTCTAATAACTACGGGTAGCCTCGGATTTTGCCTGTCCAAAAGGTTACTACTTCGAACTTTATATAAATAAATAAGGAAAAGGCGGTAACAATGATACCTTTTGCAGATGAAAAAAATCAACTTCTCCATAACTGGAAAGAATAATGTTCATTGATATGCCTATCAATTTTTACTTCTTTTCCCATTTTATAAATTAAAATTGAAAGGATCAAATTACTTCAATTATTATTTAAATTAAATTAACAATTAATCATTATTTGAAATAAACACCAACTTTTTTTTCCGTTAAAACCAATATAGCTCGAAAACAGTAGGTCCAGGCGACAACTGTAATGTAACAACAAATATTTTCCATTAAATTTCTGATCGAAAAAATCGGAAAAATAAATTATCATAAATTGACAATAGGAATATAAGTATCGATAATTTCCTTGATTGTCATTTAATGATTTTTGTTTCGAAGTAATTAAAATTTTATTTTTTTATTTTTTAGTTCAAGTTTGTATATGCAGGTTTAATCTTGATGTCGGTTTTGTTTTTTTTTTCCTAAAAAATATTTTTATTTTTCACTTTTTATTGGTGAATGTATTTTTGTTTATACAGTCAATTCTCGATCTTCAAGCTATCCTGAAAAATAGTTCGACTTACTGAACAAAGAATTATCGAGGTTATCATTCCTCTTATCTTCTTGTAAATGGGAAAATTGAACACAAAATTGGAGTTGAAATCATCATGTATATTTTTCATTAATGGGTATGTGTATGTTGTTTGTACATACATATAAAATCATTGATACAGAAAATTAAATACCCGGTACCAATTTATCATATAACTTTCAACTGAAGGGCGCTTAAAAGTAGACTTATCGCCTTCCACCAGTGGCGATCTTTTCTTTACTCTTTAGGACGGTTGAAAGAAACCCACGCGGACTTCAGAATTCACTAGCAACAAACGCCCAACTTCTTTCTCCTTTCACCACTTTGCTAATCAATTTTAACTTTTCTTTAATTTAAAGAATTTTCAATAGCCACTGTAAAACCACTCGAGTGAATAATTAATAATAAGTGACTGGTGCAACTATGAACTGGTACGATAACCAATGACGGGAAACCGGAAGAGAAATTACACATGAAATTCTTTTAATTTGAGTTCGAGTTATAGAGGCGAATTCTTCTAATAGTTCTTTTCATAGAGGTAGGTGGTCCTAGAAGGTCTCTATTTTGAACCCTATTTTCAGTTCGACTTACTTACACAATTTTTAACGTTTTCTGTCTGAAATCGTCTCCTTGAAGTGAAATTTAAGTGTAATGTACTTTCGACGTATTTAAGAATTCAACTTATCGAAGTACGACACATCGAGAGTTGACTGTATAAGTAAATTATTTTTGCTAATAATTTAGATTTTGTTGCCATGGAGATTTTAGATTATTATAATTATTAATATGTTTTAAATGGAAGGTTATATAACAGTGATTTTTATTTTAATTTAAAAAGAGCTGCGTTGATTTCAAAATATTTTTTTATGGGACCACCTCTGAAGTGTGCCCTACCGATCTAAAAAAGAATCATCAAAATTGATTCAGAATTGGCCGAGTAATAGGGTAACATACACCACCCCCTCCCCCCCCCAAAAAAAAATACAGATGAGTTGAGAACCTCCTTTTATTTTGAATTCGGTTGAAAAATTTACAAAAACTTAACACCGGTTTCTTTTTAACAAAACATTCTTTCTTTTTGTATCCAACACTTAATAAACGGACGACATTAAAACTCCGACAACGACTGAATACATACTCTTCCATACTTAAACTCATATGTACATGCGCCACACAAATATACGGCACTGCAAAAAATACGCACCTTAAAAAAATACAAATATTACAACCAAAAATATTCAGACTAATCATCACTTCACTCTGATTTAGACGTACCCACAGTGAAAGAACATATACATAACTTTTATAGACGATTTCACGACAGACATGTCGTACTCATTAATGACATGGCTACGACTGACATACTTGAAAATGCTATCAGAAGGCTTAAAAGAAGCTAGATGAGAGATTTGCTCAAATAAATCTTTTTTTGCTTAATCCATGCCAGGAGGAGGTACTGTTGAGTGCTAGTCTCCCACACACCTATAAGGCCCATATCATTACAATTATCTTCAAATTCACTTATTGTTACACTAATAGTGTGAATAAAAATTTGAAAGAGAAAGAAAAACATCGTTTCAATTGTATCATTATGTGTTTATTAGGTTAACAATGGTAAGCATGCTTATTCCAGCTTGTAAAGTTATGATAATTACGTCCCAACGAGCTTACATTAGGTTTTAAAGTGTCAGATTTAAAAACAAAACAAAAAGACATTCTTCTCTAACATGTGTATGTGTATACAGTTTTTTTATATATTCTTATAAAGATTATTTAAATTTCATGTTTTAGGTATGATGAAGAAAACTTCGTGGAACCTCCAATCACTCCAAGCTACAAGCCCTTGTACAAACCTATATACAAGCCGACTCAAAACATCAGACCTGCTTACAAGACGGTCTACCTCGACTACGAAGACTTGTTGCTCAAACCACAGAGAGAATACACTCCGATTCACGAGGAAGACTACGGAGATGTCGATGCCAACACAGTATCCACCACGCCCAGTTACTCCAACGAGGCTAAAGCGTATACAGCAACCGCCACAGCGAAGTACATTCCCAGCGGAACGCCGAGGTACGTCGAGACGTTCGTGGCCAACGCGGTAGGGAGCACACCTTCTTCGATAAACACTCAGGAATTTTATATCACCACGCCATCCCCTCCAAAGTACTTCGTTGACGCAGATGGACAGCTCTTCAGGCAGTGAAAAAGTAAAAGAACAGAAATCGTTATAACTGAAAAACTTTGGTTCGTTTTATGAGTTTTATCCATTGTGGGTTCCATGGATTAGTTATTGATCTTATTTGAGAATCCGGTGGTAATTTTTATTCGGTAACTACGTTTATCATATTACTTCTAGATTTTTTTCAGGAGTGCTCATGTTTTTTCTAATTGATTGGAATAACTGGAGATCAAGAAAAAATAACCTAAAGTAGACATTTTCGGAGGAAAGTTATAAGCTTCTTTATCTTATTTGTATATTTAACTTATGACTTTTTATTTACTTTTTTCAATGAAGCCAAATTTTGAACAATTATTAAGAGAAAAAGCATTTATTTTATCAAGAATGATTTACGATATAAAGGGGTTCGGAATATAGCATTATGAATAGAAACTAAATTAATAAAGGTTTTATGAATCCATTAATAAATATATACATGTCCGTTTTTGATGGTTTCGTCACTCAATTAGATTCATGGTTAACATTTTTCAGTCTATGATCTATTTAGATAACGTACACAACATGGATTCCGTCATATTATATCTTGAGGTCAAACGTGAATTTCAAGAAATAAAAATTATTGATTTCAGCTTTTCTAGTAGGCTGAATGCTCTGGTGTAATTTCAAAGGTCGAGAAAAAAAAATACTAACGTACGGTTTATTATTATTTTATTTTTTTTAACGGAACGGCCTTAGAGATCACGCAAATATAAATTTTCACTTCTTTTCATACCCTTCTCTCTTCCCACCTTTTCCTCATTCTTTCCGTTTGCTCCTTCCTTCTTTCCTCGGTCTATTCCTTTTCTCGCATCTCTCTTTTCCACAAGGACCTTAATTTCTTTTAGTCCTTTCCTATAGTTATCCCAATAGAAACAGTCGTAGTTTCTTATTTTTACTATCTCAGTTTCTTCCTTCATTTGTTTGATATACCTCCCAGCACTCTTGTATCCTCTCATTTTTCGATTTCTCTATTTAATCTTTTTGGGTGCATCCTCACCATATGCTTATAGTACCTTATTCTTCTTATTCTTATGTCCGTTTCCAAATAATTTATTTCTTTTTATATTTTCTTATTAGATTTCAACCTGTAGCACTCTTGTGTCTTCTTTGGGCCATAAATTCTTGTTAGATACGGTTTTTTTAAAAAGAAATAAAATACATCAAAAAATACATATTTTTCAACTTTTTTAATTTTTATTTTGACTTTTTTTTTAAATTTATTTATTCATTTTTTTGTGGTCTGGAAAAGCAGAAAACTTAAAATAAAAAATGTCGATTTAATTTGTTTAACTTCTAGCCCCACGATGTAATCAAAGTTTAAGGTTGAACCCACACCTCATACGTAACTTTTTAAGTGAATGAAAACAGTTACAGACAACACACATTCGACACCAAAGATTTGAAGAACAATAAGAAATTTTCAATATTATTTCCAGTATATATTTACACATATAGACTGCAACATAAGTATATTGGCTTAAAATATAAGAATTTGTAAAACATATCGACGTAAGTAAAGACTCCCTACTCTCCTCCAATGGATGTCCAACCTATCCCTTCAATAATAAAATGGATTTCGATTTAATCTTAAACAGTCTAAATCTTTTCCATGGACCAATAATTACACGTTTAATTATTTATTTATTTTTGATTGCATTTTATTGTATTACAAACATGGGGTGAACAGAACTATATTTTAACGAGAATCATATTTATTAATAGTTTATAATCTTAACATGTATTTAAAATTAAAAGGTACAGAATTGAATCAGTTCTCTTAATATTTTAACAGACTAGTTAAAAATATATTTAATAAAGATGAACGATTTTCGTTTAGCTTCTTAAATTGATTGTAAGAGTAACATGTCTCGTAAGTAATGTTGCAATCGTCGATGGCGATTAAAATGAAACATAAATTACATAAATTCTGTCAATGTTGCTACCTCCTTGAAAATAGCCTACTACTTATTGTGCTACATACTTTATTAGAACTTTTCGTAAGCACATCGTTTTTACTTTGATCTATCTCCGCAATATGGGATACTTTTTTTTTTAATCCTATATTTATTTTTCATTTTGATCATACTTTTCATTTTTTCAAAAAACAATACAATTATTACACTTAACTTTTCCTAATTATCTATTAATGATCAGGTCATAAGGTGATCGTAGGTTTATTTCTATCATATATCTGGATCTTAATCCTAGAATACAAGTCAAAGATCTTACATCGGTAGATCAAACTTATCCTTGAAATTCTCCTGGAAATAGTTCTAAATAACCAGGTTTTCATTCGCAGAAAACTGACTCAATCGATAGTTACCTAAGAATATTATAACTATTTCAAGAGTACATATATATATTCCTAGATTAGAATAATTTCGTATACATTAATGTAAATAATACTCGCCAATAAATACCTGAAAAGATAAATTTCCTATCCGAAGAAAAATAATATATATATATATATATATATATATATATATATATATATATATATATATATATATATAATAATAAATCAAATCAGTATTTTCTTTTTTTGTACTAGTAAAGTAGGTTAATTTTGTATAAATATTATATATTTGAAATATTAAAAAAAAATGTTTATTATTTTTATTTTTAAATACAAAAAGACCTATCAAACTATACTACTAGCTACGAAACTATAATATAGAATAGAATTCACTTTTACGGTTTTAACCGTAAATTTGTATTTTAAAACTATTCACTATTGTAGATATTTATATTGTATTTTTTTTAAATGTATATTTTTATATAAATCATGTTTAATATTTTATTTACTGTCAAAATATTGTGATATAATTGAAATATATATTTTCAGTAATAAAGTATCATTTCTATGTAATTCATTTTGTTTTTTTATATTTGGTAGTTTTTATTTTCTTTCAAATATTTACCCACACCTATTAAATGTATTTATAAATTAATAAGTATTAGATGCGAACAATACTTCTTATATATGGGGTCATTGGTGCATAAATGTGTGTGTGTGTGTGTGTGTGTGTGTGTGTGTGTTTGTGTGTGTGTGTGTGTGTGTGAGTGTTTGTGTGATAATTCCCTGATTCCATGATACCTTTAAAAAAAAACAAAAAAACATACAGGTTTTTGTGAATTTTTTGCTTCAGGCATTCTAGAAAAATATATATAAATATATTGTTATTTATAATTTATAAATTTATTTTAGTTATTTATAATTTTCCTTTGTATTTTATTCGGGCATTTCCTGCTTAGTATATTTAATATATCTTATTCTTTTTGCACCTTCACTCAACCTGCTTTTTACATTAACTTAGTTTTTGTTTATCTAATTTATTATGGCAGAGCATTTAACTTTCATAAATTGTTGTGTATCATTCAATGAAGACTAATTAGTCTTAGCCTAATTTAAAAAAAATAAATTCAAATCATAAAATAACGTAAGCTCTACCAAATAAGTATCATGTTCCACAACAATGGATATTAAATATAAATAACTTAAATCTGAGAGTGCCATAATTTAGGTTATAGATGATATTAAAATAATTTAATAGAAATGGCTACTTGATATAGGATTCATTATTTTTTCTATAGCAAATGGAAAAAAAAATAATATGAATTTCATAAAACGTTCATTAAATAACTTGTTTGAAGAAAATTGAATGATATTTTTTATTCGATTCTGCTTTCTTGTATTCATTCCAGGTATACGTTTGTATACTAAGTGGCATCGTTATTCCTCCCTTTTTCACGTTGAGAATTCGAATGGAAAAGTATTCTAATCATGATATTGGTTTTTTAACATGTATAGTCCCACAAAAAAAGCTCCACTGAACTCCGGTAAAAAATTACCATTTTCATAAAGCTTATACTACTACTTCAGGTCCCTATAAATTTCATTACCTGTTAATGACAACTGTACATGAAAACAAAGATTGCTTACAAAGTTGGGATCAGTACGTTCGTGGTCTCCATGTTTATTTATCATTTATTAAATTGTTATCACTCTGCTTTCTTCTCATAGAGTATGAACACAGATATTCTCATTATAGAGACTCATTAAAAAAAATATTCCGATGTATGTAAGGTAGTTTCTAGTGACGGATCGTTATAAACTTGAGTTTTTATTTTCGGGAAGTATACTTTGGTATCGGATGCTTTGCTAACTTCAATGAGTGGTCCAATTAATAAGCGTTTTTTCATCTTTACAAACAAAAATTAAAACTAGTTTTAATTTAATAGGTATAAGTTAACTTAAGTGTCGCAAAGCAGTTAAGCTGGGAATTTTTCTACTTCATGCTAGAATTGAATTTATGGATTATATTCTTCACCTAGGCTATATACTAGAATTCCAGCGTTGGAGAAATATCAAAACTACTACCCCAATAAAAGAAGCCGCAAAGGAACGAATTAAAAAATGGTCTAACTCTGAATTACGGATAAAAGTTGATTTTGTAAAGCAGGGATACGGTTCCATTAACACTGGAAATACATCAACAATATTTTTCTTCAACTGCCTAAATAACTAAAGATAGCTAAGAATTAGTTTTGAACAAATACCATAAGTACTATGGTCTACATACACTTTACTAGAATATGTTCCCGTACAGCCATGAACAAGAATATGTTTTGTAAACTGCCAAAATCTTCAGATTCCTACATAACATACACGAGGCCTGAAGCTAAAAAATAAACACATTACCATCAGTAATGAAGCACTCTAATTGATAACGTGAGCCGTTCAATACTTTCCATTATATTGGTTAATAATGAATTCTTCTGAGCCATTCTGAACCAGCTTATTCTTAAGCAATCGACATAAAAATGTGAAAATCGAAAAATGGAATCAACGTTTTATTGAATTTAAATTGGGAAACAATTAATTTAAATTAAATTTTACAAAATAATTTCTAAATATCTGCACTTTGCGTTGTCAATATTATTAAGGAATAAAATGATATAATTTTTGAAATTAGTTACAATCCTAATGTTTTTTTAAAATTTTGAATCGAGACTATTTGCATCTCGAAAGGACTAACGATTCTCGAGAAAAAGAGTTTTTTTCCGCTTTTCAGCCGTTTTGCCCCACTGTGTAGTCGATATATCGATTGGTAATGCCTATCGATGGTCACTATCGATAGTGTCGATTATCGATAGATCTTTTTTAACCTCAAGTTTTGAAACTCTCGGAAGTATGCTGATATGTCTCTGTCCGGTGTCGGGTTATTTTGAAATTGAATTCGGAATTCCTGGAACTAAAGGGTTCTCTCAAAGATTAAGCCAAAGGAAAGGAGATATGCTAGTTTTTCTTAGGGAAAATAAGTGGCTCAAGGAGCAAACTTGACTCTTGAAATTAACTATTTCGTTATTTTTCGTTTCTGAAGGTTTGATTTGTTCAATATTATTGTATGTTCAAATAAATTAGATTTTTTCTGTCATCTTTATTTTATAATCTTATAATTTATAATCCTGCAAATTCCAAATAGTAGGTAGATAATTGAATAGAATTAAATTAGTTTAAATTATTTTTTGAATAGCTATGGAAAAAAAAAGGAAGCAACTATCGAAAACTATCGATAGCAATCGATAGTTCTCAACCGATAGTATCGGCCTATCGATAGTGCTATCAACTATCGCCCAACCCTACTGTGTAGCGTCCTAACGATAGCCTTGAAATCTGGCAAAGTAACTCGTCTCCCCTTTTCCTGGCTCTCGGGGCTCGAGTTCTAGTCCAGCTAAAGGCAGAAAATTAATTGTCTGTTATTTCAACAGTTTACCGACTTTAAGGTAGGAGGACCCTCCAGGGCCACACCCAGCCCCTATATTGCGGGTACCCTAAGTTTGGGAAAACCTGGTGGTTGAGCGTGATTTTTTCCAAATCTCATCCTTTCACAACCTTTGAGTTAGTACACAAGACCCTTCGTAGGTTGTAATGGCACATTGTTTTTTTGTTTTTTTAATTGACTTTTATTTTATTGTTTATTGATTATTCTACAGAGGTAATTCCTCCAACAGTCTAGCAATTTCAACCCTTGGAAGGGTATTCGAATTTCCCGTTGATCCCTTAGGGCAAAAACTGCCCACGATGCTTTAAGGAAATCGTGCCCGCCTGAAGTGAAATATTTTAACCTCATCTACTTCAGCCTCAACCCTTTCACTGGAGATGGGGTCAAGTTCCACCGAAACGGAAGGTGCTATAAAGATCCCGAGCCATTTTTATCACGACTTTCCTGCAACACATACCGACAACATACAAGTGTGAATTTATGAATTTTCCAATAATTTTACCGTATTATTTTATTTTATCGACTGAGGTGAATTTTATTTCGTAAACATTAGGTAATCGTTTTTAATAATTTTAATTAATTATCAATCATATAAAAAAGGTATTTATATTAAAAGTAATGGCCATTTTTCCTTTTTTAAATATACTATTTACTGCTCCCAGTTAGACGATCTGTCAAATTGGACTCTATTTGAGCAAATGACTTTGCCATTAATGGTGTTACTCATGTTACTCTAATTATAATAATAGAAAACATACAAAATCTATATATGAGAATCACAATTGACTACCCTAGGTACCCAAAAATATCCGATATGACACTTGGTTTGGATTTCCAATGTACGAAAAAATTTATTCACTCTCAAACCTAGAACATTTTTAACTCAACAAAACACTCTGGAAATCCCCTAATGCTAACAATCGTAAAACATAAAAAACAATCCTTAAGATGGTACTTACACAGACGTACTAGGCGTATACTAATATTTAACTAATAAGGCATTTATAGAATTATTAGTTTAGGTAGTGTAAATTTTAATAAAGTATATATACGTTAAATATTACTTAAAACTAATGAAGTTGATTATACAAAATTTATTTTTAATTTCAATAATAAATTTAATTAATTTATATTATTATTATTACTTTATTTTATCTTTTCTGCAGTTATAAATGTGCTCTACTTACTTATTTGATATGCTAAATCAACTTCGTAGTTTACATTGTTTTATTCTAAACATGTAATTAACACGATGTGTACAAATTTGTATATGGTTAAATTTCATAGAACTAGTTCCTGTCAAACGTTTCTCCAAGAATGTTTAAATATGTTTTCTAAAAGTCTAGAATTTCACTGAAAACGATAGCAAAGTCAGAACGTTGGTAAAATCAAGAGCTAAATCAGTGAGGCGAAATCACCTGATTGTTGATAGCAACTGGCAACAATACTTCTCTGGGACAAACTGCACCCCTTTCCCGAATATATTACCGCCACTGGGATATAGCGCCCGGCTGGTTCATCAGCAAACAGAAACGTAACAAACATCCCGTCGAAAACCATTTATTTGCTCTAATTTTAAGTTGTTTCTAGGCCATTACTTCAGCACGATTGCTGAAATAGTGACTGAGATAAGTATACATTTTCAATAAATTTATTAAATTAGCAGTAATGATTGCCTTTGTCTGCTTTTCTTAGACTATGAAAGTGTTTTTGATTTCATCAATTTAAATGAAATTCACAGCACATTAAAAAATGGTTGCTTGAACAAAATAATTATCAATGCAATCTTAAAAATGTACCAGCACTCCAGTGTAGTCTTCCGACTTGGAAACAGTGTGGCTGAAATAAAAATTTCAAAGGGTGTCAAAACAAGGCGGTATACTATCTCCAAGCATATTTGTAACTCTACTGCAGGAATTTTAGGTTGTTTTAGATGGGATGGAAATGGACTAAACATAAATGGAGAACGGCTAAATCACTTAGAGTTCGCTGATGACCAGGTTTTAATAGGAAAAAATTCTAAAGAAGTCTAAAATATGTTAAGAGAATTGACCATTAAAGGGGAAGACAGGTTTAAAACTTAATTTAAAGAAATGTAAATACATGGTATTGAACACAGAGGGCGCCCTAGAATTCAATGATATCAAAATAGAAAAAGTGAGTTGATTTAAATACCTTGGACAACTTGTATCACTTGGAGATAAAAATATGGAAACAAGCAAAAGATGCTCTGCTGCCTGAAAAGTTCTTCTAAGAAACTAGCAGTTTTTCAGATCCAATCCCCCCCCCCCTGAAATGAAGAAGAAATTATGGGAAAGTAAGGTCCTGCCAATTTTAACTTATGTTTGCGAAACTTGGCCAATAAACCAAACCATCATCAGGACACTACGAGTAACGGTAACGGGAATGGAACGTTATACCTTACATATCACAAAGAGGGACAAAAAATCAAGAAAGTGGATAAGGCTTAAAAAGAAATTCCCTTATATAGCCCAGATAAATCACAAACGAAAATGGACTTGGGCAGGACACCTCGTAAGTAGCATCATCGAAAAATGGTCCAAGAATATTATAAATTGGTACCCCCGAGATTACAAAAGAAGCAGAGGACGACCACCTACCCAATGGGGTCAAGAAATGAGGACTACATGTGGAGGAGCAACATGGCAAAGAGTGGCTGAAGAAAGAAAAGAATGGAAAAGATTAGGAAAAGCTCACTATTTCGCTAGAATAAAACCGGACATATAAATATAGTATAAATCTTAAAAGGAAAAAAAAAAAAATGAACTCAAAAAAACCTCAGCTATTAGCTGATTTTGAACAAATGTAAATAAAAAATAGAAAAAAAATGTATATATATAAATCAATGTATGAATATTGTACAAATAAAGGTTTATTATTATTATTGCAGTAATTTATAACCTAGTTAAAATTACATTGATGAGGTGGTTGAAGAGGGAAAGGCATAATTAGACTTCCATTGTTTAATGTTCCAATATTAGTTAGTATTTCATGCAGAAACTATAAAGAAACTCTTGCGGATAATGGACTGCATTATCAGTGCTAACAACTAATGTCACATAAATCATATCTTTTCACACAATATTAAAAAGAAACGGATCGAAATTTCAATTTAGCAATAATTTTTGATTTGGTACAAAATAATTTTATCGATCCATCTGGTTGGATTTTAATTCATAACCATAAATGTATATGACAGTTTAGCAAACCTCATTTATAGCACTCCAGACTATACATTTAAATTATTATTATAGTAAACCTACCTAGAACTATTAATTTCTAGTTAAAATTTGGTACAGTTGGGTTTAGTAGTTTTACTGTTTCAAACTCAGTTTCAGAATATTCTTAGCCACTTATCGGTTCATTTTTGAAAACTCACTGGTATCCACTTTTCGGACCATATATTTATAGTTTTTTCAATAGTTTAATTGAATATAATTAAATTTTCAAGGTCTGTGTAACACCATACCTCTATAACTAGCTAACCTTTGTTAGCTCTCATATCGCATGGCGCTCGCCATCAGTCGGTAATTTGTCAAAATTCACTGTTATCCACATATTATCGCTTTTGAAATTCGAAAATGATTAGATTTTATTATTGCTAAACTTAACTAGAACTATAAAGATGATGTTTCCAAAACTGAAACCAATAACTGGACAATGATTCACCATTTCGATATCGATGTGCGGGTTTAAAAATTGTTGGTAATATTAATAATAATAATTAAAAAGGATTGCAAATCAGGTAAACAATGAATTCAAACAATAATATTTCAAAATTTAACTTTAAAAACTACAGCTGACACTTATTATCTTAAACAAATAATGAATGCAATTAAATAAAATATTCTAGAATTGACGTAGTATGCTAACATATTTATTTTTACAAACTGTTATTTAAGAAAATTAACATTTCACACGTTTCTAGGTCTAATCAATTTATCCAATGCCAGCGCAACTGAACAATATTTCATTAAAATACTATCGCCTTGAAGTTGTCACTATTTCCCAAACCAAAATGTCGTAAAAAATGCAAAAGGTGCCGATCATGACATTGTTGCCTTCTTAAATAGGTACTGAAAGTTCAATTTTTGTCCCAACAACCTCTCACATTCCTTCATTCAGGGAACGGTCAACACTGTTGCCTAAATGCTTGCTCAACAGAGAAAGAATGAATCAAAGAGTGAATTTTTTGTTTGTGAAATCACTTGCTCGTTTCTTTCCAAGACTCACAATGTGATATAAAAATGAGCTTCTTGGTAACTGAAAAAGAATCAATATTAAAAAAAAAAAAAAATGAGACATAACAACCGGACTGAACTCAAATTATTGTTAAATTAACAAAATGGAATCCAAAAAAAAAGAAAAAATGTTTAACATGTTCTATAGCCTTATTTTCCTTTATGATTGAGTGGATTTATTTATTTTTATTTATATAAAATAATAACTAATGTCTACCGAATATTTTTACAACCATGTGTCATAATAAAGAAATTATTTTAAATATTTCTGTCTACTTTTTTTTTTATTATGAAAATGAATTATTTACGTTGTAAATGACTTATATCTTAAATCTAAAATAATTCAATTTTATTGAATCTAAATGAATAATCATATAAATCATTATTATTAATTAAATATACTTACTATTTGTTAGTACAAAAATATACCAAAATATATACCATTTATGCCATTAAAAAATACCACAGGTGCTAAAAAAACGCTTTATCAACTTTTTTTTTTTATTCTACTACTAGAATAACGGTACTAGTATCCTCCATTGCGGGTTCACTCTCTCTCATAAGTAAATACCAACGAATGTAAAGATAATACTAATATTATGAAGATAATTTTAACTAATAACTGAAGTTTTATTTGTATATCGATAAAAAATCTTGTATCGATAGCAAGCCTTATTTCATTAATGATATTTTCCTACATAGAAGTAATCTTTAATCTTGGTTAAAACTGCACTGATTAGGTGGTCAAACATTACGTAATTGCATAATTGAACATCCAATTTTTAATACTAATCTATGAGTCCACAGTGAACAGAGATTATTAAGAAACTCTTTCCGATAAAAGGCTGCATTATCAGTGCTTACAACAGAGGGCCCATGAATCATATTTTTACACACAATATTAAAAAGCAAATAATATACACTTTGATTTGTAATAGTTTTTATTCGGCAGAAAAACATTGTATTGATCCCATCGGGTTGGAATTTAATTTCAACCTCGTTTATAGCGTACAACATTGTACATTTTAATTTTTAGCATTGGAAATTTTATTATTCCTTAACTTTCCTAGAACTATGAAGATAGTGTAGCCAAAATTTGGTACAGGTGGGTTCAGTAGTTTTATAATTGTAGAATCAGGTTGTTTTCCTACACCAGTTACGCAGCTAAGAGAGAAGCGCTGATATCTCTTTGTAAGATCTCATGTGATAAGTCTGGTTGGGGGTCCCTCAAATGTATGTATATTATAAATAAAGTATGATTCTATTTTTAACTTTTAATTAAATTTAAATTTAAATTTTACTATTATTACTGTTTTTATTTCTATATTTTTTTTTGTATTCAATTTCTTTTATTGTATTTATTATTACACATTATATACTGTATCGTTTCAGATTCTTTATTTATTTAGTTTCTTCCTTCTTCGCGTTATTTATTGTATTGTATATTATGATGCTTTTTATTTATTCATTTATTTTTCTTTTCTTTTCTTTTTAGTTATTTCTTATTTTCCATATCATGTGAATTAATATACCATCAATATTATTTATTTCTCTCTCTAAGGTAGGTTGTAGCGCTTTCTCAATAGGAGAAATTCTCACTTTCCAATTTATTATTTATGTATGTAATAAGATAGTAAATTATTTCTCAGACATTTCTTTTACCAATATAATAACCATTTTTCTTTTTTATACTATGTTTTTTTATCATTGAAAATCCCTTTTGATTTTTATATGTATTCAATTACTTGTCTTATCTTATTGGAGCTCATTATTGTTCATGGGCTATAAAGACTCAATCATAAAGAGAATCAAACTTTTATATTGAAGGGGAACCTTAAGGTTTCCCTATCTGTTATCCCGTTACCCTCCCCTTTGTTAATTCTGGATAGTGCTAATTAGGAGGAGAAAGAGAGATAGTGAAGGAGGGGCTGGAGGAGGAACCGATAGCGCCGAGGGGGAGGATACGGAGGAGATAAGAGACAAAGATAAAGGAGGGGAAATAGGCACTAATCAACCTTTCTGCTCCAGAAGCCATAATCGACTGATGAATTTTCCTCGTTCTAATCTAAGACCCATATCCTCTGCCGCCGTCAATCAAGTCATCCCCCCTTCTCATCCCTCCCCTCTTCCCTCCATCTCTGCTCAATATATGGCCGATGAAATGCTCAGATTGCAATTCATCAAGATATCTCTTCGGTAACGAAGGCCCTATAAAACGCTGATATTGCAAAATGGATGTTAAAGTGATTAACTATCAATATCTTTATTCTCTTATTTATTGTGTGTTCTCAGAAGGATGAGATGACTACGTTGCAGATCTCAGATAAAATTCTTTCCGTAATAAAAATACGGATAACAACTAGGTTAATGCAGATTAAAGAAGTGCAAATATTTTGACTCTAGATTTTGAAAAAATGCATAGTTTTAAGATATAAGAAAAAAGACACCTGAAGAAATTAGTATTTTTTCGTGAATCCAACTTCCACCAAGGCAGCAAACTTGAACTACAGATCCACGGTTCCAAAAAAAAACTCATACGAACATGTGAACACAAATTAAATTACTGATTCAAGAAACAACATCAGTCAACAATTATAAATTTTACAGAAGTGCAAAAAAACTGAAAATTTGGATAACTACAACAATGAATGTTTTCATTGGTTACAAGTTGTCGTGAACCTGTTTAGAAATCGGTAAACCATTAATTTGGAGTTGGTGACATCAATAAACGGTATAAAAAAAATTCAATTTTCGAATTTGACTTGTGTTGTTTCTTCACTCAATCTGGTCAATTATATAAATTTGGGTAGAAAAGCTGCACGCATTCAAGTTGAGTTTATTACCAGAATAAAAAGAATAATACCATGATAAAATTAAATTAAACTTTAAATTATGTATAGTTTGAAATTCTTTATTTTTTTTTCACTTTTAATGATTGTATTATATCTGTCATACCAGTGAATTAATTAGAGTTTTGATCAAAAAGGGTTAAGTGACTAAAAAGAAACGTGTAGGTGTTTTCTTAATAATGAATAAGTGTTTAAGTAACATGTTCATTTCAAATGGACATCTTACTTAAACACTATCGATCTAACAAACATTTAACTTTTATGCTGAGCTAAAATAAATTTCTTTAAGTGATCCCTTACCAAGACAAATTATATGAAAAATTCTAGTGATTGCATTATTGCTGAGTATGTTTTAGAACTTTAACCTGTAGTATGAAGCTCATAAAAAAATGTCCACAGAATACAAATAAACCAACTTGTTTGACTTCGTCTTATGGACTATTAAGCATCAAACGAAAAGGATTGTAAATCTGTAACACTGTCAAAACATTTTTAAAAAAACAAATGCTGAAAAACTGGAAATTTACAAGGATTGATGAATTAATTGCCACGTCTACTGGAATTATTTTATTTGAAAACAAGTTTTGAATGCTGAGCACTCATCTTCAGTTCTAAAACATATAAAATTTTCATCAGACCAGCATTATGTTACATGGATTATATATTCTAAAGTTTTCAAAAATTTAAGATAAAAAATCAAATATTGGTACTCGCCTGAGGAGGTCTAACAGATATCTGAAATGTATTCATCGTAGATGGGAGAAAGAGGCCCCTTTAAATTTTTAAAGTTTTCAACTTGGAATTTCCCCTATGGCTGGGAAATAGATTAAATATAACCTTTATTTAATGAAAAAAAAACTTTATTCTGGGACAGACTGTTCCCTAAGAATAATTAAAGTGCACAATAAAAGGTACAATTGTCTGGTTGAGATTAGTTGCAAATCAGCACATCTGTATTACAAATTAAATTATGAGAAAAAAAAAAGAAGAGAGAAGAAACAAAAAAAATTAAATTAAAAAAATATATAAAAATAAAAAACAATCAACAGTAACAATTTTAACACACTTATGTACATTTACATATTATTTACATTTTTGGGGAAGATTAAAGATCGAGGAGATGGATAAATAAAAGATGTTTAAAAGAAGTCGAGAAAGAGGCTTTGCGATTATGGATAGGTAATGAATTCCAAAAGGAGGTAGATCGGATGACGAAGGATTTTTCAAAGGAGGCAGTTCTATGTCAGGGGGAACATAGGTTGAAAGGTTGGGATCTTGTATTCAGGTGGTGAATGGAGGAACGCAGAGTAAGTAGGTCTAGAATATATGAAGGGTTATTGGTTTTTAATGACTGGAACAGCAAAGTGCCAAGGAAGTATTGCCGTCGTAGTCGGGGAAAAGCCACCCTAGCTCATTGTACCGGCAGGATACGTGAGACAGTCTGTCGACCCCAAAGATAAATCTTATGAAGCAATTAATTAGTCTCATCTCTAGCTCAACAGACATCTCCCCATACACCAAGCACCCGTATTCAAAGTGGGGAAGAATGAGAGAGGTGACTTATTTTTCACTGCCCATCCGCTGTTGTTCTCAATATCATAAAAATATTGGCCTCTTTCCCCCCTCCACGATGGATATATTTCAAGTGTCTTTTAGATCTGCTCAGGTGAGTACCAATATTTGATTTCTTATCTTACATTTTTGAAAACTTTAGCACATATAATCCATGTAACATAGATTGTTGAAATAACATAGATTGTTGTTGATGTTGGTGTGTTGAAAATTCTGTATGCTTTAGAACTGAAGATGAATGTCTAACATTCGAAACTAGTTTTAAACAAAATAATTCCAACAGAACTAGAAATTAATTCATACATCCTAATTGTATCGATCCTTCTATGCCATCATGTGTACCTCAAGTGGAAATTTATTATTTGATTTTTTTTACCTAATAATGTAATACTGATTGTTATTGAATACAGATCGTTAGAATGTACTGGTCAAAGATGCTAAGCGATCTACGGAATTGTTGATGGAGTTTGGTGTTGGGTATATCATTAGGACATCATTCCTCCGGATCCAGCTGGCAGAGAAGAATGGCCACTCCGGCTCTCATTCTGTTGATTAGTCTTTTGTTTCTTGTTGCTCTCTATACCGCTTGGGGAAAGGGTTCCGTGAGTAACTTCAGGTTTCACCATTCGGTTGAGTTGTTCTTACAAGGTTCCCTCGAGCGAATACAGTTTGTGAAACAATTTTATTCGTCGCAATAGAAAGAAGAGTACTGAAAAATAATTTGTCTGTGTAAGTAATTTAGGGATAAAAAAAAAAATAACAGACAAATAAAAGAAAAATATTAACTCTCTAATTTCTATATTGCATCAACGGTTGAGAAACTTTGTTTTCACTTTCATTATACAAATGCTTGACATACAACTTTGTTTAAAGAAAAAAAAAAGTTGTATAAAATTACAGCTAATTTTTGGAACGTTATAACACGTTATATATGCACCCTCCGGGCTGCATTAGGTAAGGGAATAACAATAAATTACCAATTTTATTTATTTATTTTTTGTTTTATTCATTCAGAATAAAAAGTTGTTTACAAAAAAAAAAAAATTCACTGAAGAACTGCATTCTATTCGTACCAACAGCGAATGTGTAGGCCCACTTGACATTTTTCGCGCATAAATCTGGTATTGTTATGGCATTTCTTGCATCGTCTTTGTCCAGATGCAACTCTTTCAAGATCCGATGAAATTTTACTTTTTATTTCCGATTGCGGGAATACGTAAACAGAAACTAAATATCAGTCTCTTGGTTACAAAGCAATTTAAAAAAAATATTAAAATGAAAGTCAACACTTCAATTCAGAAATCTTACATGTAAAAGTAACCTTACTTAAAGTTTATAATGATTACTCAGGAAATATGTTGTGGGTGATTCTCTACAGGCAAATTTTTAGCTATCAAAATTCGAAATTTAAATGTTGATAAATCTGGTTGCAAACATTGGATACGTCCTGGAGGCTACCTTTGAGGATTATAGGTGGTGCAGCAACACATGAATCACTTTACTTTTTCTTTTTTTTTTATTTCAGTTTATAATTTCAATTCATGACAATTTTAATGCCCCCACACTAATGTGAGTTTACACCCACACCAATGTGACTTTATACATGACAATGTGAAAAAGGGATCTTAGTAGTTTAAGGTTCCATAGTAAAAAATAAATAAAACATGAAACATTCCTTCTTCATGACGAACATCAGTCTTTATTTATCGTTAAAGTATTTTTTCATCTCATAATTTAAATAATATCACTGCAAATACCACATCAATTCACTTTCAAAATCAATATTACAATCAATTTCGGCCACAGTATTCCTAAAATTATTTATAAATGAATTATTTAATCGTGGTACCTTAATGTTTGCATAGAATATAAATATATCATGGCAATGATAATGGCCATGGAAATGTAAAAAATAAGGTTAAATAGACTAGTACCGAAATCCTATTCATTTATTTCGCATTTTCTCGCGAGTAACCTAGTATTAGAACGCATGAGGCCCGTTACAAATAAATATTTGGTTTAACTGATTTATAGTGGACATGACAGTGTGAACAATGAATGTTCTTACAGTCAGGGGTGATATTTACACGAGAAACAGCTAACTGCAACTATAAATAAAACATCAAAAATTCCACAAATTCCTTCTAAATGGGTTTTCATCACTTTTTTAGCGATGGCACGCCAATGTTAAAATGTCAAAGAATAAATAACTTGGAGATTAGTTACTTGGGCATTATAATCCTGAAAAACTCATTTTCACTTTCTTCCACCATTATATTTTAATATTACTACCCATTAGTTGAGATGATTTTGCCCTATCAAGTGATAATTATTTTCATGATTGTTGATCCAAGCATAGGAACAAGCCACGACAATGATAATCGACCTAAAACCTAAAAACGTCCGGAAGCACTAAAATCCCAAATAAATTTAATTAATATCATTAGTTCACATAACATAAATCGATTTAGAAACAACATTTTTAACGAAGTTGACTTCATTGAATTTTAATGGGCGGAGGACACAAATTTGCCTGTAGTTTGAGAATCAACCATATCACTACTGGGCACTGACTTGTAGTGCACACTACCGTCAATTAGAGAACAGTCCACCAGTATGGAATTTCCGAGAATATCAGTGTTATTCAATTATGCGCTTCCCCTTTAGTCAAGATAAGCATTTTCCCTATCTGACCAACATAAACCATTGGTTTCGGAATATTCGTTCCGATACGCTGAGTTTCGGTCTCACTACTTCACCTCACCTTAGTTCAGTATTTTTTTTAATCTTCAAACTAGATATATTATTACTCAAAGATCTTTATCGCGTTAAAAAAATATTCTTTAAAAACCAATTGTCTTTATATATCGTCAGCTGTTAAGCTCAAAGATCTAAGCAATTAAAAATGGAAGGAAGTGTGAATATACGTACTATGCTTAGTTACATATTTTGAATATTATTGTGGTCATAGAAAAATGCTAATGTATGGGGATTTGTAACAATTTGAGCAGTGAATATCGATATACGATGCACTGGTAATCAAAAATATATAAGGTGATTTATTTATTTTATTTTATTATATATTTTTTTAAAATTCCATTGTAAGTATTTCAATCACGTTACAATGATATTCCTTTTTATTTTAAATTTTTAGCTGATTTAGGTAACGACATCATAGTACTGCTCTACCAAACTCGTTTAAAATGAGTTTAGTGATGAGAAATTTCTAATGTACATATTTTGTGGTGGACGTTGTCTCCTCTGCATTGGAGCGCGGAATTTACTGGGCGGCAGCCTTTCTTGATGTAAAACAAGCGTTTGACCGAATCTGGCATCCGGGACTGCTGTTTGAGCTCCGTCAATTCCTACCTTCTACATATTTCCTTATTATTAGATCCTACCTCAGTGACCGAACCTTTAAAGTAAATCATAAATTTTCCTATTCTTCCCTCTTTTCCCAACCTGCCGGAGTTCCCATCCTCTTTACGGTGTATACAGCTGACATCCCGATTCATCCTACTACTGTCCTCACCGCTTATGCCGATGACACATGTGTGTTATCAGTAAGTAATAATCCTTTCATTGCATCCCAATCACTACAATCTCATATTACTAACATATAAGATTGGTGTCGAAATTGGAAAATTAAAATAAATCCAAACAAATCTCATTAAATAACCTTTACCCTTGGTCATAAACCTACGATCCTTTAATATCCTTTAACTCCACACAAACGCCTTACTTGGAATCCACATACAAGACTAAAACGACAAGAAACTGCTCGTCGTTACAGACTACTTCAACATTTACTAGACAAACGTTCAAAGCTTCCAATTAATTACAAAAGACTCATTTGTTAGTTGACTGTGATTAGACCAATATGGACGTACGGACTTGAGATTTGGGACTCCACTAAACCATCCAATTCATCTCGTATCCAATCCTTGCAAACCAAAATCCTTCGAAAAATCCTCAATGCTCCTTATTTTGTGACTAATAAACTTATCCATAAAGATCTTAATGTTCCATATGTTGCTGATTTAGCTTATGATATGCATCCTACCATAGTAAGCTAAATAAACACTCAAATCCACTAGTCTACCAACTTGCTTCCCTCTCCATTCCCGATAATCCTCCGAGGCGTCTCTAGCCTAGAAAAGAAGATGGCCTAGAGACCTTTTGGTGTAGATTTTATTGAAGTGCTACTAGTAAGTAGTTCTTCACAAGTCATTTACATGCCATTGTATTCACTATCAACACATTTACTTAATTTTTATTATTTTGTACAGTTGCAAATAACAATAAATTAGAAAAAAAGGAGTATATAGATGGGTGTGAGCAGGAGTGGAGCAGTGGTTGGTTCAGAGTAGTTTATATAAAATATTTATATTACCAAAGCCAGTGAGATGGTTCGCACAGTTTTAAAAAATAATCGTTTCGTTGGCACTGAAGTTAAACAGTAGCTACATACATCTAAGCTAAACTACAAACTTTTTCGTACTTAACCAATTTAATTAAGTTTAGTTGGTTAACTTTTTAAAAATATATATAGTCTGGCATTTAGGTTCCATGTGAGTCATGAAAGAAGAGTGAGAGCGCAAAAGAGAATTATGAAACTAACATTAGGAATGTTGAAAACTGTATACAAATAAAATTTAATCGGCACAAAGGCCATAGCGGTACAGTTATTGGCTAAAACAACAGCTCGTGGTCATCAACAACCAATCATATATAATGGAATTCCTGTTTCATTTATTAATGAAAACATAAGAGCTGATACACTGTTAAAACAGGACGAATAATAGCAAAACTCTAAACAAGAACAAGTCTGACGTATGAATCTTCCCAACAGCACTCAACGAAACCACATTATACCAGAAATTACACATCACAAACTTATAATGCTGATGGAATATGAACAGACTGATTTATGTAATCGGTAATATACAGCTTGTAAATACGAATATACAAAACAAATATTTCACCTTGTACTATTTGACTGCGACCTTTTCAAGCGTTATCAATTAATATAACACTGATAAATGGAAAATATCTTATTTGGAAAAAAAAAAAACTTACTCAAGAGGTACAAACAGCAATATTAAACAAGCCCTATCCTTGAGCATTCCTTCCCGAAAAATTAATTTTTGTCCTTTTGATAATTTAACCCTTTAATGGGCAGAACGGGAGGTTTGAATACATTTTTTCTTTTTTTTTCCTTTGAATGGCTATAGCCACGCTAACCCCAACACAAGTATCATGAAATTTAAGGTTGAATAAAGGATATTTTACGCTAATGAGTAGGATAAGGCGTCGGATATTACGCCATTTATTGAGCAAAAGGCATTAAATAAAAAAAAAAATAGCATTAAACTAATTTATTTTATATATCGAGTTTAATATATATATATATATATATATATATATATATATATATATATATATATATATATATTTTTGTTTTATTGATATCTATATATACATACGTTTCCTAAGTTTTTAGGGTGCTGAAATGGAATTTTAGGGCTAAAACAATGTTCTACCACATTTTACCGTGTAAAAGGTAAAATGTTTCAAGTGAAGTGCATTCAATATATTTTTTCCCAAAGAACCGACATTGGATTCGAATTCAGCATTCCAAAGAACTCTTAAATACGAAATTTCATACAAATAGAAAAATAAAAATTCATAAGCTTCAAAATTTGCCTGACCAAATATGGTAGGCACCTTTTGTTTAAATTGAAAAAAAAAACATGAATTACGTTTAGACGGTTAAACGTATCAGCTTTATTTTTTTACACAAAATATAGGGTGGTAATACTCTTGAAATGACTTTTGTGAAAAAAATTATATTTTTTGATTTTGTTGAATAAGCGTTTATCAATGTTTTTTAAGATGCTGAATTAGAATCTGACGTCAATTTTTGTGTTAAAAAATCTATAGAGGTGGTTTGCTTAAAAATCTAATATTTTTTTTAGAATTTAATTAACCTAAACCAAAATCTATGAAGTGGCTGTATTTTTTCTTAAATCCACAATTAAAACTAAACATCTTGGTGCAAGAATCATGTCGATATCATTTTTTAAACTCGAAATATAAAATAAATTAGTTTAATGCTATTTTATGTTTTTCTCGGCTTCTAGGGCCCATTGGTCGGAAAGGCAAAATACGTGTCCAATATTTTTTGACCAGAAACCTCAAAAAAAAAAATTGCCAACAAGATCCGTGAGAGACTGAGTGTGTCCTCCCCTAGTTAGACTAATCTGTACATACCGACTAAAAATGTGGTAAACAGCAAAACATCCGAACGCCAAATATATTCAATCATTCCAATCCAAAATGCTGAGTAGTAAGAAGAGTTAGTTATATTCTTACCACATCTTCAAAAGAATCTTATATTCTCTATCTCTTATATTCTCGATTACGAATAACAAAAGTTTCAATTTTTTTGAAAAAGAAAGTCTAGCAGATCTTTTCTCCAGGTAAAGAGAAAACTGGTGAGTAGGCCTTAATTTTCTGACTACATAATATTATTTGGTTAAATATATTTACCTACTGCCTACTGCTTAATTCACAATTAACTACTTTTAAAGTTTAAACAGTTGAAGAAGCCATTGTTCCACCCCTCCCACCCGAAAATACCTTTATATTCTGAGATGGAAAAATTAAATCAATGTTAAATGTAATGTTGTAACTTACGATAAACTTTCTAACAATATTTGTTTAGATAGGAGTCTTTTATTGAATCATCCACAAAATAGGTACTATAATATTTCTCACATTAGGAAAAAAAACACCAATTTTTAAACATGTTAGACCAATATATCGATATTTTTGGTGACCATTATATCGGAGTGATATTCCGAAATCAAGGGGTTATGTTGGTCAGATAGAGAAAATGCACTGCATGTCTAAGGGGAAAGCGCAAAATTGAATACAACTGACAGTCTTGGAAAGTCCATGCTGGAGAACTGTTCTCCAATTGACGGTAGTTTGGACTACAAGTCATTACGCTGCATTGATAACACTGTTCCTGAGTACCAATTATAAACCTTAGGTAAGGTTACTACCACATATGAGGTTGCTGAATTTAAGTGTTTTTTCAAGCCGCTTAGTAACCAAGAGACTGATATTTAATTTTTGTTGTACGTATGCCCGCGATCGGGAAAAAAAAAAAAAAAAAAAAAAAAAAAAAAAAAAAAAAAAAAAAAAAAAAAAAAAAAAAAAAAAAAAAAAAAAAAAAAAATCAGATCATGAAAGAGTTGCATCTAGACAAAGACGATGTAAGAAATGCCATAACAACACCAGATTTATGTTTGAAAAATGTTAAGTGGGCATACACATTCACTGTTGGTAAGAATTAAATGCAGCTCTCCAGTGAAGTTTTACGTTTTTTTTTTTTTTTTTTTGTTCTGGTAACAGAAAATATATTTATATATATATATATATATATATATATATATATATATATATATATATATATATATATATATATATATATATATATCGTATATATATATATATATATATATATATATATACTTCGTTTCTGTAACCCAACATTGTAAATTTAACTTTATCATTATTGCTAAACTTTCCTAGAACTATGAAAATAATGTAGTTAAAATTTGGTACAGAGAGGTTTTACCATTGTAAACATTATAGCTGAATGTTGCTAACCACATTTCGGTCATTTTTGAAAACTCACTGGGGTTCACTTGTCGTTTTATAGCTTTTTCAATTGTTTAATTGAATTTGAGTAAATTTAATAAACAATTTCAAGGTCTATGCATATACCACCGTATCTTTGTTACCTTAAACGGTAATTTTTCAAAATTCACTGTTATCCATATATTATCGCTTTTCAAATAGCGAATTAACTGAAAATTAGTATATTTTATAATTGTTAAACTTTACTGTAACTATAAAGGTGATAGGGATTCTGTCAATTTTCAAACTTCACTGTGCACCACATATTTATCCCTTTTTCAACAATAATTTAACTGAAATATGTAAATTTTAATATTGCTGAACCTTCCTTGATCTATGAAGACTATGTTCTTAAAATTTGGTACTCATATGAACCATATTTACAATTATTATTATTTCATAGTAACTTTTCTATCTGACTATATTACCTGTTATTTTTGAGTTAGGCAGATTGTAATAATTTGTCATTAAAAAATATACAAAATATAATAAAACAGAAATTCAAAACAAATTCTTCAGATGGGTTTAATCTGTTTACAGTATCCTATCACGACTTTTTTAAAAACTAGATATAAAAGAGATTTCAACAGGCTATGTCTTTCGTCTTTGATCGAGTAGCATTCATTTAATATATGGAGTTAGTCCGTCGTAATTACATGTGTTTGAGTCCTGTTGGTTAAATCAACAAAGGTAGAAGGAACTGAATTGTGTTCGTAGGGCAGTTGGCTATCATTAGCAGGAGCCTTAGCGGTTGTGTCAGCCCTTTCGTTCCCTTTAACGTCACACTGTCCTTTTATCCTAACCAAATGTGTTTTAATGACTATGCCCGTTAATTAATTCTAATTTGTAATCTATTGTATTTCTCGTTTCTTTATTGAGTTATTCTTATTGCCAGAAAAGGTAGTGTTTGTAAATTTTGAATTTTATGTCATACATAAATTATAGCCAATTCGTTCAGACTTCTACAATATAATCAAATATAGTAGAAAAGTCAACGCAATTTTTTTTTTTTTTTCTTGGCTAAAATATTCAGATTCCTTTAGGTGTTTATATCCCTGTATTATTCGACCAAAGCATATGTAACATATAAGTATTGTTAAAGAGTAATTAATTAAAGCAAGTAGTATTTAAAACAAAATTGAAATCATGAAGTTTAAATTAATATGATTTATTACGGTTTTGCATTAGATAGGAATATCCCTTAATAATTCATTTAAAATCACATTGGACCTAGGCCCCATCGAATACGAGATGCAAAGGACGGATATAGACCTTATTTATTACAAATTTCTTAAAATTGAAATTAATACATTTTTTTTTTTTTTTTAATTCTACTTGCTTTTATTGATATTTTTTTCTAAATAACCCTAATACGTTTCATATGCCCTGGTTAAAGTATTTTAAAGTTTTAGGGACTTAAACTCCTAAAAAAATAAATACAATTTTTTGCCAAGAAATTGAAAAAAATCTATTGGTTAGAAATTGTTGTTTTTATTCTTCCAGTGTCTCTTACTCATCGCGATATGCGTTAAGCTGTGGTAGGAATTTGTCAATGTTTTCAACATTGTTATTTTCTGAAATGCGTCGTATATATATGTGTATGTGTAGGAGCTTAATTATTTATATTATCTTGAGGCATGTTCCAATGGGTGAGCTTCTTTTGACTCTGTTTCTCTTAATACGAAATGGAAAAATTAACCAGGATTTAACCGATCCCTCTCAGCTGTTTAAACATTTAAACATTTAAATAAAAAAATACACCTTTGAAACCTCTATTTTTAAATTTAGAGCTTTATATGTTTTACCCATGACTTTGTTGGTCAAAAGCGATACATTTTGTGGGACGCGAGGGCGTTACGCGTACTTTGACTCACTCTTGCTGACCTATTTAAACATTAGCGGATTTAAACGGGGCGTGGCACGCTAGCGTGATCCACGCATTCGTGGAATTTTCTCCGTCTGAACGAGGAGGCGTGAGTTTCCCTCTGATGTCAAAAAACACCAATGGATAAAATGTTGAAATATTCCAGGATCCGAACGATGTTCCGCCATTGTCCTTATAAGGATACTGTTTTATTAATATTAAAATATTTAACGGTTTTTAAGCTATCCGAAGGATATTCAGCCATTGTTGTCCATAAGAATACTGTTTTAAAATAGTTTTAATATTCAACGATTTTAATATGGTGGAAGGATATTCCGCCATTGTTGTCTTTAAGGATACTGTTTTATTAATATTCGATGATTTTTCTGGCAAGTATCCAGTTCCCTACCCAGAAACGCTTTTTCTTCCGTTTTTTAAATGTCCACGTGACCCTCTCAATTTTTTTGCCAACATATCAATAAAAACTGAAGTCAAAACTGCACAACTTTCTAGGAGAAGCTCCTCCAAGGTAGGTTTCAAGAGGCAAATAAAATGTAATATAATATAAGCTATGTTTAGAAGCTATGTTAGTTTGAATTTAAAATGTAACGTTTTACATCTATATTTTTTTTTTAAGTGCAGTGGCTAATTTGACACGCTCTGGATCTTTTGGTGTTCCTCAGATCGAAAAGTTGCTGAAAGTCAACTTATCAGAAATTAAATGGAATATATTTTTTGTTATAAAATTTGTCGCTAGTACGTACCGTCTACGTACGTACGTAGCTATATTAGTGAATGAAAAAAAATCTGTTTTTTCTCAAATTTGTTTATTTTGAATAAACATTGATTGTTTATCATTTAAAATCCAAAGATAAGCTGAAAAAAATATATCTATATATTTTTTTTTTTAGAAAAAAAAATGCATAAGTCAGCAATTTTCTTTGCATAGTGAAATTTCAATCTTGTCAAAAAGCTACCGTGTTTATAGACATTCTCCGAAGAACCTACAATGTATTTATTATATACACAAAAACAGCTTACATGCGAGTGTAAATAAACACGTTAGAAGATTACCAAAATAGCAGTTTTCGTGTTACTGTCCTAATAGGTATCACTGTTAAATTAAGAATTTATTTAAGTTTGATGGTTTATACTTGATTGGTATAGGTGACCTACTTATTTAAGCCAGTTAATTAATGGCATATAAACATTAGCGTCAAACATTCAGAATACATCTGACAGAACTAAGAGTGAATAATTAGAAACCTAAGAAGAGATTAATAGACGAGTAAACGTCTGAGGAGTGAGGGGTAGATGAAGGGATCCTGTTAATTAAATTTAATTTGAATAAGTAAATGAATAATCTATTATCAAAATCGGAGTAGCCTACGGCGGTAATGCCTTGAAAGTGGCGGGCGAGAAAATTAGAAAATACCAACAGTTGTCTGAAGATCTGAGAGTGCTACATTGCTTTAATAACAGTAGAGTGTTGCTCTCCATTATATTAAGCAAAGGATTAACTCTGCTATGGTTCGAGCTTCAGCAAAGTAGGGGATTTTCCTAAAAGTACTAAGGACTGGGCAAAACGTTGTGTTACTTGGAACATTGAATTCTTAGGAAGTTTTAAAATATTAAATTAATTAAAGCTAATCCTCTGATAATTGGTCCTGTAAGGTGAATATTTCCGTGGAATTATTCAAATAGTTGAATTCCAGACTAATAATACAAAAGTAATAAGACGAAGTGAACTCTTAAGTTCGAAGCAATGTCGTTAATCGTTGTCAACATACCTCCATTCACTAAACTCTGTCACACCTCAAATTCATAAAACCTGATTAAGAAAATTCAGGTTTTTGTTGTTCCACATAGCTAGAGTGCTTATTTAATCTTTTACTTCTATTAATTTAGAAGACCTTGCCCCTAGGGACAGAATAGTCCTTATCTATTGATACCTCAGCTATGTGCTATGTGATATAGTTGATCCTATCTGCCAATTAACCAATTCTACTGTAATAAGTAGTAATTAGGTGATGAATAATTAATAAAGTTGGTGAATATACATCTATATCTATACTATTATATAAAAGGACAAGCCATTTTTCGTTTACGATTACTAACCGCGAAAACTGCTAAACCAATCAGTACCAAATTTTAAGAACATAGTCTTCATAGATCAAGGAAGGTTCAGCAATAATAAAATTTACATTTTTTAGTTAAATTATTGTTGAAAAAGGGATAAATATGTGGTGCGCAGTGAAGTTTGAAAATTCACCGAATTTGACACCAAAAACGGTGTTTATAGAGCCAAGAATTGTTAACAAAATTTACTCAATTCAAATAAATTGTTATCAAAATAGCTATAAATATGATGTATGAATCCCAGTGAAATTTGAAACTCGAACGATATATAGCCACAGAGTTTGCAATCTTAAAACTATTTAACCCAAATTTTTACTTCACTATTTTTATGGTGTTAAGAAGGTATCTATCAGTAAATGTTGAGTGGCAGAAACGAGGTATGCCACACTGTCATACATTTTATGGCTTAAAATTAAAATCCAACCAGATCAAATTAAAAAAAAAATATTTCAGCCGAATAAAAAGTATAGCATAAAAAAACCATAAATAAATGCTGATACTTTGCTTTTTGTTATTGTATGTCAAAATATGATTCATGGGCACGTTTCTTAATAGTCTTCGTCCATCTGAATAATAATAAACTTATAGTTTAAAATTTAAATTGGATGTCTAATTATGCTTTTACGTTATCTTCAACCATTTAATCAGGGATATTTCAACTAGGTTAAAAATGATAATATCATTTAGGAAATAATCCTTATTAAATGGATGCTACAATAAAGATTGTTATCGGTAAACAAAAAAAACTTCAATTATTAGTTATAATTATCCAAGTTCCTTAGTTATGAGAGCGGGCGAAGCCGCGAAGGGGGATGCTAGTAATTTTATATTTTGATTTTAAAAAAATAAAACTATGTATCTATATTACAATAGATCTACTCAATTGTTCTGTGTAACAGCAAAGGTTGGGCTCTTCCATGTCTGTCTCTACCATCTACTTCGTCCATGATCTTGTCGATCTTTAGCGACGGCTCTTCGACCCTCCAACACAAGCTCCTCCAAAAAAGACCTTTTCTTATTCACCGGGTCCATCTTAAATAGGGGTGCGCCCTTTCCATCTAACTTTTAAAGTTCTTCACTTGGATTTTTGAGTGCATTAAAACTCTGATTATCCGGATTAATTGGAGCTGAAATTGATTCGGATACCCAAAAATCCGGATTTACTATTGAATTAGGGTATTGAGATAAAAAATACAGACATATGTAATGTTTTTACTATGTATTTTTTTGAATAATTAAAAATGTGGCTATTTATAAAATTATATTTATGTAACAACAAAGTTTAGTTAACATTTCGGGAATCTTAGATGTTCGTATACAGAACTCATCTGTTAATTTTTTCCTCAGATTCGCCTTTCCTAATAATATAGTGGACAGTTTTTTGGATACAGTTAATACAACACGTTGTCTTATAGATACTATAAAGCTTTATGTTTATAAAGACACCACCACCAGACACTACTGTCGGGAATAGGGCCCATACTGGACAAAACCCATATGGGAAGTACGTGCTATGTTTCTAAAAATTTATTATGTACGTTAACTCATGGTCAGAACAAGACTGTTGGGCTCCGCCCCTAATTCTGAGACGCAGTTCCGGTAGCTGCTGCTTGGTCTATTTAGTTTTATGTCTTTCTTTGTGTCATGAAAACTAATATGACGGGACCTATCATATTTTACGTCAACTTCGTACCATGACCTACAAAGTCTGTTAATAAACTATTAAAAAAAAAAAATTGTATGTAATAAAAAAACGGACATTAGGTTAAGGATGCTACGTTTCTACGGTCATATGGTCAGGATAAACCAGAGGAGAATAAATAGGAAGATCTTTTAGAAAATGTGGGGATATAAAGGAGTTGGGGGTACATCGGGCAGATGAAGAAAGAAACTAGGAAACTGGGGATTTCAAGTCAGGACTGTTTCGATAGGGATAGATATAGGGAAAAACTAAGGGAAATAAAGATCCTTGTGGGTACCAAGGAGGTTAGGGGGAGGAGAGTATGGCGCGAGGAAGAAAGAAGAATGCAGTCTGAGAGAATGTAGAAGAAGTGGGAGGAGAAGAAGAGGGAGGGATGTGTGGGGAGAGTTGGGAGGAAATGATATTCACGTGGTCTATAAGACCGTTTCGTGTCAAAAAAAAAAAAAAAAAAATATATATATATATATATATATATATATATATATATATATATATATATATTATTTTTTTTATTTTTTTTTTTTTGAAGAGAAAAGATTGAAGTCAATTCGGATAATTGGATTTCCGGGTAATCGGATTCCGGATTTTCAGAGTTTCAATGTACTTTTTTCCAGGGTCTTGCCGAAAAAATACGTTAGTAGATCAAGCTCATAGATCAGATAAATATACAACCCTAATTGGGACAGAGCCGGAAGTTAGCCCCTGAGTTGTCGCTCACCTTTAAACTTATAATAATTATAAATATTATTTATTAATTTGGTATCAATAAATACACTGCACCTTCCATCCATGTCTATATACCAACGAAACACGTAGTTCTAATGTTTTGTTTGACTATTTCCAACTCTATAAGGACCTCAGTTGGAAAGTACTAAGCATTAAAGGATGACCGAATGCTATCGGATTCTCTTTTCTCATTAGTAAATCTTGGGAGGTAATGTTCCTCCTATCTATGGCGGCAATGGGTTCTGAGGAAGATAAATATAAAACTAAATCGGGACTGTATGGTAGTTATCTGCGGCCGGGGAGCCAAAACTCAGCCCAACTTATTACAATTCTTGGCAAGTGGCTCGTCCTAATGGGCCAACTTGAGCCAGCCCTTCGCCCTTATACAAACTCTTTTCTTATACTAATCCTCATAATTGGAGTACTCGTAGTCACCGAACTCTCAAAAAATACCTATTTGTCTCTTGAATATAGTTGTGAATCGATTCTAGTAAGAAAAGAAATTGTTTGATATCACTATAAAACTGGTTCAAACACGGAACTTATCGAATATAAAAATCAATTTTAGAAACCAGGAAATTCAATGAAACCTATTTTAGCGTCGCCCCTTGCCGCAAAGCCTCTCTTATCGAACAATTAGGTCAAGGATCCTTCAAAGGAAAATTAATTTTTTTTTTTTATCACAGAACCAATCCACTCCGACCCCAAGGGTTGGATCCGAGAACATTTATTTATTTAAATTTTACAATCAATGTAAGATCTTGATTAGGATTGATGATTTGATTGCCACTTCTATTATGATTATTCTAATTTGATAACAAATTTCGAATGTTTTATATTATTTTAATATATGTATATATTATATTTAAATCAGATAATGTAAGATAAGAAATCAAATTTATTTCTTCACTCCCAAGGAGGCAAAACGAAAAGGACTTCTGAAAGAATCAGTACCTAGAGCTACCTACATGAGCAGAGATGAAAGGGAAAGCAGGTCAAAAACTTTTCTGTTTCCATATAACTAGATGGTTTTTCCGTTCCTACTTAAAAAAAAATTTAAAATAGGAATAATGGAAATATTTATCTGGTTATTAAAGCAAAAAGCTGGATCGGTTTTGAATGATAATATTATTTCTTGTGATTCAAATATATTTATTTTTAGGCTATTTTCTACTTGATGTATCAGTTTCACTCCGGAGTCTTTGTTAAATATATGGTTAGTTTTATTTACATGGTTACCGAAGTTGGAATTCTGTGTCTCATTATTGTATGCTCTTATATGTTCTTTTAATCTTTGATTTACTGGTTTGGAAACGGTCTATTTTGCCATAAGGTGGAGGGAAATAAGATGACAATGGTTTATTAATTTTAAATGAGTTTATTAATTTTAAACCCTCCGAGGCGTTTGAAAAGAAAATGGCCTCGGAACCTTCAAATGTAATACTTCATTATAAAGAACCTTTATAAGTGCTACCAATGGGTAGTTTTTATGTGTCATTTTTATCATTATCATCTCATTTAATTGATGTATTATATATTTATATTGCATATACAATTGTAAATTTAAAAAAATAAATTTTCAAAAAATAAACGAAAGCGAGTAATTTAAACCTAATTTTCTTAATTCTTTTCCGACTTTAGTGGGTATTGGGCCCTAATATGGAATCAAAATATACATTTTTGGGTTCGATTTGTTTCCTTGAGTTGTTAAGTATATATCATTAATAGTGTTTTCAATTGTTATTATTTTTTTTTTAAATATTGTCCATCTTTATTTTACTGTATCCATTTTCGGGTGTATATAATTTGAATTTCTTCTTTATAAAATACACTTTTTTTCAAAATAAGTTGCAATTAATTCCTTATTCATCAATTATACAATTAATACATCGACCTATCTCAGTCTTGGTCTGCTGACTCTCTTCTTGTCATGAATATTTTCCTCTAAGAGTTTTTTAGGGACCTCATCTGGATTCATCTTCACCACATGCTTCCAATTTTAATATTATTATTATTATATGAGTAGTACGGTCCTACAAGGACCCGGGCTTCCTCCTCAACAGCCCACCAATCTCCATTCCTGCACCCCCATCCGCCTCAGATCTTCCTCCACATCATCCATCCATTAGGGGACGTCCTCTCCTTCTTCTGCCATCTGGTTTCCCGTATAGCATCTTCGTTGGCACCTTTTAATCGGTCATTCTTTCTACATGACCTAACCACTTAATACATGCTCTTTTTATCATGGTCACGATGTCGAGTACCCCAAACAGGATTATAATCTCTTTTTTCTTTCTTATCCTCCAAAAACCGTTCTCGAAACTCCGCCCCACATTCTCCACAACATTTTCTTTTCCCAGGTGTTGAGCATCATTTCTGATTTGTTTTTGTTAAGGGCCATATTTTTAAGGGAGAAATAGCACCTGTTTCCTTCTGCTATTCTGCCTTTTATTTAACTTTCAATTCTATTGTCTTTTGTGGCCAGGCTTCTCAAGTACTTCAACTGGTTTACCTAAAACTATGATTTGTGAAAGTTACTTCTTCATTTTCTTAGGGTTCTCCATCTTGACTTTTTCATGTAAAAGGGCTTATCTTCGTTCACTGTAAGACCCAGTTTCAAAGTTACCTCTTCGAATTCTTGGAAGGTACCTGATAACGCTGTTCGGGTTCTAGAAATTATAACCACATCATCGGCATATGCCAGGTGTCGTGACAGGCGATTATATATAGCCCCCCTGGATTAGTCCTAATACCACGGATAGTTGCTTCCAAGGCTAAATTAAACAGAAGTGGAGATAGAAGATCACCCTTTCTTAGAAGAACACCAAATTCGTCTGACAGTGAATCTCCATACTTAATTCGACAAGTAGTCTTCGTCTTCAATTTTAATATATCTTACAATATTTGTGTTTTGATATAACTGTGAGGGCTCTGAATTGGTTCTCAGTTTCCAAGTGTTGTTTCTGAAAACTATCGAATCTCAAGGGTAAGGTTTCCTGCATTTTAGAAATTGTTCAGCATCCACAGGCTAATTTATACTAAGGGAAATAAGTAAAAAATTCTTAATGATTAATGATTAAAAAGTGGCACATATTAAAAATTAAATGAATTAATGTACTAAGTGTTGTTTTTCCACTTCTTAGGGGTTTATTCAATAATTTACATAATGAAACAGTAGCTAAACCCATTGATCTCTGATCTAATTGATCAATTGGATTATTACTATCTTATCCTGAAAACCAATTCTGTTTAATGTAGTGGCAGTTAGGTGTATAATAATTAATTATGTTAGTGAATATATTGTGCTTAATATTATGATTTCAGAAATATGAAACTGTGAACGATTTTATAATTGAACTACTCATGGGTAAATACACAATTTGCGTTATATAGTTAACACAGGCTTTACACAGAATAGAATTACTTTTCTTTAAGATTATGTTTTACGGCAAGACTGTTGGGGCCTTTCCCAATGCTTACTTCGTTCATTGCCCACCGCTCTAGCATCTCCCCTTCACCCTTGAAGATCTGACCAGTTTTTCTTTCAGACCGCATCCTAAATATCTGAACTTTTGGATCCTTTGTCCATAACTTTCTATATTATATTGCCAGTCTGCTTGCCTACAAAAAACAAGGTGGTCCAGAGATCCCACTGTTTAGCTGTTTGGTACTTGCCCCGATGCTTAAATGCTTGACTACCGCTGAGGGGCTTAAAATATATTAAGTGCTTAAACCCTAGGCTTTATGTATATACTAATAATTAATCCTTTTTTTTTAAATATGGCTATAACCTAAATATATAGCTATACCTCTAAATACAGTTTGACCTTTCAAAAGTGGCTTAATAATTCGTAAACTAAAAGAAACATTGATATTTCCTGTTAAGCGGAAGGAATGTCGATACAATTTTGAGGCTTTGAGAGAAACATGAACCTAATCAGATTATTTGACCAAGCTACTAATAATTTAGTTCAAATTAACAATTTATTTGACCAAGATGGACGAACCTATTCGGGCAAGTAAGAGTCATTACCTATTAGTTGACCACAACATCCTCCTATCCAAACTTCGAAACCTTTCCTTATCCACATCTGCCTTACTCTGGTTTCAGTCCATCCTTTCTGATCGATCACATTCTGTAGTTATTCCAAATAAAACTCCTTCCATGTCGGTATTATCTCTACGCCGATGATCTTCTAATCTACTTATCCGTTCACAAGCCACTAAAAGGATCCAGGAAGACCTCAATCGAATCTGTAACTAGGCATCAACGAACAAGCTAAATCTAAATGCTGAAAAGGCCAAAGCGATTGTAATAGGTTCGAGTTACCTTTTAAAAACCATATCTTCTATTCCTACCCGTTTCCTGAACAGTGATCCAATCAAATTCTACTCCTCGGTCAAAAATCTTAGAGTCTTTTTTGATGAAACCCTATCCTGGAAAAATCTCTTATCCGAAATTTCCCGCCGCACAGTGGAGCAAAATGGCCCAAAATGGGTAAAAACCTCATATTTTCTAAACAGTTCGTGCTATAAGCTTGAAATTTTGGAATTATATATTTCATGAGGTGCTGAATTGAATGAATGAAACCATATTCAGCTTCATCAGATGATTAGAAAGGGTCAAAATTTAAGAACAAACAGCAAAAAAAAAAATTAATAAAGCAATTTTGGGGTATATTTATATGCTATAGAAGCTGCTGAATAGAATAAAACCATAAACAGAGCAATCTGATCATTAGCATTGAGCCATGTTTTCAATTTATAAATTTAAAAAAAAAAATTAAAAATCAAGTTGGTTATTATTACATGTATGTTTTTTAGGTGATAAATTGAATGAAATTTATTTTATATACCTCTATTATATACCCAAGATTCCTTCAATTAGGTTAAAATTCATTATTAAGTTATATTTGGAAATAAATTAATTTTTTTTTAATTTTTTTTAAATAATTTGAAAAATGTAAAAAGTTTTACAAAGTGATTTCAGTTGAACTCTATTGAATGGAATGGACAGTTATTTAAAATTGTCAATCTTATATCAACACAGAAGTTTGATCTTCATATTTTTCAATTTGATACATAATGAACTAATGATAAAAAAAAAATCATATTTAAAATAATAAAAAAGATTATATTCACTCATACTACATATGTACACAAATAAAATATATTAACTATAAAAGTAAAGAATAAAACAATTTTTAATTCTTCCTTTTTTTATAACAGTAAATGAGAAGTTTCATCACATAATGGGAACTTCTTTTTTTTATAATCTGGTCTTAAATTACTTATCACGGGATCAGAAGTCACCATGATATAATGAAAAACATCTTCATTTGTTGCTGTTCGAGAGAACGTTCTGGAATGATGTTCTCTGTATTGTTTATAGTTCTTATTTCTACTTTCCTGAGCTTCTTCAGAGAGAGGACCAATAGGAAGGACCGCGTGCTCTATTATTTCTGCTCCGTGAAATAGAATTTTGTGAACAGTGGACGGCAGATAGTACCAGTGGTACTTTGTGACAGCTATTTCAGCTGTTTCTGCTGTATATTTCTTAAATTTTACAGGATTTATCGGTGACTGACCACAAATAACTTCCAATATTATTTTAAGTCTGTGAATCAATTGTTCATCAATATCCGTAATTTCAGCGGTCAATGGTGGATTTTCAAAAAATTTCCGAGAAATATTACCCGTATTGGTAGTTCCAGTTCCTTGTTTCACTATGTCAACGATTATACCTAGTTCTGCTCGTAGTTTTTTTTCACTTCGTCAGCTTTCTTATCTCGTTGAATGCGAGTAGCTGCTGAAGTCCTTCAGGCTTCGATTGGTTTATTATAACTAAGGTGTAATATGTACTCCATAAATTTAATTCGGGTATGCAACGTTGACATACCCATTCGGAGAACTTCATCCTTCTGAAACTTTCCGAGTCTTGATAGATCGTTGAGCTGCGTTGGCTTACCTCCGCAAATTACACAATTGCTTGCCGATGGTGTTTCAGTTACAACTTGTGCCACTTTTCCATCTATCATAGTAAAATACAGGGCATGGGCTACTCGTAGTGTGCGTTCTCCACAATGTATTATCGAATCTTTGAGGTTGACTATTTCAAATTCTACGCGATTTTTTTCCTCTTTAATTAGCGCAGGGGTTTCTTTTTTAAATTGAAACTTAAGAGCCCTGCAATATCGTGTTGAGTTTGGTCGATTATTCAACCAGAATTTTATATCGCTGTTATTTACAGGTGTTATTTGTACAGGCACTAGGGAGGTCATAAACAAATGTGAATCAGAAATATCTTCTAACATCATCTTCGTCTTTATCCTGAATAGTTACATATGGATATTCATGCACATTATTAATCTGAAATGTTTGCATTTATTAACTTTGGCCTGATGCACCATCCAGCCCCCATTTTGTGTGAAGGACTAAGTTATCGTCCCATTGTTCCTTTTCGGCTAGTGATTTACTTTCTACAATCCTATTAACTGTATGATCAAGTAAATCTTGCAAGAGGACTTGTGCTGAGGTATCAGATATGTGGATATTTTCAGGATAACATTTAATTTTGGATTCCATTATCTTTTTATAACTGGGTAGTATATTAAAGCCAAAATATTTTATAACCTTCTTTATAATATTGTATTGATATTTCGATAGTTCAGCTTGAGTCAAAAGAGTTAAAGCCTTATCTGTATCTAACATAGGAACTTTTTCCTTTTTTTGACCTGTCGATCCTGCCGCGTTTATTAACTCTTGGGAGTATTTTATTTTCAAATCCTCTATTTTATATTGTTTAGCCTTTCTTCCACATTTATTGAAATCTTTTGAAGGCCTACCACCCACATTTTTATCAGTAGGAGTACATTTTACTAATTTTTCAAAATTAATCACAAAATGATTCAGTTCCATATTATTTCTGATAAAATGTTCTCTACTATGATTTACCTGTCTTAACTTTTTTAGAAACTGGGGCCGAAATCTTCTTTTTACATGATCGATTACTTGAGATAACCGTTCTTCTTGTCGACCGACAAACCGTTCCTTTAAACTGACTTCCCACGGACGAGCTTTGGTAAATAATATTTCGCACAACACTTCATGTGTAACCGTAAAATCTTCCATTCTTTCTTTCCTTATAAATTGCCACTATACTAATACTAAACCAATTTCATAAACTAATATCACTACACTAATACAAATACAAAAACAAAAAAAATAAAAATAAGAGAACGTAATGAAACTCACAATAACTAGAAAAAGACACTCTCGTATTAATTCCATATAAACAGAAGAGCGCCGATTATCCGAACGTCAATTATTCATAAGTCCAAACACTAAATATAAAGCGTAGTTATAAATATAGAGCGAAAATGATTCCAGTGGTAGAATATAAAAGAATAAATAACATTGATATAAAAGAATAAAATAATTAAATATGATAATCTTCATAAGACAACTAAAGTATACAATAATTAGAACTCAGTGATACAAATAATAACCCCATAAATTGATCATTCAAAGTCCAAAACTTTTATTTTAAATTGATTTTTTTTCTTTATTTGGAGAGCTATTTTTGAAAATTAATCTTTCTGCAATATTTTGGTACTAATTCTCTCAAGAAGAGTTAAGCGTGTGTTACTTATTTTTGTAAATAAAAACAGAAATCATATCACATCATTTTACAATGGATTAAGAAAAAAAAAAAAAGATATATATATATATATATATATATATATATATATATATATATAAATAAGACAGACTAATAAAAACAAATATACATATATAGTAAGCCAATTTTTACATCCTATTTATAAAAAAAAAAAAAATAATTTCTAAAACTCATTTTCTGTATAATGAAAAATAACACATAAATTCATCCCCTGAACAAATATGTCCGAAGCCGGGATTTATATTTATAACACGCTTTATCAGATACCTCTACTTCAATTTGAACCCCTAAAGGGAGCCTAGTTCGGTGTAGCTTTTTTTTGAAAGACCAAGTGAAATGAACATAAGTTAAATTTACGTGACAGCTAACTTCGAAAATTCCTGGCAGTCAAGGTTGTGGCTACATTAACAAAATAAAAATCGTCCATAAACCAGTAAACATCAATAGTGAAGTTCAAAGGGTTATACAAAATTTTTGCTAAAAATTCAGTCTCATAAAAAAATATTTTAAGAGAACTTCAAAACCGTGTTATTTTCTCAACTACAGAAAAGGGCAACTTCAAGGACGTGTACAGACTTTGGTAATGAAATAATCGAAAAAGCAGTTCCACAACCTTATGCTACATTTATTTAGGTATACAAAAATAATGAAAAAAAAAAAAAAAATCATAAGATTTGGGTTTTTTTTTCCACGTTTGCCCCACTGTGCACCGCACCATCCCTATCCTAAAACGTCTCAATTGCGTTTACCACCTTCTTCCTTTCGAAACCCGCAGATTACTCGTTTCCTCTCTCATCTTCCCCTATTTTGACTACTGCTGTGCTGTGTATGGGGGTGTTTACTTTCGACAGATCTTCTCCCTGGAACTCCATCCCTCTCAACATTCGTCATTCAATTACCCTACTTTCAAATACCACTTCTTTAATCACCTACTATCCACCCAGATCCTGTCCTCCAAAAACTGTCAATAGCGACTTTCTAGTTGTTATAAACTATAACTATAAACAGTTTATATTCAAGAAATCTTTTTTTTTTTTTTTTTTTTTTTTGTAAAAAAATATTATAAATTTTCTGTTACTTTTTATTAGTATATTTTTTCTGTGTTTTTTTTTATTATTATTATCTGATACTTTGTTATGAAAATATTATTTTATTTTAAGGCCCTTGATTGTACATTATTTTTTATTCTTAAGGGACTTATGGTCCCAGAGTAAATAAAGAACTTTATTATTATTAATCTTGAAGCCGTAACGAAAAATTATTGCGAACAACGGAATGAGATTTAAATATTTTTTTCAACTATGCAAGAATTTAAAATGTGTTCTCCAATGATATATAAGGATAAATACAATCGAACGTTATTAAACGTTTATTAATAGGCTTAATTTCAGATTGATTAAATATATATATATATATATATATATATATATATATATATATATATATATATATATATATATATATATTTTTTTTATTTTTATTTTATTTTATTTTATTTTTTTTTTGCATTTCAGAATTTTTAGCTATGACTGTTTGGGTTCCCAGCATCTAACAGTAAATGTGATGTGTTTTTGTTGCCAATGAACTCTTGATGTTCATGTTTTATAAATATCATGGTATTGAATATTATAACATAAAAAACAAATGAATTACAAAACAGCATAACAATAAAAATACAGCTTTGCCAGTTATGAGTATAAATTACCTAATAATAAGACAAACCGTACGTAGCATGGGATCAGAGAGGAATATGAAGACGAACTATAACAAAAAACTCAAAAAGTACCGTCGCCCTTTATCAATATCGATATTAAACAGCGGTTTCATAAAAATTACATTTTACGTACCTTACTGTCCCTACCTTTTGAAGCTTAAACGGAACAAACTATAGAACAAGCATTCCATTTGCTAGAAACAACAATCCAGAATATACACAAAGGTTTAATTTTAAATAATATTAAAAATGTTAAAAAATTTTATTTTTAAACAGTGGATCGACGGAAAATAAGCTGGATGAGTGATCTCCTGATCTAGGTAGAAAAAAAAAAAATCAGGAAAGGAGAGGTACGACAGGTTTCTCTTCCCGTCATGCCTTTCAGGTCATGAAATTTGGTATTTCACCAAAGTCACTAATTGTAATCGCTTTGATTGGCATGACAATACATTGTTAAGAAATGTTAATATTAAAAAAAAAATTACTACAATAACACTAATTTAAGTTAATCAGTAGTCCCCTTTAGCTTACGTATATGTTAAGCACTGATGTGATTTCAAAATAAGCGAAATGACAATTATATTGATTTTAAAAATATTTAAACAATTGTATTGTTCCTTTAAACTAAGAAAATTTAACTTTTACTCAATTTCCTTATCTTTAATTTTCCCCATACTTTTAATGGTGCCCAAACAAAATCATAAAACTTATTACGGCAAAGTTTCATAGCCTCGGTGGATTCCCATAATATGCTATACTGGCCTAGTTAAGCCGTCTCCTGCCTCCACTCACTACTTAACAGCGCTTCCTTTTGTCATACGATTGGCTTCATGTCGTTAAATCTCTCTTTGATGATGGCTTAGATAACTCAAGCTAATTACATAAAGAACCCCTTTTACAAACTTTAGCTCTTAGATTTTCTCCTTTAATGTATTGTTTAGTGCATTAAATATTCTAGAGTGTGTATATTGCCATTATTTTCCAGTTTCCTTCGCTAATAGTACATAAGATTATAATACAGAGTTTGTCTCAAGTGTGACATCTTAGGTCATAAAACAGATTAGGTTTGTTTTATTAAAAAAAAAAAAAAAAAAAAAGCAGAACTAAAATTAAAGGTATATAAATTAATTTGTCTTTTCCTTTCTCAGACTCAAGGGGAAAATATAGCAGCCACGGACTGTGCACAAGAATATTGTATCCACATCCTGCAGCAAGACGGCCCTCTATCTCTACTTGAAGAATGTGTAAAAGCATTGTATCACTTTAGATGATAATCTTGGATGGATCATCGAAATTGACAAACGGAAACCGCCTCTCAATGAATGCTGAACTCTCACTCTGGACACTGGTACAGGTTTATTTCTTTTTTTCTTATTTTTGTCATTGCCAAGTCGTTCAAACAGCAGAATAGCCAAATCGCCGTTTAGGAGAATAGGGACGAGATAATATAGCAGAAAGTCCAGACATAGCTGCTGAAAAATTATTTAAATCACTCAAGCAGGTGAAGTTATTTTTTGAATGAGATACATCGTTAGAAACTGATATTCCCCACTGCACAAATTACTTTATAAAATGAATTTCTGGCAATAGGATGAATCTTAACAGTGGACCGCAAAAATGGAAGGCAATTTGTAAACACAAATGATTCACTTTGGTATAATCATCTCGTATGAATCACTCTGTATGATCATCACAGAAGAAACAATGCAAATCCAGCTTAATTTATCAGCTTATACACAGTGTAACCATATTGTTGATTCAGTACCCATACGTTCTTTAATGGCTTATCAACGCATGTTTTTATTTTTTTTTAGCTAATGGGAAACGCATTTTTGCCTAATAAAATGCCGAGCTTAATTAACTACTTAAACGGACAGATAAATTATATTTTTATTTAATTGAAAATTTATAAAAATTCAAAATTTGAAAATATAATTGTTATTATTAGGTACAATAACATGATGTACCTGTTCATTTTTCATAAATAAATAAAAAAATGTAATAAGTAACCAGTTCATTTATATTTTAACTGTTTATTAATAGTTAATCTTTTCATTGGATATGAAATGAACAATACAGACAGTGTCTTTGTTCAAACTTTACAAACTTAATTTTTCTTTATAAATATGTTTTTGTTTTTAGTTGGATCAAAGTTCTTGAATTTTTTTTCAGGAAGGAATTTAGGCCAAGACTAGTGATTTTCCTTCTTTTCTTTTTTTTTCGACATCTTCATTAGTTTACAATGTCCAAGGTCCATCAAAATTTATTTGTGAATTTAAAATAAAAATAAATCGATTTATTGTTATTAAACTTTGAATTTAATAATTAATAATTCAAATGATATATTATCAAAATAACCTTAACCCTTTATTGTAATCCTTAGACTTCCTGTCCCACAGTATGCTTTAAATATATTTCACTAATCTTCACCAAATCGACCTGCTAACTATTAGTCCTTCTAGACCAATGCTTCATTAGAAATTCACATTCATGACTAAAATTACAAGAAACTGTTTTTCGATTTGGAATACTTTAACATATATGAGGCAAACATTCAAAGCTTTCAATAAATTACAAATGACTTATTAATGACAGTAATTAGACCTATTTGGACCTACGGAGTCGAGCTTCGGAGCTTCACTAAACCTTACTATTCATCCGGTTTTCAATCTTTATCATACAAAGTCCTTGGAAAAATCCCCAATTCTCTTTACATAGTCACAATACACCTATGCATTAGGATCTTAATGTTCTATGTGTTGCTTATTTAGCCCGAGCAAATATTTATCCTTTTAAAGTTATCCCCATGACTACTCGATTCCACTAGTTTATCAACTTGTTTTCAATGTTTTCCCCAGTAAGCTTAAAAATAATATTGCTTTGGGGTGGTCTGTTATAGAGCTTTCATTGAAGTTCTGCCATTGGGTAGTAGCTTTCCAAGTTTACATGTTATTATGAACATTATCTTCATATTTATTTGAAGTATTTTTTTTTTTGTATAGTGAATTTCAAAAAATGGTTAGAATATTAAAAAAATATATTTTATTTTTTGAGCGTTGATGTTTCTAAGTTTTGGTGCAACTGTTTATCAACCCTAAGGACCGACTTTAAATTTCGAAGTGGATTGTCCTAATGTACAGCGGTTTTCATCACTATTGTGCATAAAGGAATGTTAAAATATTCCACGTTTTCATTAATAAACAACAGAGCTAACATTTATAACATATACAAAAAATAGGGGAAATAATATATATATAATATATATATATATATATATATATATATATATATATATATATATATATATATAAGGTGTCAAACTATTTTATTTATTCTAAAAAAAAAGAATATAAAAGATTTAAAAAGGAAAGATGATGAAGAAGGATACAATGGAAATATTGATACCCAGACTGTTATGATGGTTTCTTCCATCACATCATCACTTTCGACATGGAATTAGGTATTGAAGGAACACAATGATTGAATAGAGGATTACCCAGAGACACGTTGATCCTGCCTTTAGAAAATATCCTCCACCGCTATTTTCACCTGAGAGGCAATCACAATCTAAGGAAGCTTCCAACTTTTACAATTAACAAAATTGCTGAGATGACGGGACTAATTGAAGACTTAGGACCAAGGTGTAGTATATTTAGATTAATATTGAAAACGATAATTGAAGAATAGTATTTTTTTTTTCATAGTCCTTGGGCTTCGTAATGTTACGAAATTCATATTACTTTCTTATCAAAAGAAAAAAAAAACTAATATTAATTATCAACGTTAAATTGAGAATGAAATATTCTCATAAAAACATAAGAAAATCCGATAATGATATAAATTAGAATTTGAGATTAAAAAGTATGAAAAAAAGCTTCTATTTCTATCTAAACATTTACAAAATATCTTTAAAACAACAGGTTGATTAATAAGACAAAATGTTTTAATTAATTACAAAGCCGGTAATTAAATGTGAAACACGTGTATTTAATAACCTATCCGCTCACTCCTGATTGCTTTACATGCTTGAGAAAGCAATATTCCTGAAAATGACGGGAAATGTAAGTAAAAATAGAATTCCATGAAGTGTCAGATACGTACCGAATTTGCTTCAAACTTCAAAACTCTTACTCACCTCGGTCATTTTTTTAAAGTAGACCTATGTAGCTGTCGTGGGTTATAATTCTAAACATTTTTATTTTTTATTCAATCCCTAAAAATCTAAAACAAATAGAGTGAATCTATGAAAATGGACGAGAGGCTGGTTAGACAGTCCTAAACAGCCATGTATATCTTTATATCTATTCTATTATATAAAAGGATAGCCATTTTTAATTTTCGATCGCTAAACGCGAAAACGTTTTCTCCAATCTGTATCACATTTTGACAACAATATATTTACAGTTCCAGGTAGGTTCAGCAATAATAAAATATACTTATTTTCAATAACATCGTTATTAAAAAAGCTATAATATGTCGATAATAGGGAAGTTTGAAAATTGACAGAAAGATGGCGAACGATTCTACATGAGATGTTATTAAGGTACGGTGTTATATAGAGCTTGAAATTTATAATAAAATTTATTTATTTTCAATTAATTGTAAACAAATATTTACATATATGGTGCAACTTGTGGGTCACAATGAAGTGTGATAAGCGACGTACGTGGTTAGCACCCTTCCGTAATATATGTAGTTTACAATGGTAATACTCCTGTTCAACATCAATTTTATTCTATCTGTAATAAAACTAAACTACATTATAGTTATAGGAATGTTTAGCAATAGTACAATTTACAATTATGAAAATTTAAATGTACAATTTTTTAGTGAAAGAACCGATTTCCACACTGGCTAACAATTAAATTTCAACCAAATGAAATCAATAAACTTATTTCTGCCAGATAAAAATTATTACCAATTATTTGATATTGTGAGTGAAAAATATGATTCATGGGCCTTTAGTTGTTAGAACTTATAATGCAGATCATTATCCGTAAGTTTCTTAATAGTCTCTGGCCATCTGGTTTAACAACATTACAATTATTGGATGCCAATTCCAACTTTTATTCCAGAGCTCCGTCAGCCCAAATCTTCAGTTTTTACCCGCTAAACTCGTTATCCGCCTGTATACTCTTGCCCATTTTTCCGATGCTTTCAACAGATATTTCCTTATCCGATCCTCTTCTCTATAACTCCTATAGCTCCATATCTTTCACCATTCGCCATTCAAATACCCCTTCCATTTTCGAATACGAAATCTTTGTCCATCCAGATCCACAAGAACTATCAATAACCCCGTTTTAGTTATATAAAAATGAACTGTTGATATACTTAAAATTGCATTGTTTTTCTAAATTCAAATATTTTAGTTACTTTTTATTATATTCTATTATGTTTTTAAGGCTCCTTGATTGTACATTTTTTTTTGTCTTTAAGGATGTAAGTTCTCAAAATGCATAAAGAACGTTTTAATTATTTGTTTATTTATAACTTTATATCATTTCAAGCCTTATTAATGACTGTTGATTTTATAGAATAATTGTTATTCTAAACATAAAAATGACTTTTTTGTTATTCACTGTTTGCCTGTTGTTTTTAAGGTATATTCCAATGTTTATTGACTTCAATCGATAAACGCAAGCACTTTATCAGTATACAGTAGAAGGGCAGATTTGCGGACATATCTTCACTAGAAGGAAATAGGTGAGGTTGTTTACGAAGCTAGACAAGGCGATGAGAAGGGGAAGAGAGGGCCTGTGGGGGGGGAGATAGTGGCGGACCTTAGTGTGGATTAGAGCTACAGCCTTGTCAGTCCTCAGGGCACGTAGCCAGTACTTTTCCAGATAACAATTAGCCCCTGGCTTATATAAACCTTTCTCTATCTCACAATCCTGTCTCTTTATATTCACTCGCTTTATTAACTTTTTGAAGATTCTACTGTAAATAAAATAATCTCTCTTAATAGGCCATTAAACGAGCCTAATCTTGGAGGTGGATTGAATTTTCAATTAAATGTTGTTGTTTTTTTTAATTTTTAAAAAAACGCTGATACCATTCCTTGGAATGGCTGTCAAAGAACTCTTGGACAACATTTTCAACTTCCGCAAAATTATTAATTTTTTCCCCTTGAAGAAAATGGGCCATGGATCGAAACAAGTAGTAATATGAAGGTGCGACGTCTGAACTATATGGTGGATGAGGCAGGAGTTCAAACCCATGAAGTTCTGTAAACATTTCTTTGGTTCGACTGCTAGTGGACGGATTTGACTCAACAGCTTACTTCAAAACTTCATTATCCATTAATGGCCGCCCGAAGTCCTTCTTCCTTTCCAACGTCGTATCTCTACTTCTAACTTTTCAAACCAACGCCGCGCAGTGCGCTCTTCAAGGAAACCTTCCCCTTCATATTTAATAATTTCACGCGTTGCTTCAGCGGCTATGAATTTTTTTTTTCCATTAATGTCTTAAAATTACGAGAATTTTGTAGGACAATGTCATGTTTGGTTTTTGAAATAAATAACTGAACTGAGGCTTGTTTTTGAAGAAGTCCAGTGTTAGAAACAACCTTAGAGGATGATCTAAAGGGATTATTAAGTATTGGTAAATAATAAATAGCATTAAGATATTAACTGACTTTTGAACTCTGGAATTTGATGAAACGGTTATTTTTTTTTTATACGCCCTATTAAAAGTTTTTTTTGTTTTTTTTTCAAATATTTACAAATTTCCACAATATATTGTAATGATATAGACTCATCGAAATGTAACTGATCATAACAGTTACATGTTTTGTTTTATGCTTAAACAAATTAATATAACTTAAAAAAAAATAATTGAAATTATAAAAATTAAAAACAGAAATTATGACTAACTTTAAAGATGTTCCAGTAAAACTCCAGACAAAATACGGGGAGATTAACCGAGTAAAAAAAATTAAGTATCTGGGGTCCCAGAACACTAAACTGCATCATTATGAAACTGATCTAAAACACGTAGTAATGTATGCAACTAAAACCTTATCCTTAAATATTAATAAAGGACTTCTCGAAAAACTAGAGAAAAAAATAAGGCAAAATCATTAGAGGCATTATGGGATCCAATTACAAGAATAGAATCCATTATAAAAAGTTCAACAAATGATATTACGGTCATTTCAAACGAATAGACGGAAGCAGGCTGACTGAACAGATCTTCCACTTTTTTGACCCCAAACAAAAAACCACAATGCCCTGGTTTTTGAACACCAAAGAAGACCTCGAAATGCTGCACATAAAACCTGAAGACGCCTTCATTAGGGATCTCTTTCGCAAAATGATACTGACGAATGGGCTTACTCGAACCAAAAAGAAGACAAGGTACCTGGACAGAAGAGCTGGACGTACAAGATGGCCCACTCCTAAAGAATGAGAGAATTCTGGGCTCAAAAGAAAGTAAAGCAGACCAGTAAAGACTGCCAAATGTAAAAAGACTTAAAGGGGTACTAGATGGCCCTAAGAAAAAAACAAAAACAAATCCAATATTCTTGATTCTTGTGTTCATTATTTTATTATTTCATTAATTTTTGTTTTTAAAGGATTTATTTATTACAATATATTTAATTAAAAACTAAAAATTTAAATTTGTTTCAAATAATTATTATTTTTTTTAAATATTGTTTATAACGACAGTGACATAGTTAAAAAATTTCAATGTTATCGATAAGCTGGTTTAATACCAATTGCTGTGTATTCATGTCGTTCATATAATTATGAAAATTTATCATACATAATTATATAGTGTTAATCATTTAGTTTATTTGTAATAGAATCAAATTTGTAAGAATTGAATTTTCAACATAAAACACTTTTTTCTGATTTGTAACATTAAAAAAATATTTTTTTTTGGACGTCAGGGAAATTTCGGATTTTTTCAGAAGAAAAACTTTTATATTTCTTTTTCAGGCCTATTCCCAAGTTAAAAATTATATATCGGACATTAAAATTGGGGGAAGATGACAGAAAAATATTTTCTTTTCATCAAGGCAAAAAAAAACTACCAAAAAATTTCAATATTAATAATGCTGTCATCAAACTTTAGAAAAACATAGTTTACTTGGTTATTAAGTTTGACAGACACCTTAAGTTTTTGGCCCGCTTACCTAATAAAATAAGTAAAGCGAGATTACAATCTTATGAAGTGAAACACTTATATTATCAGCTACAAATTTAGCATGACGTTTAAAATTAATTATATATACTTGCTATAGGGAGCACCATTATTTTCATTCATTGGGAAAATTACAAACAGCAAACTTCAATCATTCTAAAATGGTATAATAATTCTATAATGGTATAATGAAAAGAAATATGAGGAACTAAAAGTTTAAAAATTAAGGAGTTTTCGGCCGAGGGAAAAGAAAAAAATTTCGATTCCTTAAAAAATATTTCAGATCCTCTCTACAGCAAAATTTCACCCCTAGGAGAACCAAAACGATGGCGAAAATTATTTTTAATTTGGAATTATATCCTTTATCTATCAAGACTGAAAACGAACTGGATGATGCAGTAGAATATTTCACTCAGAACATACAAGAAGCTGCGTGGTCTTCTTCAGTTCCCACGCATAGAAAGTTGGAAAAGCTACCCATTTACCCTCAATTCATAAGGGATTTGATCAGAGCAAAGAGAAGAGCTCGGAACATATGGCAGACTGACAGATTGCCCTCAGACAAACGAACTTTTAATAGACTCAATAACGAACTCAAGTGGCAGATATTAAAATTTAAAAGAGCGAATTACGATAATTACATTAGTAACCTTAAATCTGATGATGGAAGCTTATGGAGGCGTACTAGAAATCTTACCGGGCATCGTGAAGTCCAAGCACCCCTCCGAAAGGAGGATGGCTCTTGGGCCGTGACCGATGGAGAAAGATCAGAACTTTTTGCTAAAGATCTTTCAACTGTGTTTACACCATATACGAACTGCAATAACATTGAACATGACAAACATATACACAGCACTTTAGATGTACCCCTTCAACTGACATTACCTTCCATTACCAGCTCAAGTTGCCGAACAAATAAAAAAGTTACCGAAAAGAAAAGCTCCTGGCTATGATCTGATCACTGCTAGAGTATTCCAGCAAATGCCTAGGAAAGGTCTAGTGTTCTTAACTACTGTTTACAACGCAATACTAAGGACTACTAAATTCCCTCTACAGTGGAAATACGCACATATAACAATGATTCACCAACCAAACAAAGATAAAAATATCCCCTCATCATACCGACCTGTTAGATTACTTCTTGTCTGTGCCAAAATTTTCGAGCATTTATTATACAAAAGACTCTCTGATATACTAACAAAACTGAACGTAATACCAGACCATCAATTTGGATTTAGAACACAACATTCATACTATACATCAATTACACAGAGTTACCGACTACATATGCACGGCACTAGAGCACAAATTGTATGCAACTGGAGTATTTCTGGATGTTGCTCGAACTTTTGACAGAGTCTGGTCCCAAGGGCTTTTCTTCAAACTAAAGACGATACTCCCACCGACCTACTATCTTATTCTACAGTCCTTTCTTTCTGATAGATCTTTCTCTGTCCGTCAAGGCTCACAGCTTTCTTCTATTAAGTTGGCGTCAGCAGGAGTGCCACAAGGCTCAGTGCTTGCTCCATTACTCTACATCAGGGGTCTCCAAACTTTTCAGCCTTCGGGCCACACTAACTACTTCCAAGGGCTCCGCGGGCCAACACCATTTTAATTTTCCTGCCGGTACCTATAATTTATAGAATAGTCTCCGAGTACGCACCCTCAGCGAGAAGAAGCTAGTTAAAGTCCCTAGTTCAATCATTATTGTGTTGTACTGTAATGTTACGAAGTTCTGGTGTATTCTACTCATTTCTTGATGACAGAAATTGACGTATAAAAACGCTAATAGAGGTGCTATAGTAATAGTTCGTAACGCCCTAGCGGGTTTGTGTGTGTTTCAAAAACATCTTTGTAACAGTATTTTGATTTGACTTAATTACTAGTGTGGAAAAGAAGCGGAAAATAAAAACTGTCAGCTAATCGACGGTCGCTGATTACATGCCTATTGAAAAGATAAAAAATCCTGAAACCTGGGTTTCTTTTTGTATGCAATGATCACCAAAAGAATCATTGGCGTGAATATTTGTTCCTTATTATATTGATGGAGCATACAGAAAAAAGAAAGAAGAAAATAAACTTTATTCTGGGACAGTTTGTCCCTTATGAATAAAATATGAGTGCAATACATAGGACAATCGTTTGGCTATGACAAGTGATTAATAATTGCATTATGAGTTACAAAATTTCAAAGGTGTGCCCATATATTCTACGGAGGATTTTCCTTTCAAAAATAAGGTCATTTTCATCAGCCTTTGTAGTGGTCCAGGTCTCAGAGCCATAAGGTAAAACAAGGCGAATGAGGGTCTTGTATCGGATAACCTTAGTGCGGTGAGAGACGAGGCTGCTAGAAAGATGCGAGCGGAGTCCATAATAACAGTGATTCGCTAAGATAATTTTTCTCCGGACATCAATCGAGATTCTGTTGTCGCACGTCACTTATGAGCCATGGTATACAAATTCAGAAACTTGTTCAAACATATAAGTACCAAAAGCAACTTCAGTACCAAATTTTAAGTTGGTGTTATGAAATGCGTTAACTGAGACAGCAAAAGAAGTTCTGGGTCTCAAGGGCAAACAGAAACAAACAAGACCATGGTTGGATGAGGAATGCCTTGCTTGAGCAGATAGAGAGAACAAGGTCTATAAAAACATGATTCAACGGAGACATACAAGAAGTTCGATGGATGAATATAAAGCCACAAGGAGTCGCGAGAAGTACGTTCATCGAAGAAAGAAGAGAAGATGGCGGAATAAGCAGATGGAGGATATGGAAAATCTTTCAAGAACAAAAATTCCTTTCAAATGGTGAAGGAAGGTAGACAATTATTTAAATCCAGGACTCCCGCATGCGAAGCAGAAGATGGCTCGCTAATCACGAAAAAGCGAAAAATATTAGATAGATGGGCTGACTACTGATGATACCATCATCGCAGGGGGACTGGCTGGAAGAATAGAGATTGAACCACCAGACGGGGAAGAAATAGCAGCGACCATCGAAAAACTAAAGAATAGTAAAGCTCCAAGTGCTGATAACATACCAGCGGAAATATATAAACATTATGACCCTCAACTGGTTACTTTCCTGCAGGATCTATTTATGGATATTTGGAGAGATGAATGCCTTCTTATGGAGTGGAAGAAAGCGATTATACACCCAATCCAATAATAAAGGGGATTCTTTGAATTGTAACAAGGAGAGGTACATTAGTACTTCCATGAGTATACAAAATTCTCTCCAGCATATTATATAAGAGATTGATTCCATACGCAGGGAAAGAAATTAGAAAATATCAGTGTGGCTTCGTTAAGATAATCAACTATTGAACAAATTTTAACCTCTGGATGATCCTGAAAAATACAAGAAGTTTCGTATTAATACCCATCATGTTTTCATAGACTTTAAGCAGGCTTATGACTCGATTGATAGAGGGGAAGCATAAATGGCCATGACAGAAATGAATATACCCCAGAAGTTAGTCAGACTGGTGAGAATGACAATGGAAGGCAATAAATGCTTTGTAAGTATGCATGGGGCTTTCTCAAGAGGTTTTGACACGACAGCAGGTGTAGACAAGGAGATAGTCTGGCTTGCCTTATACTTAATCTTTGTTTGGAAAAAGCCATAAGAGATTCCGGCATCCAAACAGGAGGCACAGTTCTAAACAATAGTGTACGAGTTCTTGGATATGCCGATGACATAGATCTAGTCGGAAGATCATTAGAAGCAGTACAAAACGCTTTTGCTGCAATCGACAATTCGGCGAAGAGACTAGGACTATCCATCAACGGAGACAAAACCAAGTACAAGTTTATCGAGCCCCTAGTCAGTAAAGTGTGGATAAGTAAAGTTAGGACTACATGACATCGAAGTGGTCCAGGAATTCGTATACCTGGGCACGCAGATTTCTGTCCGAAATGACATCAATGACGAGATTGAACGGCGTATTATGGTTGCCAATCGATGCTTTTTTGCTCTACAGTAGCACTTGAGGAGCAGCATTTGTCTCGGAATGCTAAGTTAGGAGTATATAAAGCACTAGTCAGACCTGTTCTCACATATGGATCTGAATGCTCAACGATTTCAAAGAACAATGAGTTTTCGCTCATGAGGTTTGAAAGAAAAGTCTTTCGCAGAATCGTTGGCGGTGTATACTCGGAAGGAACCTGGAGAAGAAGATCCAATGCAGACATACAAAGTCTGTACAAAGATATGGATATCTCCAAGTTTATTAATATCTCCCGGCTACGATGTTGCCAGAATGAGTCCGGAGGAGATGCCCGCGAAAGCTCTTACTGAACAAATCAATGGTACGAGGTGTATTGGAAGACCTAAACTAAGATGGAAAGATGGTATTGTTACTAAAACATTAACTCTACTTGGTGCCAGAAACTGGAAGGCGGCAGCACTAACCGTGATGACAGGTGATCTATGCTCGAGCAAGCCAAGTCTCTACTATCAGGAATGTAGTGCTATGTTAATAAATAATAATCTAATGATAATAATAAGTTATAGAATGTTAGGAGAAAGCAGTACATTAAATCGTAAGGTGATCACATCGCAAGCTCGCGCAAATAAATTTCGACAGTGTTTCCATAATTAATTTTAAAAAACATAAACACATTTTTAAACGTAGTTACGTGGGGGACTAGTAGCCCAGTCAAATGAGTTTTATACAGCAAATCTCGGAAATAAACCAATGAAGCTGAATTTTTGCTTATGCCTTTGTTTTGGTCTTCTAAATAAGTGGTAGCAAGTCACCGATCTCAGCACGTTAGCATAATTAGATATACAAGGTCAAATGTCACAAAAATCAGTTGTTTTTTTTTCAAATATCTCTATTTCTATCCATCGGCCGTCAATCAAAATAGGTACAAAACTTTTAGAGAATAATATTCTCTGTATTTTTTGTTCTATTCATTTTTATTTTTGGATTAACCGTTTTCGAGACATAGCGCGGGAAAGGAGAAGCGGGTACCAGTTCAGACAAAAACTTGCTACTAGTGCCTTCCAGGATCTTTTCTCAGAAATATTGTCAGATGTAGATCATAAAATTTACTTTAATTTCATATGTACGTTTCTGGCTCTTCAATCAAATTGCTTATATCTCGAACACCGTTGAGAGTTAGACAAACATGTATAGAAACAATTTTATAGGAAATTTAATTAGCTTTAATTTCGATCCATAGATTATTTTTTAGAGTCCACGGTTTCCGAGATAAAATCGAAAAACACGGGATCTTCTCCCCTTCCCTTACAATTTCCCGTACCCCAGGGACCGGAACTTTTAGTATATTTACTTTCTAATTACGCCTAACGAAGCTATGAAATCAAAAATAGACGCATAATTCATGCATCTACACCCCTAATTTCAGCACTCTCACTGGGGTCGCTCTTTTCCGTGAAAACACTTTTTCCCAGTGTCCCAAGTCCCATAAAATATCGATGTCAGCACCTTCAAAGCCGCTTACTGTTTTGAAATCCAAGTTTTTTTTTTTTTGGCACATTTTTCACTTTAACTCCATAACTGTTTCTCCGATCTGAACTTTCATTTTTTCAACTATAACCTGGTTAAATTTACTATTAGACCCTTTATATGAAATTTTGATTAAACTCCGTAGTATATCCAATCAAGGCCACTAAAAAAGACCAAATCGTCAGATGTTGCCAAAACATACATATGTAGTGTGCTGGCTGGGGTGTATTACGTGGATTTCAAAACAGTAAGCGGTTTTGAGGGTGCTGACATCGATATTTTAGGGGACTTGATCAAAATTTAATATACAAGTTCTTCTATTAAATGTAACTAACCAGCTTTCAGATAGAAAAAATATATTTTGGATCGGACTATTACTTTCGGAGTTATAGCCAAAAAAGTGCCGAAAAACGTGTTTTCGCGGAAAAGCGCGACCCCAGTGAGAGTGCTGAAATGAGGGGTGTACAATGCATGAATTATGTGACTATTTTTGACTTCACAGCTTTGTTAGGAGTAATTAGAAGGTACATATACTAAAAGTGCCGGTCCCTGGGGTTACGGGAAATTGTGAGGGAAGGGGAGAAGATCCCGTGTTTAGGTTTTTCGATTATATTTCGGAAACCGTGGACTCTAGAAAAATAATCTATGGATCGAAATTAAAGCTAATTAAATTTCCTATAAAATTGTTTCTATACATATTTGTCCAACTCTCAACGGTGCTCGAGATATAAGTTATTAAAAATCGATAATTATCGAGAAAACAAATGTTTATTTCACTTTTTTTCAAACATTTGAATCAAGTGCCAGAAACTACAATCTATTATCAGTGAGAAATCACAACTACATAAATCTTATTAGTATTTTATATGTTATAATGTTTACATATATTTATAATGTTTGTTGGATTCATTTCATTTATTTGTTAAAGTAAATTTTAATTTTATGCTTATTATAGGCACTTGTTATTAACATTTACCTAGCTTAGGTAAATAAAACGGAGTTATTATTAATCGATGATTTTTTTTTTATTTTTTTTTTGTTGCCCCGCCGCCGCCGCGGGCCGGATTGATGGCACTGGCGGGCCGGATTTGGCCCGCGGGCCGTAGTTTGGAGACCCCTGCTCTACATCATATACACACACGACATTTCAATTAGCTCTGACATTCTTACAGCGACATATGCAGACGACACAGCAATTTTAACAAGAGATAAAAATCCGAATCATGCTTCACTGACTCTACAGCATCACTTGTAAAAATTACATGACTGGCTTAATATTTGGAAAGTACATATAAATTACGACAAATCGCAACACATTACATTTACACTTCGACTTGAAACATGCCCACCAGTTTTTCTTGACAACACACCGATTCCTCAAACAGACACTGTACACTACCTTGGTCTTACGTTTGACCAAAGAATGACATGGGGTCCACATATAAAGAAAAAAAGTAAAACGCTTAACCAAAGACTAAGACTTTTATATTCACTCCTCTCCAAACGTTCAACTCTACAACTTAAACAAAACATTAACACTTATACTTACTTACTGAAACCTATTTGGACATACGCTTCTCAGATATACGGGACAGCTAAAAAGACACATATTAACAAACTCCAAATCTTCCAGGCAAAAACATTCAGGACAATTACAAAAGCCCCATGGTACGTAAGCAACATAACTTTACATACTGACCTACGCATAGCAACAGTTAAAGAACAAATACAAACCTACTACAAACGATTCCACGAAAAACTACATGGACATCCTAATACACAAATAAACAACATGGCCACAACATATATTCCAGACAACACACAGAGAAGACTAAAAAGGAGCTAGATGAGAGACCTCCTTGACTAAAATAATAAAATAAAATAAAGACTGGAGGTGCCGCTGGGTTCTGCTCCCTCTCATGCCTTTCAAGCCATTTAAATTCGTACCGCAAATTCACTGGTTGTCAAATTCTATTTGACAGGTGTGAATAAATATATATAAAATATAAAATATTTTTTAAAGAAACACTTGCTATAATTATTATTAGTAAAAAAAATAAATAAATAAAAATAAAAATAGATAATAAGGTTTACAGATTGATTTTAATAGTTTATTTCTAACATAAATTCTTGCCGTTTGGTAATGTTTTGAGCAGCGGCATTTGATGATTATTAATAACCATTTAAAAAAAAAATCAAATAAACGGCAGGTTTTGTAACAAATTTAGAGTAAAATAATCCCCCAAAGGATTACAAAACATGAAGCTTATACCCATCATTTAATTAAAGTGCGCGCTGATACTACTGAGGATCTTAATTTTTCCCTGCGGCATAATAATCATTAACAGATAACGTTGAATAGGCTCGTGATGGAAGAAAATTGTATCATAAATTTCTATCAAAGAGGAAACTTCATCTCTGCGGGGAGGGAGGGCTCAGGGTTGGAAATAATACTGATACAGGGATAGCTAGGGAGGGAGTTGGTAAATTTCGAGATGTTATACGGTCTTCTTATATGCTTGCTTTTCATTTTCTACGTGTTTGCATCAGTGAAATTTATTAGGATACCTTTCTGTGCCATATTTCTACTGTTATCGCTTCATTCTATGGCCCTCTTCCGTTGCTCTGTAGTTGAATATTGCATACTTTATGCGTTAATAAAATGGGGTTAATGGCAGACCATAATCTCCCTCGAAGCTATTTGTATTTTAATTTAGTTTTTGTTAATAATATTAAGATTTTAAGCTTGTTTCTATCATAATTAGAATATAATCAAAAAATAATCTGACTCAGAGAAAAAGTCCCTTGAATAATAACAAATAAGTAGGTACAGAAATAAATAAACATCTGGTCAGTGACATATTAAAATGGAGAAATGTAGGAAAAAGTTATATATAAAACATTATAGATAGATAAATACTAACAACAAATACAGAAAAATTAGCCTCCCCAGTCGCGATTTCGCCGGCTCTCATAAGTAAAATCTTAGCTATTTTAACTGATTGATATTTAGTATTTTATCTATAAAAATATTGTTTTGAAGTATGCAGTTGAAAATTATTTCGTCAATTACATCTTCATGCAAGGATAATGAACTGCATTATCAGAGTTCACAACTAAAGTATAATATGTTCATCATATGTTTAGGAGTCATATGTTTACACACAATATCAAAAACCAAGGTTTCGATATTTTGATAAGAAAATAATTTTCATTGCGACAGAAATAATTTTATCGATTTCATATGTTTTGATTTCAAACTTTCTAAGTATAAAAGTTTACGACAGCGTTGCAAACCTAGTTTCTATCACTTATCACTGTATACTTAAGTTATTATTGAAGTGATCTTTTCTATTGTAAACCTTCCTAACACTACGATGATGTAGTTAAAAGTATATTCAGATGGGTTCAAAAGTTCTTAGCATTGTGAACTCTTTTGCAGTATAGCGCTAGCCACATATAGGTCGATTTTAAAACCTTACTGTGATCCACATGTTGTACCGCATATTTATAGCTTTTGTAATGATAATATAATTGAAATTAGTAAATTTTATTATCAATTTCAAGTTCTATATAACACCTTATTTCAACCTCTCATGTAGAAAGTTGCGTGCCACCTATCGGAGAATTTTCAAACTTCACTGTTATCCACATATTTATTGCTTTTTAATAACAATTTAATTAAAAATCTGTAAAGTTTATTATTGCTGAACCTTCCATGAACTATAAGGATGGTGTAGATAAAATTTGGTACCGATTGGTCCAATAGTTTTTGCGGTAAGTGATCACAAACGAAAAATGCCTTGTCCTTTTATATAATGATTTAGAAAAGGAATGTTCCAAGGAAATATTGTATATAGAATGTGGAATGGTAGGACCGAATTAAATCGGTTTTATTTTATTCGGAAACAAAATAGGATACATAGGAGTGCCTCGGTAGGTCATAGGAAAACCTGATAAAGCACTTAATGATATGCTTCAATTATCTGGAAACCCCGTCAAAAAGCCACTAACAACCACACAACCATAGTCGAAGTGATGGAATAAAAGGGTGAATACGTATTTTAGATGTATCAATCATAATGATTTAAATATTTTAGCGTTAAGATTATCAAGTAAGTCTTATATTATGTACACAGAAACTCCTCCTGGAGAAGTGCAAGAATATGTCGCGCACAACCTCTTTTATGAAATTGAAAGCAACTGATGATAATGTAATGAAATAACCTTTATGAACCCTGGAATAATCTTTAATAATTAGCCCCAAGAAGCTTATTCACATTTCAATAATGATCATGGATGTCTAAATGTCAAACAAACTTTGGATATGGTAGTCCAGAATAATGAAACATAGGTTTGGCGGTAGAGCAAGTTGATTGACTTGCCTCCCTACACATTAACCAGGGGAGAAGAAAAGGCTATTAGGAATTCATAATCCAGGAAGGCGGGATTTTGTAAGGCATACTTTAAGACTTTGTTAAGTAAAGTGTTAAAGCCATGGAACTTTGAAGTCATTATGTAATGCATGGTTACATAATCGTAGTTGAGATTTTCCGAAACGGCTGAAAAATTCTGTTAAAAAATACAGAATTGTCGGAATGTGATATCTAGGTACCATTCCAGAGTTCCAAACCATAACAAAAAGAAGTATTATAATGTTTAGTAGCAATTTTGAAACGTTTTCCAAAGAGGCCTTACCAAAGGTCCTTACTAGGCGTTTTATGTATTTATGTGTAATTCTTTGGGTAGGTTTTAAAATTATTTATATTTAAAAATGAGATAACTTATTTTATTTTTATGATTTTTTTTTTTATAATGGAATTTAATTAAAAAAAAAAAAAAAAAAAAAAAAAAAAGAAATACAAATCTTATAAGCAGCAATTCGTAAAATTGAATTTTAGGAATGTTTGATGTTAAGGCATCACTCCAAAGCTCCAAACCATAACACAAAGACCCAAAATCGGTACAAATAGTTGTTTGTGATTTGGTAAAAAAAATTTAATCTTTAGAGAAAGTTTAAAACGTTTGTTGATCAGTCAGATCAAAAGTCCTTAGTTTCTGTTTTGATTCTACAATGTGTTTTATTTAACATTATGATACCATCTCACTTTTAAAAAAAAATAAATAAGGTAGCATACTGTGGCCACTATCACTGCTGTCTTCTTTTGATCAAGCCCTATTTTAAAGTTAAAATGAAACAGGTTGACTAATAAAAAAAAATGGTACAATTGGTTGTGTAGATTTAAAAAAATATTTAATTTAAAAATGAGGTAACTATAAATCAGATTTGATATATATATATATATATATATATATATATATATATATATATATATATATATATATAAGTTATCTTCAATTTAAAAGTAAAGACTTTTTTAAAAAAGAAGTTTATTCAATAAAAGTTACAATATCAGAAAGAAGAGTGGCGTGGAGACGGCTCTGGATGTACTGAGAGCGAATTACAAAATTTCTTGAGGTTTATAAAGGGTTACAATGGCTTCTTCTAGGAAGCTTTATGCTAACATTACAGTTCACAGGAGAGCAAGTTCCCACGAGGGGTTTCTAAGAAATTACAATGGTTAGGAGTCAAAGCTTAAAATTAAAAATATCTAAGGAAAAATATATAGTGTAACTCCTCCCCACCTAGATACGAATTTCACTGCTTTGGGTGAAATGAGTTAAAATTCTAGTTTTGTAAAAATAATAAATAAAAGTTACAAAGGTTAATATAAAGATGATAATACAAATAAAAATTATCCACAAAATAATTATGTGTAGAGTGTTAGAGTTATAGGTATGTTTTGTTGATACAAGATGTGAAAGATGTGAGGTTTGTAATTCATGAAATTTTAAATTTTTAATTTCTAATGTAGTGTTTAAAAGCTGTGAGGCTTGAATATTTAAAGTTTGTTTATCAAACAATGTTAGAGAACCATGAGTTTGACTGGATGAAAATACAGTTTTATTATGATACAAAATTGAATTAAAGTTTGTTTTAACTAAATAAATTCCTGTCATATGATAGTTTTACTGTTTCTTTTTCTTGTTGAACTTGAAGATCATCCGGGTTGTAAAATGCTATGAGAATGTAGCGTGTTCCTGGGATTTCTTCGATGTGGTTTTCTTCTTGATGTAGACGTGTGTAAAGACAATTTACACTGGATGATTTTTGTAAAATATCTTGAATACATAAGTCATCGTGGTGAGATAAGTCAGCTGTATGACAGTGGTGAATGCTGTTTCTTTTGATACATTGATGATTAAGAAATTTAAAGTTGTTATTAATATTTAAGAGATATTTGAACTTTGGAATTATTGTTATGATTTCATCCTTTACAATAGATGGAATGGGGTATAAATTATACAAACTATAAACAGTTTCTTCAAAAATTGGAAGTGCTAAAGTATAAATAATCTCATTTTCATGCAAAGCACATTGTACAGATATTGTGCGTTCTATATCTAGGATAAATTTAAATTGAAATGGATAAAGAAATTTGTTATTGTAATGTGGAGCTATCTTTTCTAATTCTTGAAACAATTTTTTGTATTAATTATAGCTGGATGTAGAATATTTAATTTACAAAATGTTAAAGAAGTTTCTATATCAGAAATAGTAGTAGAAATTAAAGAGAAAATAAGTTGGATGTGATCTAATAATTCTTTAATTGTTAACAAGTTAACTACGGTTCCTATATCATTAATTTTTCGTGCAATATGCAGCGTATTCTCTTGTATGGTTTTAATAGTATTATTAAATTGAGTAATTAAATCACTGTTTATGGAATATTGGTTATGTATTTGGTCAACAATCTGGTCCTGATTTTCTTTAAGAGTTTTCATTAATTCAGAAAATTCTTTTTTATCATACGCATCTAAGTTACCGGTTATACCTTTTATAATAGTGCCTAAAGCGTTTATTAATCCTCTTTTAACTCGGTTATTCCTGGTATCATGTAGTTTAATATTATTTATTTTTTCGTTAATTATAAATCTTGTACTGTTAATTATATTAATGTGAACTTTTAATTCTTTTAATACTGAATTGTTATAATGTGATTCATTTAGGTAATTTTCAAATTGCCAATTTACGAAAAGATATTCCGTAAATAGTGGTCCTAAGTCTAAGAAGTGTATTATTGTGTGTTGGGATGTTTGCAATTTAGCGTGTCCTAGGTTGATAGGTATGACGCCGAGGTTAGAAGTAACATTTTTTATTTCTATCATCCCTGCAGTGAGAGTTGATACTAACCTAAAAATTAAATTATAAAAATTAAAGTCTAATCATTTAATTATACTATTTTATTGTATAAAATATTTTCCATAATTTGGCTTATAATGCCATCTCTTAAACTAGTAAGAGTTCATATTCCCTGAACTCGTTATGTTGTTTATCAACAATAATTATTCTTTTTATCATTCTTTATTTTTTTTTTTTTTTTTTTTTTTTATTATTGTTATATAGTTTGGGCATTTTATCTGCCATCTTTTCACATCAATATAAGTCGTATCCAGCGACCTTATTGTGTATATTAAATTGTTATTTATATTAAATTATTTCTTATGCTTTTTATTTTAAAGAAAAAAAAATTATTTTAAAGCAAAAAAAAAAAATTATTTACTAATATTAAAAAAAATTAGTTTTAAATAAACATAATTATTATAGCTTGTAATTATAGCTTGTCTTAAGCGAAAGAATGTGTCCGGTGCGAGTGCTTTATCTCAGTTCTAAGAATGCTGACTCGGTCCAGCTCTTTCATCTGGGGGTCTACCAACATGGTACGTTTGTCCTTTCTTTTGCGGTCGTTTTATATTTTTTTAAATGAATTTTTTCTCGCGTGTGTATAATGTTTTTTTATCAATTACAGCGGTTTTACTATGTTTAATTATTTTTTTAATCTTTTCCTTTTTAAATTTATTTTTTAATTTTGATTGTTTTTTTGCCTATTAGCTACAAATACTGTTTCCGGGATTTCGTTTGGCAATTCTTCGCGATTTTTATTCATCCTGGTTATATATTTTTCTTTTGCTACCTGATTCCTATGATTTATTTGTTCATGCAAAATTTTTACTCTTTCTTTATGTTTTGCAACATAATCATTTATGATTTGATTATTGAGATCTATTGCAACGGGCGAGTCTATATCTAAATGTCCAGATATTATTTCGATTGGCTTTAGTTGTGTGATGGAATGAATAGTGTTGTTATACGCGAGTACGGCATATTTAATTTTTTTTTTCCATTGCGTCTTTTTTGAATTCGTCTCTATTATTTAATAACCGTAAATGTTCTATTAATGTGCTATGAAATCTTTCAATGGGTCCGTTTGATTGAGGTGATTGAGTAGCTGTATAATGTAGTTGGATTCTGTGTAATTTTAATAAATCGGATAATAATGAGTTTCTAAATTCTAAACCGTTATCTGTTATTATTTGTTTTGGTAACCCGTGATGAGAAAAATGAGAAATTAATTTATTAACGACTTCAGTTGCTTGACCATTTTTTAATTTATAAACTTGCGCAAATTTTGAAAAGGAGTCGATTAGAGTTAAATATTTTTTGTTTTCTAGTGTGATTGTATCCATGTGAACTATTTCAAATGGTTTAGATGGTGTTTGAGTAACGTTATATTGGAGTTTTAAAGGATTCCGATCATATTTTGATACCGTACAAATTTCGCAATTATTAATTTGAATTCGAATTAAGTTTTTCATATTAGGCCAATAATACAATCTTTTTATTCGATTAAATGTTTCCTCCGAACCGCGGTGGTTTGTTTTGCCAATGTGGTAATCATTTATTAAACTATTTTGTTCATCAGGATCTTGAATATCGATTAATCTACTTGTAGTTTTTACAAAATTTAATTCCGAATGTTTAAAATATTTTACCATGGTTTCATAAAATTGGGTATAAAAATCAGTTTCAAAGAATAAATAATATTTAACTTTTGGTTCAACGAATTCTTTAATTAATTTTATTATATCTTGTTCGAAATTTTCCTTTGATATCTGAGCGATAATTCTGTTTTTAGTATTATTAAACAGTTTTTCGATTTTGGGTTTCGCGGGATTAATATCAACTAAATTTAAAATAATCTGATTTTTTCCTAAATTTACTGGAGAGTCTGCTATTGGTATTTCGATTATTGTATTTCCTAAAGTATTAGAGTGAACGGAATTTGTTTCAGATTCTTCTGTTATATTATCTAAATTTCATTTTCATCAAAATTTACGATAAGAGATGCATTTTCCGATGTTTCATTTTCGCGGTAAAATTGTTCTATTAAATCATTAATAATAGTATCAGGGTCTTCAGATTCTGTTAAATTAATTTCTACTCGCGATAGTGCGTCAGCGACTTTGTTTTCATGACCTTTCTTATATTTTATTTCAAAATTAAATTCTTCGAGTTTTAGTTTCCAACGATATAATTTTGAGTTTGGATCTTTTAATGATTGTAACCACTGAAGTGGTTTGTGATCCGTTTGAATGATAAATTTTCTGCCATAAAGATATGGTCGGAAATATTTGGTAGCCCAAACAATAGCTAGAAGTTCGCGTTCAATAGTGGACAGTTTTGATTCACTTTCGTTTAAAGTACGGCTCGCGTAAGCTATCGGAAGATCTCGTCCTCCGTGCGTCTGTGACAATACAGCGCCCAAGGCTACGTTTGATGCATCTGTCGTTAAACAAAATGTTTTGTTGAAGTCCGGATATTGCAGGATGGGATTATTAATCAAAATATTTTTACTGGTTTCAAAACTATCTAAATAATTTTTATCCGCGATGTTAATTTTCGATCCTTTTTTTAAACATTGGGTCAAAGGTTTTGTGAGGTGTGCAAAATTTGGAATAAAACGGCGATAATATCCTAGTAGTCCAAGGAAAGCTTTAATTTGTTTAGTAGTCTTCGGTATGGGATAATTTTTTATAGCAAGGATTTTATTAGGGTTTGGTTTTACTCCGTTTGATGTGACGAGATGTCCTAAATATTCTATTTCCTTTTTTAGAAATTCGGTTTTATCGGGCTGAATTTTTAAGTTAGATTCTCTTAGTTTTTTAAAAACTTGCTTTAAAATTGATAAATGCTCCTGAAGGGACGTACTGTAAATTATTATATCATCTAAATAGGCAACACAATTTGGAACGCCCATGAGTATGTTGTTAATCACTCTCATAAATGTTGGTGGACTATTTTTTAATCCAAAAGGTAACCTTAGGAACTCGTAATGACCGTTTACGGTTGAGAATGCTGTTTTAGGGATACTCTCTTCATCCAATAAAATTTGATGAAACGAACTTGTTAGGTCGATTGTTGAAAAGTAACTGCTTTTGCCTAATTTATCCAGCAGTTCGGTTATATGCGGAATAGGATACTTATCATCGACCGTTTTCTCATTTAATTTCCTATAATCAATTACTATTCTCCACTTTTGTATTCCCGATTGGTCTAATTTTTTTGGAACTACCCAAATTGGACTATTGTAAGGTGAAAAAGAAGGGCGAATGATTTGTTGCTCTAGCATTTCGTCAATTTGTCTTTTCACTTCGTTTTGAAATATTTGAGGATATCGGTAATTTTTAGTATAGACTGGGATCTCGTCTTTAGTTAGGATTTTATGTTTGATTTGCGTATTTGCAGTTAGTGGAGTACCTTTTAAATAAAATAGATCAGAATATTGTTTTATTAAATTTTGAATTTCTTTTTTTTCTTCTTCGTTTAAATGGTCCGTGCGAATAAGATTTTTGACTTCATTGAAATCTGATTCTTTTGTTTTAATTAAATTTATATTATGAGATTCGTTATTTTTAAAAATTCTGATTGGTTTCACAAGGATTGGGGTTTTAATAGTTAATCTAAATGACCGATCCGAATTATTTTTTACCGTACATATAGCTTCGTTATTTTTAATTGAAATTAAACCTTCATGAATTTTAAGACAATTATTGAAATCGGTATGAGGAATGATTCCTTCTCCATTTGAGATATTTTTGATTGGAATTTTGATTACGGTTTCAGAATCGTTGTTTAAGATGTAAGTATATTCAGATTGAGGGGGTCTGTTGTCATAATGAATTGTTAAATTGCCAAAAGGTGTGATTAGTATATCATTTACTAAATCAATTTTCGCACCTAATAATTTAAGACTGTCTGTTCCAAACAATAAATCGAATTTAGGATGGAAGTCAAAAATGCCAAATTTCAGGAGAGTTTTGGTGTTGGGAAATAATTTAGATGAATCTACATTAGCATTAAAATTTTGTATAGAAGAACCGTGCGCGCTAGTAAGTTTAAATGGTTCGTGAGTAATGTTATTAAAAAAATATTTATTTGCTACAAGGACGGATACAAGCGATTTTGTGCACGCAGTGTCTATTAGAATTTTTAAGTTTGACTTTGGTGGAATTATATATGGAAGAGCACTAAAACGGGTTAAATTAAATAGGTCTATTACGTCCATGGTTCCTGTGCTAGGCTGGGATCTAAAAAATTACTTTGATCACTATCCAGATTATTTTGATCAGTGTATTGTTGATTTTCTTGATGATCGTCTGGAAATGATACAGTGGGATAGTCGGGTGGTTGAGCATTTGGTAATTCAGTAATTTGGGATTCACTTACGGACTGTTCCGAGTTTAGATTATGAAGTTCTTCAATTTCTAGGTTTGGGTTTTTCCGAACTGGGGTATTGAGAAAAGATTTAAATTTTACACTTTGATCAGGTTGTCTCTGATATTGGGAATTACTTCTATAATTACTATTGACACTCATAGGGGTTGACTGATTAGGTTGTTGGGGTCTATATTGATGATATTGGTGTGGTATATATTGATTAGGTTGTTGGGGTCTATATTGATTAGGTTGTTGGGGTCTATACTGATTAGGTTGTTGGGGTCTATACTGATTTGAGATTACATTTTTAGCAGGTTGAATTGCTTTGTACTGGTTTACTGGGAAATAGTTTATAAATTGTTGGCGATTTTTGTGTATTGGTTTGTTATTTGTTGTTTTTTTTGTCTATTGGTGTTCTGCTTTTATAACAAAAAAATCCAATGAAAATCGATTCATAGATTGAGTCGAAAATGTTATGTGAAAAGGAAAATATATCAACACTCTGCGGAATGCGATTTGTAAATTGAGGATGTTTGTGGAAAAATAAGGCAAATTTTAGGAAAGCAGTGACATTCTGTGGCCTTATAAGGAAACAAAATAAACATCTCGTCTTCATGTATTGGCTTGAGTTTATTTCCCCTTCGAAATTGCCTCAATTCTCCACGTCGCAGTTGCTAAGGTCTTTTCTTCCAATGACGGGAAAACTGTTTATCCTATAATTTTCTTTATCGGAAAACAGTGCACGAAGAGATATTAAAATAATGATTAATTATTATCATTATCATTTTCATTATAAGGCATAACTCCTATTTAATCAATTATATTTCACTCAACATGTTTCGGAGTCCTCGGCTCCATCTTCAGGATCTAAAAACTTTAATTATATCTATCTACAACACTATATCAACTGTACAAATTTATTTTATTCAATCTACTTAAAAGTCTACTTACAAACTGTGATTGCTTTCACTTACAATTAGTCGATTTATACTGTCTTACAGCCATACAACTGAGAAATGTTCATCTTTTATCATTGCCTGCTTAATTCTTGTTTATATTCACCATTTAATTTGGTACTCATACAAACACTCTATATTCACTCAATTTCTATATTGTTACCTATATTTAAATTTTTTATTATTAATTACTATTAATATTTATGGATATTTGATTTAATTATATTTCCAATTTATTTATTATGTTAGCATAACTAGTACTAATTTTATGTATCTCTGTTTTATAATTTACCGCTTGGTTTATTGTTTTATTTATATAATATTAGATTCTTATATTTTCAAAATCAAACTCGTGTTTAAATTTATGTGCATGTTCACTTATTGTTAGTGCAGTATTGTTGTTATTTTCTTTTTTATTAATTTCATTGCAATCATATTTGTGCTGGTTAACTGTTTTTATTAAGTTTAGTTTATTTTCCCGAATATAGTGCATTTAAAGTTTTTGAAATTTATTTTATAAATTAAGTCTTTTTGCTCTATTTATTAAATAGGAGTTAAGTCTGCAAGATAATAAATTGCATCTCCATCAACAAAATAGTTAATTAATAATGATTAAATAATTGAATGTTCTATAACGTAAATAAACGTTGTGTTCACGTTGCAATGTAGATTGGATAAAAGTTCTGCATAAGTTAATGTATAAAATTAGTAAAACAAAAAAAAAATACATTTTTAATATATTTTTTTCATGTATGTATTTATTTGTATCTCTGCAGAAACACCTTCGTATCCTGAAGTAATATGGTATAATAGACTAATAATTTTTCTTTGGAACAAAGACTCCAATTAACAAATAAGTACAGAAATAAATACTGTTATATCTAGTCAGGGACATATAAAATTCATTGTACATATTCTAAGAACGGATTCGACATCATCCATATTACTCATTGCCCTTGAGTGAGGCAGCTTTTAATAGTTATTAAATAAAGAAAAACTTATTTTTGTGCTGATAAATGTTTTATTTTTTTAAATTTTGGATCTGAAATTTCTCTATTTCTTCTTGTTTGTCCTTTTGACATTTGATTTATTTTTTTTCATTTTGGTGAAACCTTTTCTCTAAGCTGTATTCTGCTACTTAATTTGCCTTATTACTTGGTTTTTATCATCATTTTTTCAATCATCGCACTGGTTTCATCATCGAGTTATGTAATTATAGCATTATTATTGCAACGCAAGAATTTCTTTTGATATTTCAATGGCTTTTTTTTTTTAAATGTAAACCTAAAATTTGGCCAATGGCTCCTGTCTAATCGTTTTTTTCTCATTACAGTAAACAAAATAATAACTTATTGAGATGTATAATATTCTTAATGAATGATAAAGAATATATTTTTAAAAAAATAAAGATTAAGGAACGAATAAATCTGCTGTTCTGTTTTGTCAGCTGGTGGGTGACCTCTTGTAAGGAGGAGCGCAGTCCATTTAGAAGAGGATAGAGGCAGCTGATCCTATGGTTATTGTTACAGCCCTTCTTTGAGCAAACGTGGGACTTACACTAAGTTAGCCATGTGCTTTATCCAAGTTCACTATCCCCTCTCTTGGTAACATACTGTTCCAAAAAATATTTCCTTCAAACATATTTTTCTGCTCAAACAATTTTTTCGATGTACGTAATGATAGAAACAAAAACCTGGATACACTTAAACAAATATTTATCTATAGTATTATATAATAGGACAAGTCATTTTTCGTTTGTGATCACTAACCATGAAAACTACCGAATCAATCTGTACCACATATTAACCAAATCATCTTTGTAGTTCCGGGAACGTTTAGCGATTTTATTTAATTTGTTATTTTTAAAAAAACGATAATATGTATATAAGAACGATAAGTTTGAAAATTGACCGGTAGGTGGTGAGCAACATTCTGCATGAGAGGTTACAAAGGTAAGTTGTTATATAGAGCTCGAAATTAATAATTAAATATGCTTATATTGAATAAAATTGTTATTGGAAAAGTTATGAATATGTGTTGCGACATGTGGATCCCAGTGAAGTATGATTTTTACTAAAAATAATTACTGAATTACTGAAACTCAGATTGGCAAATAAACTAATGACGACATGTATATTACCATCATCATATCTTCTAGAAACTAACCTGGCAAACCACAACAAACTCAAAATTGTGCATCACAAATTGACACAATGCCTGGTGTATATGGACAGGCTAAATCTAAATAGTAAATTATGGAATACTTTTATCTAACTAATGATAAATAAATTAAATACGATAAGCTGGTTGTACGTATAGAAATAGTTCAGGAGGGGTTTAATTCTGGGCTGAGATCTAATGCCCAAATTATATTCGATTATGCGGGTAGCGCTGGGTTCAGGGAAAATGACGTATAATAGGGCATTAAAAAAAAAAAAAAATGACCGTTTTATCAAATTCCAGATTTCTATAAATATCTTAATGCTATTTAATATTTATCAATACATAATAATCCCTTTAGAGTATTCTCTAAGCTTGTTTACTAACACTGGACTTCTTCAAAAAAAAGCCTCAGTTCAGTTATTTATTTCAAAGAAGAAACATGACAGTGTCCTACGAAATTCTCGTAATTTTAAGAAATTACTGGAATAAAAATTACACAGCCGCTGAAGCAACTCGTGAAATTATTAAATATGAAGGGGAAGGTGTCCTTGAAGAGCGCACTGCGCGGCATTGGTTTGAAAAATTTATACGTGGAGATACGACGTTGGAAAGGAAGAAGTGCTCCAAGCAGCCATTAATGGTTATTGATGAGGCTCTGAAGGAAGCTGTTGAGTCAAATTACTTCCACAAGTACTCGCGAACTTGCCAAAGAGTGTGGTGTGTCGAAAGATACTGTTAGTCGCCATTTTCTCTCCATGGGAAAGGGGAAAAAGACATGCTCGTCCACACACTTCCCGTCGAACCAAGAAAAGGTTTACAGAACTTCAAGGGTTCGAACTCCTGCCTCATCCGCCATTTTCTTCAAGGGAAAAAATAGATAATTTTGCGGATGTTGAAAATGTTGTCCAAGATTTCTTTGACAGCCATCCAAAGGGATGGTATCAGCGTGGCATCGAACAATTGGCTAGCAAATGGGTAATGACGGTAGTTAACAATGGACAATACTTCGAGTATTAATTGTATTTTATATCAAAGAAATAATAATACAAATATTTGTTTAAGAAACGGTCATTTTTTTTATACACCCCATTAATTCTTTGTTGTGTTATATCTACCTATTGAGTAGATTGGACCTCTGCAAATGTTTTCCGCATAATCGGAATATTTATTGATCGTAAAAAAAAAAAAAAAAAAAAAAAAAAAAAAAAAAAAAAAAATAAAAAAAAAAAATAAAAAAAAAAAATAAAAAAAAAATAAAATAAAAAAAAAAAATAAATAAAAAAATAAAAAAAAATAAAAAGTTCAAAACTACATTATTATTCGTTGGTGAATAAAGCTAGTTAATAGTTATTTTTCTAATATATTAATATCTAAACCCCCATGTTAGATCTAAGAAGAATTTTGACAAGTTACGACCGGCCTCCCTCAGATAGACATCAGTTACTACTATTGGACATAACGCCTAGAACAGCCTTCGAGGAGGAAACACAAGGAGTGGAGAGAAGAGATATCTTGAGGAGGCACTCTGACAAATAGTGTCCATTATTTTCACCTCTTGCCAATCTATATTGCCCGATAGGCCCGGTCCACTCCTCAGCGCGGGAGTGTTCCACCTCTCCTTGGGATCAGCCGTTCCAGCTCACATTCTCACCCGTTTGCCTGGTCAATGGCATTTTCAATATAACTGTTATATCTAAAGCCAGTTCAAAGACAAATATCACATTGTATTTATTTAATTACTAATGTATTAATTATTAAATTAATTATTATCTATATCGCTATGTTGTTACCCATATCTTGGGGGTTTATTAAATACTTTGATCCTTATCAATAATAAATCTTGGACTTAGTGACACAATTGAACCAATTATTGATTTATTAAATTATTTTGTATTACACCTTGTAACCAGTGATGAGTCGTTTTGGGCGGAACGGAACTTGGAACTTATTCCATATTTGAATTGATTTGGAACGAAACAAATTATCTATCTTTTTATTATAAAGCCAACGCCAAAAGATCTCTCGTTTCGTTCCCTCTGTGTAGGAGAGTATAGATTGCATCTCTCGTTTCGTTCTACCCACGGTCGTTCCGACTGCTTTGTTGCGTTGATCTTGCCGTTATTGGTTCCCTTCTCACCACCTCCATCGCCTCACCACAAAGTGGGGATAATAGCGATTCTAGGAGAGCAAAAGTCAAAAATTGAAGGTACGATTTTCAGCCCGAAATGGTTAGGAATGTAAAAAAAAGTGTCTAATCGAATGAAAACTTGAATTCTTACTTGGGAATTCTTCGCTTATAGGTAAGAGTAAGTAAACTTTATTTTAATGTTGACATCTCAGTTGTGTTTGTAGCACCCATGACCTAACGGCCATAATGAATAAAAACTCCACTGCATTGATACATTTTTGCTTGAATTGTTTTAGATATCCTTTTTTTAATTAAGAATGACATCTTCAAGCGAAGGTAACAGAAATAATTAGCTTTAAAATATATAAATGTACATAATGATTTTTTAATTCTTCCGTTTGTATTTAATTAATGCATTCCCTGTAACATACGCCTTGATTCGCTTTGTCTTTTTGGGTATTACTTGTCTATCAGTATCCATTGAATTCTGATAGGCCTGGTTGTCGAGCCCACTATCCTTCCTATTGGGTTGCTCACAGTAAAAGCACTCGAGTCCCGTGATTATTTCCCTTAAAAAAATGAGACTCCATGACCCATGGAGCTTTATTGCCTTTATTGAATCTTGTATTGAAGTATGAAACTGAAATTTCTTCAATGACATTTTCACGTTTAGCGGTAATTTTTAATACGGTTTAAAATTGCACTGATTAGGAGTTTGAAGATAAACCATAATTAGACATCCAATTTTTAATTAAAATGTATGAGATGGTGATCCATTTGATTTTGATTTTTCCAAACAATATCATAAAGCAAAGGATTGACATTTTTATATAGTACTAGTTTTTATTCGGCAGAAATAATTACATTGATTTCATCTAGTTTGATTTTCAATTCTAAATATAAACGTATATAACAGCATAGCATGCAACGTTTCTGTCACTCAACATTGTGCATTTAAATTTTTATTGCGTACAAGTTCAAGCAAACTAATCACCCTATTCTTGAAAACGTTTTGGTTTGAACGGAAACAGAGGCTCCTAAAAAAGCAGAAAGTTCCACTAAGTTCCCTCTCTAATCTTCTTTTAGCCAGTTAATCCCCGGGATTAAGTCTGCTTCTTTGCAAACTTCTTGTGATGGATAGCTTTATTTTATTTTTTATTTTTTAACGCAGCCATCTTTATTATTAAGATTCAATGTATAACTAAGGTTATCAGATTTTTGGATCATCGAAACGGAGTGGACACAATAAACCAGAGGGAGAGGGACGAGTAAATGAGGGATGTAGCGGTTCCCCGAAAACATTTTGAAAATTAGTAGCAAAAAAAGTGAATTTTTAGAACTTTTAACACAATTTGTTTAATTCTGTATTTTTAAATTTTTTTTGTAATCTTTAGTACCTTTAAATTTACTCATTATCAGTTCTAAAACATGCAATAACTACAAAGTATCAGCACTTTGTTACATTGATTATGTATATATAAGTTAAATTGAATGAAAAATAAAACTTAAAAAAAAAGAATAAAAAGGGCTTAATAAAGACACGCAATGACTGTTAGATAATAAATAACTTTATTGCTCTTATATGCGGCTGCTTATATACAGTTTTACATTGTTTATTTATGTTAGTAAGGATTATCTCTAATACTGTATGGCTTCGGACCTTGACTTATACACACACACACACACATAAATATATATACACAAAGCTTAAGCAATTACCTACATGCTCTTACGGGAAATGACTCTTTTATTTAAATTTATATTTTTTATACACAAGTACATACTGCTAATATATTCCTACAGTAATTTTAATTGAGCAGGGTCTATTGATAAGGGTTTTAAGATTGTAAACTATTTCACTGTAAACCCTGTATTTATTTGTTTTATTTAATTGTAAAATCCAGAGAAGTAGATAGTTGGCGTATGCAGTCATAAATAAATTGAGTACGTTGTAAACATTTGCTGTTTACATCTGTCTTTGAAACCCTGATGAAGGCTTGCAATGCAAGTTGAAATGCTGGCATTACAAATAAAAAAACTTATTTTTTAATTGTTGTGTATCTTTATGACTGCATACCCCGACTATCTACTTCTCTAAATTCTAGACAGTCTTCTATACCTCATTAATATGTAAAATCCAGGATAAAGCTGACGCGTGGGGTGTGCGGTAAAGGAAACGCAATAAAAAGTATTAATCTCACTGTAAACAATCTCATTGTTTTGGTTACTAAACGTTTTGGTTTACAATGTAAATTCATCAGGGCTAAAATAAAAAAAATATAAGAAAATAAAAACAGTAAAAAAATAAAAAATAAGTTTAAAAACAAGAAAACTGTTTTAGCTGTTTTGTTTTTCTTGTATCTACACTATAATTATATTCTTGGTTACAATTATATTATTTTAAAAAATATTGATTTGAGAAATATAGGAATGTGACTCTCAACAATGTCTCCTTCAAGTATTATGTTTTGAGTATCTAGCCTAAATTTATTAGTTAAACTCGTCTACTTTCACGAACAATGTAATTAATCTTTGAACAATAATATTTTTTTTTTTAAATCCAGGGATATTCTGTGTTAGAAAAACATAGATCAACTCATAAGTACTGAAACAAAAATTTTCCATTTACTCATAAATAAGAATGCAGTACAGATGTAAACTGTTTCAAAGCTCATATATTTTTATATTGCGCAACATAAATACAGCTTTAATCGGTAAGCAAGTTCACCTGTGATTTACTGAATCACAAATAAAGAAAAATCACTGTATTTGAAAATAATTAGTCAAAGAATATATATAGAATATACTTACTAAGATAAGCATAAAGTAAAATGATATCAATTAATACCCAAACCTCCGAGTCTGTTAATTACGAAAATCCAACACTCAGACACAAAAACAAATTAATTTTTAGTAGCATTCTAATTATAAACCCTGCGCTGTTTCCTTCGTATCGAGGAATAAAAATAAATAAAAAGAAGTTTAATTACAATTAAGTGAGGCTCGAAAACAACCTCGGGATTCAACAAAAGACTGCTTAACAGCAATTTTAATTGGTAGTAATCAGTTAAGAGAAATCTCTCGATCTCTCTCTCTCCATCTATCTATCTTTCTCTCTCACTCACTCTCTTTCTCGTTCTCTATCACTCTGTATCGAGTATCGTATATTTGAACAGTCAAATATACAAATTGACAAAAAACGACAAGATTAATTGGATAGGACACGTGTTTCATGTGCCACGTTATGAAGTAATTAGGAGTTATTGAAAATTACAAGTATTTGTAACTATAATAATAATAATAATAATAATAATAATTATTATTATTATTATTAAGGCCAGCGTTGACAAGCAAGAATCATTAATATGGCTAATAGCTGGGAGACTGTTTTTAGAAACGGAAGGCTTCATCATGGCCATCCAAGACCAAGTAATTGCTACGAGATCCTACAGGAGACACATTCTAAAGGACACATCCATTTCGGACAAGTGTCGACTATGTTCCGCGACACTGGACCAGATCCAGCATATCACTGGTGGATGTGTAGTACTAGCCAATTAGGAATATCTCCAAAGGCATAATAATGTGGCCAAAATTGTGCATCAGTCCATAGCCAGGAAGATGAACCTATTAGAGAAACAAACACCATATTATAAGTATAAGCCCGATAGGTTGCTTCAAAATGTACCTCTCAAGCTATATTGGGACGAGTCTATTCTGACAGACCACACTGTGCGACACAACAAACCGGACATATTACTTATAAACCTAGAAGAGAAGACAGCACGGATAGTCGATATCGCCGTTTCCAACGACAACAATATGACTTCCTCCGTTGGAGAAAAGTTACGAAAATATCAGGAACTGGCCGTTGAATTGAAGCAATTGTATCGCCTAGAAAAAGCAGTTGTGACGCCAATTGTAATATCGACAAACGAGCTGATCCCAACTTCAACTGTAGTTGGTATTTATGACCTAAAGTTGCCTTTGGATGTACTAAGAGAGGCTCAACAGGCGGTACTCTTGGACACGGCAAGGATTGTTTGGAAATTTTTAAACATATGAAGAGAGAAAAAAAAAAAAATAAAAGTAAACCTAAATGAAGTTGGCTGGACTTGTCCCCACCTCAGTTTATAAACCGCAAAAAGCGAGATAAAAAATAAAAAATAATAATAATAATAATAAAGTTTTTTATTTATTCTGGGACCTTCAAAGTCTTAAAATAAAATAATATTTTTATAACTAAATAACATATAATTATAAATCAATAAAAATAACAACAGAAGATTTAAAATATTTTTTTTTACAAAAATAATAAAATATCATGAATATAAATAGTTCATACTTTATACAAATAAAAAGTGGCCATTGACATTTTTCAGTGGACAGGTGGACAGGATCTCAGGTGGATAGTAGATGGTTAAAAAAGTGGTATTTGATAGTGGAAAGGATTATTAAATGACAAATGTTGTGAGGGATGGAGTTCCATAAAGAAGAGGATCATATAACAAAAGACGTGTCGAAAATGGCAGAGCAGGAGTATACAAAACTGATTGATGGGAACGAGTTTGGCCCATAAGAACTACAGATTTGACTTGAAGGAGCTCGAAAATGTAAGTTGGACGTTGGGATCGGACGGTTTGAAAGAGAAAGGATTCCAAGAAATACTGGCAACGGTAGGAAAGGATGAGCCACATTAACACTAAGAATAAAATCTAAGAACCTATTTACACTGAGATACTTGTTCCATCAGAGACCTCGGAACTCGGGGGGGGGGGGGGGGGGGAGTTATGTACACCTAGATAGTATTAAGAATATAAATAAACAATTTATGATAACCCCTCTTCCAAACCCTATATAAGGCTACCACCACCTAGCCTCGGGGACATTCTTTCGTCGTACGTTGAGACGTATAGATGCCATGCCCGTTATGTTTTGGGATCAAGTTATAAATTGTGTACTTGTTCTTGTATTAATGTATGTCATTCAATAAAGCTTCTTTTTAAAAACTTCAACCCGCGATACCTTTATTTAGCTATATATATATATATATATATATATATATATATATATATATATATATATATATATATATATATATATATATAAACTTATGTTCACTGAGAGTAAAAAGATAAAAAAAAAAAAAAAAGGAATGAAATAATACACGAACAGCAGCTAGATAACAACTGATTTATTCCTCATTTAAATCCTCTATATATACATTTCTATTGTTTACAGTATTAACATTAAGGATTAGTTTGTATATTGGTCCCTTCTATCCTTAACTCCCCCCTGCAAGTTTACGAACAGTCCTCGTAAACTACTTAAAACTAAAAATAAAATAAATAGAAACTTTACAGTCTACAACAAAATCCAGTTTCACTTAAGAGAAGAAAAAAAAACAAATAAAAAACACAACCTCAAATCAACAGTTAAAAACTAAAATTAACACTTCAATAGAGCACAAAAACTAAAACTAACTAGCGATCCTATTTGCCTCTATGATGTTCCCTCTATGTCGGGGTCTACTTACTTGTGTAGAATGGACTCTCTCGCTGTCCAAAGAGTATCTCAAACGGTGTGAACCCTGTCGATGAATGCACCGAATGATTATACGCCACTATTGCTTTCGGCATCGCTTCATTGGGTTCTTCTAGCTCTTTATCCAGATGGAAAATACGAAGATTGTCGCCCAGCGTACTGTGGAGCCTCTCCACGTCTCCCCTACTCTTGGGGTGTCCCGGAGTGTTCTTGTGCCATTCAACATCCATCCGTTTTAACTCTTCTCAAAGATTCCCATTATCGAATTCCCTCCCTCCGTCTGAAGAGATTCTGTTAGGTACCCCATAAAACAGGAACCATGTGCGTAACGCCTCCAGAATTGCTTCCGCAGATCGTTCGTGAATCCAATACGCCATCGCCAATTTACTAAAGATGTCCAGTATCGTCACCCATTTCGCTCCTCTCCAGGTGAACGTATATATATATATATATATATATATATATATATATATATATATATATATATATATATATATATATATATATATATATATATATTTTTATTATATGAACTTATTGAAATTTACAACTGTACAAAATACATACATCAAGTAAATGCGTTGTTAACTATTACAATAACATGACAAAATTTGAAAAGAACTACTCAACAGTAGCACTTCAATAAAAATTCTACACTAGAAGGTCTCTTCTTCTTTTCCGACGCCTCGGAGGATTATCGGGGATGTTGTGGGAAGCAAGTTGAGAAATTAAGGGATTTGAGTGGTTATGGAGCTTACTATGAAAGGATAGATATCAACATATGGAACATTAAGATCTTTATGGATAAGTTTATTGGTGACAAAGTAAGGAGAATTGAGGATTTGTTGAAGGATTTTGGATTGTAAGGATTGGATACGACATGAATTGGATGGTTTAGTGGAGCCCCAAAGCTCAACTCCGTACGTCCAAGTAGGTTTAATCACAGTCAGTATATGAATCTTTTGTAATTAATTGGGAGCTTTCAACGATTGTCTAATAAATGTTGAAGTAATCTGTAACGACGGGCAGTTTATTATCTTTTTAGTCTTGTATGTGGATTCCAAGTAAGACGTTTGTCCAAGTGGAGTCCAAGATAGCGGATCTGTTTAACAGGAATTAGTGGAATATCATTAAAGGATACTGTAGGACAGGAAGTCGTGTGCTTACGACGAAGGGTAAAGGTTATTTGGTGAGATTTTTTGGATTTATTTTGATTCTCCATGATTATTTGATTATTTTTTTGTCTAACAAATGTTGAAGTAATCTGTTACTACGGGCAGTTTCTTGTCGTTTTAGTCTAGTGATTGGAATATTTAAAATAGTATTTGAAAAAAAATATATATAAAAATCAAGATACATCGATATGTTAGATCCCCAGTATATCGTGTATCGATATTTGGAGTTTTAAAAAACCGATATGCAATATCGAAATTTTTCTAAATATAATACACCTACACCTTCCTCCAGCTCCGTAGGATGAATATTTTAATTTACCAGGGTCGCACAAAATGCCAGAGGATTTATTTTAGAAATGAGTAGTCGTAAGATGTAACTTTAAATATTAAAAAAAAATTTTAACTTTTTTTAAAAGTTAAAATCAGTAAGTATAATTCTTATAAGCAAATAAGCATTCTGAGTGCTATTTTGATTCGTGTGAGTTTTAACAAATTAAAAAAAAGAAATGATGAATCCGTTTTTATTTTATTTTTTGAACTAGCCCAAAAAAAAGCAATCATGCTTTTAATTATGATTGATGATTAATAATTAAGATCAACAGTATTTTGATTACGATTAATTAATCTTAATCGTTAATAGCGATTAACTTATTGATCGTTAAATCGGATTACCTTAATGCTAACAATGAGTAGTAAAAAATAGTATCATTTTAAAGATTTTTACTATCTCATATCGTCAATAATGTTGTTCATGTTTACAATAATATTGTCAAGCTAAATCATACTCAATACACTAGCAGTGTGACAATGTGAAAATCCCAGAGGATCTGTAATACACTGAAGCCAACAACTCGTTCCGGTCCCTTTGCTGAATATTTTAATAGGGGCTTTTAAATATTTCAATCTCCCCTGGATGAAGTTGTTTTTCATTCATGTCCTCTTTTGAACCTTTTCACAGCTTGGAAGAAGTATATTAAAAACATTATATGGATGAAATATTTTATAAATTTATCCCTACTACTATGTTTTATACATATCTTTTATCTGAATTTTGACTTAATATTAGAAAGGGCAGGAATTTCTTTAAAAAATATTTTTTAATTTAAGGAGTTTTCCTATAACATTTTTTTTTTTCAATAAAAATAATTATAAATATTTTCTATTGCTTATATGTTTCTTCAACAACAAAAAAAGAATTTGTGGGCTGGCAAGATAAACTAGAGGATATGTATCATGCCAAAGAGTAAATGTTATTGTTGTGATTTGTCATAATTGATATTACAGCATATCCGATAGCATGCAAGTCGGAAAAGTAATTTTGAAGAGTCAATACTTATATTTTTTTATTCAAAATAGAGTATAATAACTCTTATTCTTCCGTCTTGTTTTAACAAAATTCTTAAGTTGTTTAACCAATACACAAGCTTAGATAAGTATCTTTATTCCTTACAAACAAATCTGTTTTCGAAAGTTCTTTGTATATAATGTTCCTACAATTGTGTTTTAAAATATTATGTCAAATTGTAAATCCTACATTCCGACACTTCTTGTTTGAATTACCATCGATATCCTGTTTTGTCATAATATTTAGATTATTTATTGGTACAACGAGATAAAGATAAAGAGAGAGATAAAGATAAAGAGATTATCTTAAAAACAAAATAAGCGAATTAGAATATAATAAAATCGGAAACAAAGTAAGGGACATGCATAAGGGTATTAACGGATCGCGTAAACGTTTCGAGCCTATAATAAAAGGAATAAGGGATGAAAATAACAATATACTAGCGGATCTGGTAGATATAGTGGACAAATTCAGAACATTCTTTGATACTATTTTAAGTTCGGAAAATAACATAAATTCCCCTCCTATTACTTTTCTCAGCGCGGAACCGTTAGGAGAAGAACCGAGTAAGGAGGAAGTTGAAATAGAGATCATAAAATTAAAATCGTATTCAGCAGCCGGAATCGACAATATCCCTGCCGAATCATTCAATGCGTATGGAGAAGCTGGAGTTTCTAAAATTCATCAATTAGTAACAATGATTTGGGAAAAAGAAAAAAATACCAGAAGAATGGAAAGAATCTATACTTATTCCGATTCATAAAAAGGGTCCTAGAACAGAGTGTAGCAACTATCGTGGTATTTCACTCCTTCCGACGTGTTATAAGATATTTACATCAATTCTTACGAACCAAATTACTGATTACGCGGAGGAAATAATTGGAGACTATCAATATGGTTTTAAACGGAGTAGTTCAACTATCGATCTAATATTTTTCCTTCGTCAAATTTTTAGAGAAAAAATTAGAATTTAACGGCTTTGTGAATCAGCTTTATGTTGATTTCCAAAAGCCTTACGATTCAATTGACCGCCTGAAAGTGTTTGATATTTTGATCGAACTGGAGATACCAAAGAAATTGGTTAATCTAGTAAAGATGTGCATATAATAGAGTCCGAATGGGAACTTTTCACTCCGAAAAGTTTGAGGTACGTTCGGATTAAACAGGGAGATTCTCTTTCCCCGTTATTATTTAACTAGAATACGTCATTAGGAAGGTAATGCTTGCGGGAAAAGGATTAGAGATGGATGGTAAATGTCCGGTTCTTGGTTATGCTGATGATTTGGTACTTTTCGGTGAAAACGAGGAAACTATGAAACTAAACGCTACTACGCTCATGGAAACCGGTAACGAAATTGGTTTAGTAATTAATAGCGATAAAACGAAATATATGGTGAACATTTTAGTAATGTAGATATATCCGGGATAAGTTTGAACATGTTGAGCAATTTAAATATATAGGATCTATTATATCGAGGAAAAATGAAATTCAAGAAGAAATAAAGGCTAGGTTAAAAGCTGGTAATGCTTGTTATTTCTCGGTCGCAAAATTACTCAGTTCGCGCTTACTCTCCAAAAATTTAAAAATTAGGATATACAAAACTATTATACTACCAGCAGCTCTCTACGGATGTGAAACATGACCGCTGACGTTAAGGGAAGAACAACGCCTTAAAGGTTTTGAAAATAAAATACTGGGTAGAATATTTGGCCCGAAAAACGATGAAGAAACAGGAGAATTTTGAAGGTTTCACAATGCAGAATTGCGCGAGTTATATCCGGTAAATATAGTTCAAGTAATTGCAGCGCGACGCTTAAAATGGGCATTTAAGGTGGTTGGGTTTAATAATGATCGAATTCCGAAAGAAGTAATCAGTTTTGAGCCGTCAGGTAAATGACCGAGGGGTAGACCGAGACGAAGATGGGAGAATTGCGTCAGGGCCGACCTTGGAGATTTGTGTTTTGGAGAAGTGGGTTGGAGGGAAGTGTGCGGTAGACGGTTGGTGGTTCGGCATCGAACCTTTGGCTTCACTGAGCCTTTATTTATTTATTTATTATTATAGGTATTATAATATAGATTACCTTAAACAACAAACAGAAATGAATGATTATATATGCAAGAAAAACTACCGTGCCAAGGAGTTAATCACGTTAACTACAAAAGAAATTAACAAACCAGAAAAACTTGAGTAGATAAATTACTTGAGGAATATATCCGCATATGTCTAAGGTAATGACTTATGGAAGTTAAATATATACATTTACCACACTGTGTCATTGAAACAAAAACTCTATTACTTAAGGAAGGAAACATTACGTAAATATGCTGACGATTCTGCTGAATCCAAAGTTAAATAAATCGGCATCGACTTATGATGCATATTTTGTCATTTTTAATTTAAAGAAAAGCAAAACTTTAGGTAAAACATGCAAGCCAACGCTATACACTAAAATCAAATAAGTAGTTGTTTGTTTATTGGAGCTTAACATCCTTATTTACTCAAAATAGGGCAGAAAATAAGTATTATCCTAATTTTGGATTGTAGTTTACTTATTTTACTTAAATGGTACTAAAGATCCTGCAATCCCTGATGAACTTTAGAACATTCGTTTAATTATTTTGGAGGGTTAATTTTATTTCTTGTATATTTTATTTCATTTCTGGTACCTTTAGAGGCTGTTTATTATAATTTTATTACCTTATTTTATATCATTGTACATAATGTGTGAGTGAGTCATTGTCATCCATATTACTCATTGCCCTTGAGTAAGGAAGCTTGCAATTATTCCATTAAAATGTTTTTTTGTTTTTTTTAATTATGAATACAACTGATTATTGTAATATTTGTTTTTACAGTCACGTGGAGAGAAAGAGGCAGGTCCTTAGGAGATCGTTGGAAACTATCTTTTCCTGCTTTTAAATAGAAATGACTAGAAGGCAAACAAATAAGAAGGCACGTGTGATTCTCAGAAAACCCTCTGCTGTTATAGGTGACGATAATGAGGCTAAACCTGTTGCCCATAACTAGTTAGTGTTCTGTTGATTCAATGTATTATAAAATTGTATACAAAACTCATTAATTTTCAAAAATAGTCAGCACTTGATATATACATTTTTAAAAATGTATGATGTAACACAAATCAATTAACTTTTTTAACTTATTAAATTTAGTAATTTATGCAGCTAATTTCAACTTATGCTGTCATGTGCATTTCTGTTATAATTAGGTGATGTATTTAAATATTATATTTTCTCCCTTTCTTCAAATATCTGTCGAAGTGTGGAAAGTTCATCCACGCACATTTGCATTTGCGATATCAGCTATTCTGAGGATTGGGGATATTAACTGACACAGCCTAGTTGGTTATCCTCTTGGTTGATGGAACAAACTATCTCTCTATTGGCATACTCTATTCTTTTAAGATGAATATCAACTATTCTTGTAGAGTTTTTACCAAATCTGGACGTCTATTTTATCAAGCAGACCACCATATGAAGGCTAAGCGGGACCTTATTGTTCTTAATTTCAAAGAAATCTACTTCATACTTCTTGAACTGCCTTCAATATCTGCTGCTTCATTGTTTCTCACTCCAAGAACCAAGAAATAAATATTTAAACAAGTACATAGTTGGAAACTCCAATATAACTGGCATACAAAACATTCTTTCAGTTGAAACTATTGATCATATCAGTGATATATTTTTTTTCCTAATTTCATTTTAATACTGTTTTTAATAATAATCGGAATTCAAATGAATTTATGTTACTGGTACCTTGGTTGTGGATTTTAACATTGAACAACATTATTATTTTATGTAGTCTATTTTTAAAACGCAATCGATGATAATAACAATAATATCAATTGTCAATAGATGTTTTTCTGAAGACCTTTATCTAAAATTCACCAAATATTTTACCGGCATACTTCGTTTAAATTAATGTATTAAATTTGTTTAGGCTGGAAAAGCACAATGGCAGGCTTAAAAGAGGGTGAAAAATGAAAGAGAAAAGAAAACTGAAATCATTTAATGAAACAATACAGCTCACAGAAGTTGGCTTATGTTTCTTTGTTTCACCGTTCAACTTTCAAACTTTCGTTTTAAATATTGAATAACTTCGAAACATCATTAGGGACTTTAGCGACCCGAAAGCGGTAGCTTCCTTATGAAAAATGTTCTTTATCCGAATGTTAAAAAAAAAACAAAAAAAAAACGAATATAAATTCTTTTCTTCATTACCTTTCTAAAACAACATTGGGTTTCCCGATTTCTCTGAAATGCTCATTATTTAAAAAATAAAAATTGACTTATTAATTTATATACACTAAAATACACCTCATGAATGAGATGAAATACGAATCTAATTATATGGAAAGAAATTATTAAGATACTTTTAATTGGTAGCATTTTAATGAAAGGTCATGAATTAGTTTTTGTATTAGAAGGATAGGATACAGAAAGAATTGGTCAATTCGGTTGAACTATTTTCCATACTGTAGGATGATGATCTCGTAAATGAATTATTTGTAGAGTATTGGAAGAAAAAATGAAGTAGTTTTCGGGACAATTTAAAAATAAGTAGCAGATTAAAGAAGAAAGAGCTTAGTGTTAAACATAAACTGCAATTTTTAATACACTATTCTCCACTACATACTAAAGTCGGAATGAATAAAAAATAGAACAAGAAAACATTTTATTCCTAGACACCCTTATTCTACCACAGTGTAAAACATGGCATCTTAACTTCAGCATTTTTTTTTTTCTCAAGGACTACATTATAATAAAATAAAAATAAATAAATAGTAGCAATAAATTTAATTTTAAGAATTAAAATAATTTTGGCTTCTTGCCAGAATAGGGTCAAGTCTATTAAAATAGGTACCGAGATGCATAAAATTACATTTGGTAAAAAAATAAATTATAACTGTATTCATGAACACTATACATAAAAGGAGAAAATAAATAAATAAATTCTCTAATAAATTCTACCTAAATAAATTCAATCTAACAATAAATAAAAAATAAAAATAAATAGACATTTCTATAGTGCATGCTTAATTTAATACAAAACATTTAATAGCAAGTAAATAAAACTTCATTCCTAACTCCCGGACCTACATTAAATCAGACTCATGGACTAACTTCTACATTACACAAGAAATCACTGGACATGCGGCAGTAAATAGTTATTTTTATCGATTCAAAAAATAAATAACATTTAACACATAAATTAAATTTGTCATCCCAACATCCCAACTCACTGACTACAGAACTATACTACAGACAAAAACAGTACAGAAACTAGTACATTGGCCGGTGGATAGTTAATGTTTGATGAACAATTTATTCGAAAATTTCAAAATATTTCTTAAAAATTGCATCTTAAAAATAGAGGATATAAATATAAAATATGTTTAAACCACTGAATTTTGAATTATTTATGTTGTATAACTTCATGTTCCTTATATTATTTTATTTTCTTGTTTATTTTTTTTATATTAACCTTTCGACACATGTACTATCTATATGTATATGTAAAATAATAATCAAATCAAAAAATAATAATTACATGTACATTGTGTACTTTGTACAAGTATGGTGTGTATATAAAAAAATAGAATTCCCTTCCAACAGGGTTACTGCTCGAAGGAAAACACTAAAAAAAAAAAAAGTAAATAAAAATCACAAAAAAAGCAAAGCAAATTTCTAATAAGTAGAATCTATATCTTCAACAATTGCTTTTTTTTTGTTTGTTTTTTTATATGCATTTACAGAAATTTACAACTGTACAAAATATATACATCAAGTATATGTATTGACAACGATAATAATAACATGTTAAAACTTGAAAAGAACTACTCATCAGTAGCACTTTATTAAAAATTTTAAACAAGAAGGTCTCTAAGCCATCTTCGTTTCAGACACCTCGAAGGATTATCAGGAATGGAGTGGGAAGCAAGTTGAGAAACTAACGGATTTGAGTGATTATGGAGCTTACTATGAAAGGATAGGTATCTGGTGTGGGCTAAATCAGCAACACATGGAACATTACGATCTTTTTGGATAAGTTTATTGGTGACAAAGTAAGGAGCATTGAGGATTTTTCGAAGGATTTTGGACTGTAAGGATTGTATCCATATGTAATAGATGAATTGGATGGTTTAGTGGAGCCCCAAAGCTCAACTCTGTACGTTCAAATAGGTTTAATCACAGTCATGTAAATGAGTCTTTTGTAATTAACTGGGAGCTTTCAACGTTTTTCTAGTAAATGTTGAAGTAGTCTGTAAGGACGGGAAGTTTCTTGTTGTCTTAAGTTAGTCTTTTATGTGGATTCCAAGTTAGAGGTTTATCCAAGTGGAGTCCTAGGTAGTGGATCTGTTTAACAGGGATTAGTGGAATATCATTAAAGGATGCTATAAGACAGGAAGTAGTAGGTTTTACGACGTAAGGTTAACATTATTTGGTGGGATTTGTTTGGATATATTTTGATTCTCCATTTTTGTCACCATTCTTGAAGGTTTAGGATATGGGCTTAGAGCGTTTGAGAGGCAATAAAGGGATTATTGTTTACTGATAACACACTTGTGTCTTCAGCGTAAGTGGTAAGGAGAGTGGTAGGATGAGTTGGGATGTCAGATTAGAATAAGTATTTTTAGATATACAGAAATGTAAGAATAAGTTGACAGTTTGCGTTTCTTTATTTATAAAGAGCTTTAGTACAGTGGCGTGAAAGAGAAGGTGGCCATTACCTGGACTTCATTGTCTAACTTTACTGTAGATCTCGACGCCACTGCACTTTTAACATGAAATTAGGAATTATGGATTAATCAAATTAAGCAAATTTGGCAGTAGATTCAATTACTAAATGTATATTAAAGTCATGGTGTCAGGTATCGTTGTGGACATAGTAAGAGAAGTAATTAGGATTGGAAGGATTGTATACTTTTAATGGTCAAATATTTTGCCATCCTCTAAAGTAAAGGAATGAAAAAAGGAAATATTATCTGCGGAAAGAAGAGTAATCATAACATAATTCGAAGTAAAGTTGGAAAACGTCTCGTTGGATGGGATTTTCATTTATGATCGCTTTAAAATACACAATATATTAGCTTAGTTAGCCATATATTTTTATAAAATACATATTAGTAATATGTGGAATATGTATGAAACGTACAATGGGCCTAATAAAGTTGTGGAAAGGGGAGGTTTGAATAATCAGGAGGCTGGGTTTGAGGGAGACGGCGAGGTATCAAAGACAAATAGAGTTCGGAGAGGCTACAAAAAGTCCTGTCAACGGCAGTCCTTCAATTTCTCTTTACCATAATTGATTCCACATTTTCGGCTTTCATCTCTAGTCCGGTCCCTATCCACCGTCCTCTAATCTTCCTTTAAATCTTTAAAGTAACCTGCGAATTATATACCTATTCATATTTACTGCTTGAGTTGGTTTCATAGTTTATGGGCTTACAATCGGCTCGCCAACAATTTCTGTAATATTTTTAAAAAATGATGAATTATAACAACTGGATATTAAATCGAGCGATATTTATATGAAGTCAATAACAGTAGATTAGATTCAATAATTTGAAAAATATGTTAAAGAAATATTTTTTGGGACGGTATTTACATAGTTATAATTTGTTTTCAGAAGCAATTTTCTTGTAAACGAAGGTTTTTTTCTTTTATTTAACTACTTATTGATATTGACAATTTTGTATATTATATACAATGAGTCAATTTGAGAAAACATTTTACAACATCCAACTGCTAGTAGCACTTCAATAAACGTTCTACATTGGAAGATCTCTCGCCCACTTTTTTTTTCTGACTCCATGGATGATTATCGGGAATAGAGTGTGAGACAAGTAGGGAGATTAGTGGATTCGAGTGGGTATTGAGTTTACGTTTGCTATGTATTCTTAACATTTTTTTGATTTGCGGTATTTCAGGGATCCAGATTGTTTTTTTTTTTTAAATTCATTAATAATATAATTATATAAAATAATTACTAAAATTAAAGAAGATTGTGGTAATTTCATCTAATACGTTATTTCATCCAAAAAAATTCATTTTTTATTTTTTGTAGCAATACCAATTCGACCCTTCTGTAATTTAAAAAATGTAACAGCTAACGAACAAACAAGATATAATTTTTTGGTAGGTTAGGTTCCAGAGATTAGTATAAAAAACCACCCCTAAAAAATAAACGTGTAGTCTTCATATGCTTAACCTGCAAGACTTTATTATATAAATAATTATTCTATATTTTTAAGAAGGAAAAAGGAGAAAAAATTGAAGAAAACTGAATTTATAGGATGACGACATAAGGCTTATGGAAAGGGACAAACAATTGGAGATGCGGAAAAAATAATTGAATTTTATAATTCTGTTTGACCTTTGATTTTTGACCTTTATAGAACATAATTTTTCTGTCAATTCAAAAAAATCTCACCAAATAACCTTTACTCTTCGTTGTAAACCTACGGCTTCCTGTCCTAAAGTATCCTTTAGTCATTTTCTACTAATCCCTGTTGAACAGATCCGCTACCAAGGACTCCACTTAGACAATCCTCTTACTTAGAATCCTCATACATGACTAAAACGAAAAGAAACTGCTCATCGTTACAGACTACTTCAACATTTCCTAAACAAACGTTCAAATCTCCCAATTAATCCTTTTTATTAAACCCATATCCTAAACCTTCAAGAATGGTGACAAAAATGGAGAATCAAAATATATCCAAACAAATCCCACCAAATAATGTTAACCTTACGTCGTAAAACCTACTACTTCCTGTCTTATAGCATCCTTTAATGATATTCCACTAATCCCTGTTAAACAGATCCACTACCTAGGACTCCACTTGGATAAACCTCTAACTTGGAATCCACATAAAAGACTAACTTAAGACAACAAGAAACTGCCCGTCGTTACAGATTACTTCAACATTTATTAGACAATCGTTGAAAGCTCCCAATTAATTACAAAAGATTCATATACTGACTGTGATTAGACCTATTTGGACGTACGAAGTTGAGCTTTGAGGTTCCACTAATCCATCCAATTCATCTCGTATCCAATCCTTACAATCTAAAATCCTTCGAAAAATCCTCAATGCTCTTTACTTTGTGACCAATAAACTTATACATAAAGATCTAATTGTTTCATTTGTTGCTGATTCAGCCCAAACCAGATACTCCTTTCATAGTAAGCTGCATAACCTCTCAAATTCACTAGTTTCTTAACTTGTTTCCCATGTATATATTTGTACAGTTGTAAATTTCAATAAATTCATAAAATAAAAACTTTTTGTTAATGTACTATTTCATTAATTTTTTTTTTTTTAAATAATTTTAATTACTCTTCAAACATCCAAGCTCCAAGTTCAGATTCTGGATACTGAAGTGTTTATATCTCCATTATTTATTAGCAGACAAAGGTATTTCCATAAAGATATCCGAAGGAAGGAATATGATCCCAAACTTAGTCTTCTGGAATAAAGAGATCTCCTTGCAAATGAAAAAAAGATATTTCATTTTTTTCTTTTAGGGAGAGCCCTATATGGGGCCGAAACGTAAACAAGAAAACAAAAAGGTGCCCGTGAACTGCGCATGAACTGGACTTCCTTATACCAAGTTGCGGGCATCTCTAAGCTTCTACAAATTTCTGATAACATTATTACAGAAACTATGGAGTAGAAGAAGAGTATGTTGTATAACATAGGGACCTACAGGGTTCAGCATTCTATATGATGGGGATCTGGAACCATCGATTGCCAATAACTCTTACTTAATAGGTTAGAGTATAGAAAGAAGAGGGAAAAACCGAAGAAAACATGGGTTGAGAATGTAAGAGAAGGACTTACAACAAGAGAGCTGCAAAAAGAAGAGGAATTGGCAGATAAGAAGAGTTGTGAGAAAGATCCGGGAATCTAAATAAAATAAAAACCTATTGTAAGTTCTGTCATAATGTAAATGAACTATTTCAAAGAATAAACAGTAGATTGATATTGCAACCTTCTGAAGTTGTAGACAAAAAGTGGATAAAATATTAGATACGATTAAAGCATTAACATTAGGTATAATAAATATTTTATACATTCTTAATAATGTATTTTAATGACTATTAATATGTGTTTTCGCTAGAATCTATATATCTATATATATATAACATTTGTTACTAGAACCTACCGTTTAGAATCTATATTGGTTTGACTGAAAAAGTCACCTTTTCAACTTTATTATAGATTATAGATATAACATATATTGTTTTTTCTAGTCAGGGAGAAATCTTTTTTTATTATTATTTTACAGTATAAAACTTTAATAAAAACGATATATTCAACATTTAATATTTTCATCCTATATTTCATAAGTTATTGATCATCCTTTGCAGTTCATTTGGGTTAGCATTTAATATAATTAAGTCGGTATAAAACGAAAGGCAATCGATAAATTTATTGTTTACTTTTTACCCCTTTCATTTAGCTAAGTGCCCTAAATCATTTATATATAATGAAAATAAAGTTGGTAAGGGCTGGCTTTTCTGGTACAGTTGAATAATGGTTTCAAAATAATTAATTCAGTTCTCTTACTTCAAGTGTTGTGTACATATTACCTTTGCAATCAAAACTGTAATTATATTTATATAAGTAGGATATGATCTCCAACTTATAAAGCCATTATTATATTAATAATTACCTACTTTGTAAATATAATAAGATAACATAAATATTGTTAGACATAAATATTATAAAATCTCATATATAATAATTAAATAATAATAATAATACGTAGCACATACATATATTTTTTTATCCCTTCCTTTCAAGGCCATTGAAAGGAAAGTTCTTTTAAATTGGCTTACAAATTTTATAGAATAAGGCACCAAATATATGAGGCATATAATTCCAAAACCAGCCATGTTCAATTTTCCATACTTTTTTTTTTAATAATTTGTCTACTAGATTATCATAATGTGGAGGATTTTCTTTCAAAACTATTTGAATTATATCGAAAACGGCCATACAAAAAATAAAGCCTCTTCCTAATCCAGCTAGACATTTTCGCACGTTTTCTTGTAATTTTTCGTGCAAAATTACACCATTAAAACTCCTCAAGCATGCATGCTAAACGTTCTATCTAATTTAGCTTTAAATACTAAAACCAATGCTTCTCCATTTTTTTTTTAATATTATAAACCATAATTAATAATAAATCTAAATGATGATAAAATATATTTTTTAATAAATATTAAAAATAAATATTCGTTTAACGTAACAAGAAAAAGAGAATATATCATATTGCGCAATCAGGAATCAGTATATAATTATACCAGTTAAAGCATCTATATTTTTTTTTGTAATAGGAACCTGAAAAACGTCATGGGAATAATTAATTACAGTTCACAAAGTAAATTGGCTTTGGTAATTGGGTCCCTTTTTACAAGAAAATTAAAGTCTTTAAAGATTCCTTGTTTATCCTTTTTTTTTCATGATAAGAGAGATCGTGTCCTCTATCCATTACTTGCCTTAAATGAATTTTTAGAAGGAAATTAAAATTATAAAAAAAAAACAAAAAACATATTTTAATATAAAACTGGTAAGATGTTACAGTTTTAAGCAGTAAATTATATATAAATAATTTAAAGAATACTTTACATCAGTATTTTCAATATATTTACAATTATATATTTTATAATGAATAAATATAAATAAATAATAAAATTTATAATGGATAAATACGTCAAAGTCTGGTTATTACTTTTAATTATACATTAATTTAAGACTGCTCCATAAATTTATGTTTATGATATTGAATTACTGTTGAAATATTTGAATTACTTTTAAAAATTAATTCTTGATAGATCTATTGCTATGTCGTAGTCCGGGTCAACATCAATCTGAAACGATGTGCTCGTGCTAGTTGCCGGATAAATTATAAATATTTTTAAATAAATAATTGATTAAAATATTGTTCTCTGGAAAGATATGTTCTGCTGTATATAACGGCAAATATTTCTTATTGTTAATTTAAAAGGTATGGGTATGAAACATAGCAGTATTCACAAACCGGTTTACATTTAAAAGAAAACCCAGTAATTTTTGCCATAAGATATTCAAACAAACCAAACAGATTCGTCTGATCACTCTCTAAAATATGAATTACTACCAATTTTATGTTTCTACTTTTTTTTTTCATTTCACGTTAATTATCTTTAGAAATTAATAGATGAACTTAAAATATTTGAATTTATAAATAAGTAGAGAGAGGAAGATAGTATATAGATAGATAAGAGAGAGAGAGAGAGAGAGAGAGAGAGAGAGAGAGAGAGAGAGAGAGAGAGAGAGAGAGAGAGAGAGAGAGAGAGAGAGAGAGAGAGAGAGAGAGAGAGAGAGAGAGAGAGAGAGAGAGAGAGAGAGAGAGAGAGAGAGAGAGAGAGAGAGAGAGAGAGAGAGAGAGAGAGAGAGAGAGAGAGAGAGAGAGAGAGAGAAAGAGAGTGAGAGAAAGAGTGAGAGAGCGAGAGAGAGAGAGAGAGAGAGAGAGAAAGAGAGTGAGAGAAAGAGTGAGAGAGCGAGAGAGAGGGAGGGAGAGAGAGAGATGATATATTAAGATTAAATGATTTTTCTTATTTTTTATTTATTATAATAAATAAGTTCTTCTTCTTTGATATATGCAATAAAGTCCAGGATAATAAGTCGAAGTTAAGTATTTAACTGTACACCATGATTAGCTATATCTGGTAGAAGTGAGCACTTGGATGGATGACGACTCGAAACGGATAACAACTCTTCAAGGCAGACAACGTTGCTCTGTTTTCTCAGGCAACATCCTGCCCCCGGATAAGGGAGACTCTTGAACAAAATACTTAACCAACCGGGGGTAGGATACATTATATTTTTCCTTTAATCGAGTATTGAGTTTGAATTTCTAGGATTTAAAATGGTCGGTCTGAGTTCAGTATACATAAGCTCTATCTCAGAAAAAGATGTATAGTTCTTAGCTGGTCAGTGAAACATAATCCATATATCTAGGACGATTTGTTGCTGCTTCATGCGTAAGGAATGAATATTTGTGAAGGCCCTTTTGAATGGTCATATCCGTTCTCAATTCAGTTTCAGCTTCAGTCGAACTGCCACTATTCCTTATGTGTAAAACTGAAAAAGTAAAAGAAGAACGGAAACGGAGACTGAAAACTGAGGGGTTGGAAAGACATATCTTTGTTTCATTTCTTATAATTTCTAAGAGTTAACAAAGAGTGTCAAAATGTCCAAGGATCATGATTATGTTGTTGAAATAATTGAAATTTATCGAGTTTATAGAAATAAAACTTCACTGAAGTTGTTGGAAAAAACAGATAAGGGATATACAAAGTGAGCAACGGAGATGCTGCCTACACTCTCCTATTAAAGAAGTATCAAGAATTGATACCTGATAAACAAAAAACTCAATTCCTCCCTGACTAGGCAATACAATAGATCATAGATATGTCTAACTATGATCTACTGCTTCCGGTGAGGAAATTATTGTCAAATCTTTAATACGAGACACACCAAAAGAGCTAGAACGTGTCAAAAAAGTCTCAACACAACAAAAATGTAGGCAAAATTTGACTTTTTTCATTCTAATCAATAAAAATCCAAGCGACAAATTTTATATGACAAAAAGTATTTTCGATTAAATTTCTTACAAGAAAACAGTCGTCAAATTGTCTATCAGAACAACATCAACACAGCGAGAACGTGTCAAAATGTTACATTTTTGAATGTGAAAAACGTTGACTCCTAGCCAATAGACATCCATGCTAAAAATACAGAGGCGATGGTCAAGTCCAAATATAATAGCCTACGCTTATCTTATAATACAGATTTTAAATTACTCTCAGAACGAGTTAACTACCACCAATAAAAGAGGGATTTTTCATATCTGCGCTGTGACGAATTTATTACGTAGTGCTTCCTAATAAGACCCTAAAGTACCTGTTTTGGCGGAAATGGCATTTTCAGAGTGATTACAGAATATTGTAAAATGATAAAAATGACCTAATGAAAAGTTCCTTATTTTGGCTAATCGACTTCTTCACGGCAGGCAGAGATATATTACAGTTTTTATAAGTCTTGAGTCCAGCATTTCACTCTTTATATATATATTTTTTTTATTTTACATGTTTCAGGAAAATATCTTTCACATCCTCAGGTATGAACCTACTTTACTGTATTTCAAAATTGCCAAATTATTATTATTTTTTTTTTTAATACGTTTATTGAAATTTACAACTGTACAGAATATATACATCAAGTTAATGTATTGACAACGATTATAATAACATGTTAAAACTTGGAAAGAACTACTCATCAGTAGCACTTTATTAACACTTCTACACTAGAAGGCCATCTTCGTTTCAGACACCTCGGAGGATTATCAGGAATGGAGTGGGAAGCCAGTTGAGAAACTAACGGATTTGAGTGATTATGAAGCTTACTATGAAAGGATAGGTATCTGGTGTTCAAACTATTTAAAAAATTATATAAATAAATAGATTGACAATGTGGAAACAGTAAAATAGGAGGAGAGGATCAAATTTTCCCGAAACATGTAGCGGAAATGAAATAAGTTTATATAAGGAGTAAAAATGCTTGGCTCAAAACTTATAAAAACTACAATAAATCCCTGCCTGTCGTGAAGAAGATAAGTCAAAATAAGGAACGTTTTAGTAGGGAATTTTTTATCATTTTACGAAATTCGATAATTCCTTTTGAAAATATAACTAGCACCGAAACAGGTACTTAAAGGTCTTATGAAGATGCACAACGTAACAAATTTGTCATAGCTCAGATACTAAAAATCCCCCTTTTACTGTTAATAGTTAACTATTTTTAAGATTAATTTAACTTATCCACTTCCTAACGATAACTACCGATATACATTACATACATAAATACTTTTAGCTGCTTCAAACTATATTCTTAAATATCTCTTACACGGTCATGTCCGTTCTCAGTCAGTTTTAGTTTCCGTTTAGTACCATCCTTTTACACCATCTGTCCAGTTCCCACTATTTCCAGTCATTTTTCCATAGTAAACTCGACTTTTTTAAAAAAAAATTATTATAAGTTGATCATCGCCTACTGAACTGTGTTTCCACATTGTCAACCTTTTTTTAAAATTATATAAATAAATAGACTGACAGTTTGGAAACACAGTAAAATAAGTTCTTCTATAATGATGGGAATCTTATTTTCCTGAAACGTGTTGAGGAATAAAATAAATTTATATAAAAAGTAAAATGCTGTACTTAAGAGTTATACAATGGAACCTCATTTGGCATTTTAATATTGATTTTATTTTATTACTGTTTTGCTTATCCATTGCGGACTTTCTTAATAATAAAAATTGGTATATTTCAACGATTTGATTTTCAAAACTTATTTAATTAAATTAATTTTTTTTTTACAATGAGAGATTTCGTTTTAAGCCAATAACGAACTAAACCAAAGAAAATTTGTCTCGTATTGAATGCCCTGAATTAGGTCTAGTATAATCTTTCAACTCTTTGGTGAGGTAATAATTATGTTATGTTTTAATTTCCATCAAATAACAATGAAAATCATTGCAACGATTGAGAGCCCTTGATTAAAACCAAATATTATTATATCTGGCAATTCGCGATTTTATTATTGAATTTTATTCAATATCTTCCAATTCATAAGGTTGCCATCATGATTGGCAAGAAACTTTAATAATGGCGCTCAATAAATACTTACTGCTACATTTTTTTAATATAGGGATTTTAAATGTTTATCAGAAATTTCAGAACTGTCGTTAGCACTACTATGGCTGGTATCGGCATGGAATATTCCAGTTTGCGATTCCTAGTATTTGTTGTTATTACTGGAACTTGAAATAATTATTATTTATCTTGAGGTGAAACCATAACGCCGCTAGGCTTATTCTATAGACTCTACGCATTACAGTACAGTTATACAAAATTGCATATACAAGCTGTAGAAGGCGCACAGGCACGCCTTTCCTTCCATTTTTACAATGGTTTATTATTATTATTATTATTTATTTTTTTATATATTTTTTTGTCATGGAATTTATTTCTAATATTAATTTTTAATTTTGTTTTATGCAATTTATTTATGTTTTTCCTCAAGGTCGAATATGAACATTGTAATTTTAAAAATCTAAAATGTCACAACTGTAGTGTTATAATCTGAATGTGGCCAAGGATGTCCTTTGGCCGCTGAAAATTGTCAGATCCTGCCAGATCTGAAAAACAGTATCCTTTTTGGCCTCGATCCCTTTTTATTATTACTATCATTTGTATACAGCAATCTAACTAAATATTTTTGCAAAACAAATCAACTCTTCGAAATAATTTGAATAATGAAACAAGCTTGTGCAAAGCATGGCCATAGAGCATTCTCGATATCCTCATAGATTATGAGATAGAAGAGATCTATGCTGATCCTATTAATTAGTTGAACCCCTGGAGGACGTGTCATTGGATATTGTCTACCTCACGCTATCCGCACGGGACATTTTCATATTCAGATCTTTTACTGATTGTTGGTAAAGCTTCAAGAAAGTTTGCCTAAATTAGTTTTCAAATTTCACTGTTTTTGTGTTGTTGTTTTTTATTTATTTTTTATTAAACTTCAAATCTTAACTAACACCTGTCAACCAAAGAGATTTACAATCAGTGAATTCGATGAAATACTGAATTACCTGGCATGAGGGAATGAAGAACTCTGTGATACATCCTCCGAACTTAATTTAATTTAATTGGTATAATTTTGGTAATAAGATCCCCCAACCAGCTCCTCTTCAGTCTTCTCTAGGTATTGTTAGGAATATGAGTTTTGGTAGTGCTATTTATGAGTGTATATATCCATGTTATTTTTTGTGAAATATATTGTAGAGAGTCTGTTTTTTTTTTTGTTTTTTTTATTTATAATTGGCAAGCGAATGTCAGTATTTAATGGATACATAGATTAAATTATAAGAATAAAATAAGGTCAATAATAACTTGAAAAGCATAAATAGTGACATACATTTTTTTAAAAAATCTTATCGAAAAAAACATAAGAGAAAAAAGTGGTAATAGCAAAATCGAGGTTTAGGCATGCTTTCCTTACACATCTTATATTGAGAGAAATCCCACCAATGTGCTACTAGTAAGACTCTGATAACAATCAGGCATATTCTTGAGGAATGTTAGATTTTACGAAAACTATTTTCAGCGAAATGGCTAGAAAGAAATCTCTTGTCAATGCTTTGAGGTAATAAAAACTAATATGGCGGTAGAGCATTCTCGATATCCTCATAGATTATGAGATAGAAGAGATCTATGCTGATCCTATTAATTAGTTGAACCCCTGGAGGACGTGTCATTGGATATTGTCTACCTCACGCTATCAGCACGGGACATTTTCATATTCAGATCTTTTACTGATTGTTGGTAAAGCTTCAAGAAAGTTTGCCTAAATTAGTTTTCAAATTTCACGGTTTTTGTGTTGTTGTTTTTTTTATTTATTTTTTATTAAACTTCAAATCTCAACTAACACCTGTCAACCAAAGAGATTTACAATCAATGAATTCGATGAAATACTGAATTACCTGGCATGAGGGAAAGAAGAACTCTGTGATACATCCTCCGAACTTAATTTAATTTAATTGGTATAATTTTGGTCATAAGATCCCCCAACCAGCTCCTCTTCAGTCTTCTCTGGGTATTGTTAGGAATATGAGTTTTGGTAGTGCTATTTATGAGTGTATATATCCATGTTATTTTTTGTTATATTGAGAGAAATCCCACCAATGTGCTACTTGTAAGACTCTGATAACAATCAGGCATATTCTCGAGGTATGTTAGATTTTACGAAAACTATTTTCAGCGAAATGGCTAGAAAGAAATCTCTTGTCAATGCTTTGAGGTAATAAAACTAATATTGATAAAATGATCAAATTTTTAAAACGAAATAGTTGCTTCGAAAGAAAAAAAAATAAAATAAAATCTATAGGTAAACGCGTAGTGTGAACAGGTCCCTGAAGATCAAAGCTGTTGAGTGTTGAATAATTGTTGTAGGGTGCTCTGTGTTTGTTTGGTATACAGCTATAAAATCATATCAAAATATTTTTATATAAAACATTTTTTCACCTCTGAACTATCTTGGAATAAAATAATTATGTTTTTGAAAAACATGTATTTTACGATACTATCTCACGTTGTGGCTTCGAAAGCTCTTAGTAAAGAACTTAATAATCGAATTTGAACTAATAATTGAAGTTTTATTTGTTAATCGATAAAAATATTCTATGGAATTATGCGATTGATCATAATATCTTTAATTATATTTTACCGCAAAAAAGTAAATTTCAACTTGGTTAAAATTGCACTGATTAGATGTTTGAAGATTTAGTAAAAGCATAATCCAACAACAAATATTTTTTTGAATGTATAAGTTGGTAATTCAGATGGACATTTTTTGTAAAGATATTCTTGTGGATAATGGACTGCATTATCAGTACTTAAACTAAAAACCCAAGAGTCATATTTTTACACACAATATCAAAAAGCAAAGGATCGACTTGATTTAATTTAGTAATAATTTTTATTCAGCAGAAATAATTTTGTCGATTTATTCTAGTTGGATTTTAATTTCTAACGATAAAAAATATGACAGCTCAGCAAACCCCGTTAATGCCACTCTTTATTTCACAATGAAATTTTTATTACTGTTAAACTTTTATAGAACTATTAAGATGATGTAGCTAAAATTTAGTACAGAGAGTTCAGTTGTTTTACCACTGTAAACTCAATAATTAAATGGTCCTAACCACAAATCCATGATTTTTATACTTTTCTGGAATCTGCATGTCACACCACATACTTAAATATTTTTCAATATTTTAATTGAATATAAGTAAATTTTATTATACATTTCAAGCTCTATATAACACCGTACCTTTGTAACCTGTCATGTAGAATCTCCCTCGTCACCTATAGGTCAATTTTTAAACTTTACTGCTATCTATATATTATCGCTAGTTTAATCTATATCTTTGCTATTTTAAAAAAAGACAAGCCATCTTTCGTTTGTGATCTCGAAAACGACTGACTAAATATGTACCAAATTAAACCTGCATCGTCTTCATAGTTCAAGGAAAATTTAGCAATAATAATATTTATACATTTTCAATTGAATTATCATTAAAAAGCGATAAATAAGTTGTGCGCAGTGAAGTATGATAATCCACCGATAGGTGGCGAGCGCCATTCATGTGAAGTTACAAAGGTACAATGTTATATAGAGCTAGCAATTTATAATAAACTTTAAATATTTTCAATGACATTGTTATGAAAAAGCTATAAATATGTGGATAAGCGAATCCAAATAAGATAGCGCCATTCTGCAACAGTTCGCTATGATAAAACTATTAAACCTATTTGTTGAATAATTTGGTGAAACAAATTAACTAAAATAGATTTTTTAAAAAAAATGAAATATAACCACATTATGCTTACTAGCATCTAAGGGAGTTCCAGTTTATGCTTGCCTACTTACCTAATGGGAACGTAGGCCAGACCAAATGGTATGAGATGTATTATTATAACTAGAAAAGCTAATTTCTGATATATATTCATTTTTTTATAACAAAGTCATCTTATATTGGTGTAGTGGTTAGCATAGCAGCCTACTAAACCCAAGATCGCGGGTTAGCAGCCCGTCAGATGACCTTAGGATTTTTTAAAGGGAGTAAAAAATCCTTAGCTATGCCGTCCTTCGGAAGGTACGTAAAATGGGGGTCCCGAGCCTGTGCGATGTCAGGTAAGATCCCTATCCTGATTATACCTGGATAGGCAAAATTTAGGACTCCCACCGTAGCATCGTCCGATTAGCCATAAAGAGCATAAAGAGATGTTAAATGAAATAAACAAACCTATTTGTTATCAAATTTAAGCTTCAACGTCTTCATAGTTCTAGGAAAGCTTATAATAGTAAAGTTAACTATTATGATAATTTAAATTTACAGTTCTGAGGGGCAATAACAAGGTTTGCCACACTATCATAAACTTTTATGTTTAGAATTTAAAATCCAACCAGATAAAATAGATACAATTATTTTAACTGCACTAAAAATTATTGTATAATTAAAATATCGATCCCTTGCTTTTTGATACTGTGTGTAAACATATTATTCATATGCTGCAAACACTGATAATGCAGTCCACTATCTGGAAGAGATTTTTAATGGTCTGTCTATCTGTATTACAAACTCACACTTAAAATTAAAAATTGGATGTCTAGCAATGCCTTTTCGTAATCTTTAAACACCTAATCATTGCAGTTTTAACGTGGTTAAAAACTAATGCTATGCTTGAAAATATCATTGAAAAAATAATGATAAATTGCTTACATTAATACAATACTGAGTTATTGACATATTAGGCGAAGCCGTGACGGGGGATGCTAATATCAAATTAATTTAAAATCAGTAATTTTTATCGTTTCGAAACCTTTCTGGAACTATACAGTTGGTGTGGGTAAATTTAGTACAGATTGATTTAGTAATTTTCGTGGTTAGTCCAGACGAACAGACGAAAAATGGTTTGTTCTTTTATATTATATTATAAATTAAAGATGAGTTTTTCTGTGTTTTTTTTCTCTTTAAATTTTTTTATTCACACCTGTTGTTGAGAGAACAATAAATGAAAAAGATAGGTTAAATTTAAAAATACCTCTATGTTATTGTTATGTATAAAATACAAGTTTACCAAGTTTCAGATGGACGGCGGAACTCGTTTGTTAAAAATAACCCTAATTCAGGAGTAAAACTAGGATATTTATTCCTCATAGTTATTCTTGGGGAAAAAATGAAGATAATTACTCACTAGGAATGAATAGGTTTATAGTTGGAGCTAGGGAGATATAGGGCTAAGTGCGAGGAGCGCAGTATGGCCCGTCATAAAGGCGAAACATGAACCCAGTTTATAAGGCTGTATATTTGGCAGATACCTAAATAATCGACGGGCAGGGTTCAATTTCCGACCCTCTCCAAAATATTTATTCTTCACTTCCACCTTACCTTCCTACATCCTCTCTCCAACAACCTTTGCCCCACGAATGTTTATCTGGAATATATATATATATATATATATATATATATATATATATATATATATATATATATATATATATATATATATATATATATATATAGCTTCATTCAACTATACTATTGAAAAAAAAATTAAAGCTTACTTCTTAAAATAAATGCTTCAGAAAAATTATTATATCAACCAGCATTTTATTGGTATTACTTAAAAATATCTTCCGAAGTGGCATTTTGGCATATACAATAGATTTTATAAATGTAACGCAAGCAAATCGCAATAACTATATTCAGATTTTATAATACGTTTTTTGATTACATGTTTATTTATTACTAAACTTTCAGCACAAATATTTTTTGATAGTCATACTCAACGTGATAATGATTAAAATTAAAGAAATATGGTATTTACGTTTAAATTATTTTTCACATTCCAGACACAAGAGACAAGAAACTGCTCGTCATTTCTGACTAATTTGACATTTACTAGACAAGCGTTCAAAGCTCCTCATAAATTACAAAAAATCTTGTATACATAATCAGATAATAAGTAATTAGACTTTTTTGGAAATAAAGAGTTGAACATTGGGGCTCCACGAAACAATTCAATTCATCTCGTACACAATCTATACAATCCAAAACCCTTCCTAAAACCCAATATGCTTCTTATTTTGTCACAAACAAACTTATCCATAAAGATTTTAATGTTACATATATCGCTGATTTGGTCCAAGTCTATCCTTTCATAGTCAACTCTACACCAACTCGAATCCACTTGTCTCCCAACTTGCCTCATACTCGATTCCCAATAATACTCCGAGGCTTATGAAAAAAAGATGGCCAAAAGACCTTCTAATGTAACTATTAAAGTGCTTCTAGTGAATTGTTCTTTACATGTTATTGTAATCACTTTCCTCAAATTTACTTGTTTTATATAATGTATACAGCTGTAAATACCAATAAATGGTTTTTAAAAAATAATATTTTTAAAATTGTCATGAAATGTTTTACAAAATAATTAGATAGCTTCTGCCAGCCAACAGTCGCATCTATTCTTAACTATATCGGTCTCATCAACTTCAGTTTAATTCTTTTTTAGTTCCCACAATGCCTAATCTGTCCTTTCATATAGAATGACCGTCTAGCAGCATTGCACAAATCAATTCTTATTTGATTCTCGTCCATTATTTTCTTCTTCCCTGCAGTATTCTTTCCGCTATTAAGCCTACTCAATCGCCTCTTATCCAGTTCTCAAGAACCATAATGGATGATTGTCTTTTCACAGTAATGTATATCATTTTTCATTAATTTTTTTATATGTCTTAATATGAAACTTTTTGTTCACTATTATTTTATCTCCTTTGATAAATGATTTTTGTTAATATATTTAATGTAAATATAAATCATAACAATATAAACATCCTTAATTTTATATAAAAGCTCTCTTCAAATAATCTTAGTACTGTTTAAAAAATAAAAAAGAATATATAGTGGTTTGAATGAATTAAGGAACATGGGAGTTTCATTGTTAGTTTGTTCAGGTTCAGATAGAGCGGAAAACCTTTTGGTCATCATCGCTCGGTTTTCATGAAAAAAAAAAATGAATAAAAAATAAATAAGTAAACATTAAAAGTTATTTTGTATAGCCCACCAACCAATTAAAAAGAGTAGGATGCATCCTTGTTCCACACGTCATAATAATTCATAGTACAAATAGAAGATAAAGATAAAAACCATTTACCATTAAATATGTAAGTTCAATCCTTTTAAATGGTATTTAAAATACCTAAAAAATTTAAATTTCTGGATTTATAAAAGTTTAAAATCCCCCCAATGCTCGTTGATAATAGGCTACTTTTGGTTGCCTTGAAACATTAGAATAAGGACGATTCAACTTTTTCTTTTAAATTTTCTGCCGAAGACATCAATATCCTCAATATAAGACCTCAGTATTCTACGAAACCAAATTGTCTCAAACCCCTTAAAATCTGAAGAGTTATGAAAATTCACCGCCTCTATTGTCTTCTGTTTTCCAGTTGGATTAAAAAATAAGAAAAAAACTTCTGCTTAAATTTTTGAAGGTAGCAAATTTAGGATGCAGTTTCGGAATTTCCCCAAAATAAAAATCGATCAAGAAAAAAAATTACTAAAGTCTGAGCGCTGGATGATGGCAATTGGGGAAAAGTAGAGGGAGAGATGTGTGGCTGGTCAGGGCCAATGAGAGTGTTGCAGGGTTGCCGGTTTTCTCCTCGCCTACCTTGAGAGGTTCATTACAGTTCTGCTTCTCTTCATTGAGTTTTTGCCTTTTATGTTTAAATTTTACGTTAATGTTATGAAGTGTAAAAAAAACAAAATTTATTATGAGATTAGGCCCCTAAAGAATAAAAATTATAAATAGCAAAAACAAAAATCATCTCTGGCCTTTGTGTACATATTATATTGTAAATAAACCAATTAAAAATTAGTTTAAATTAAAATTAAGTAAAAAAAAATTAGATAGGACAAAATTATTTAAAATTTAGTTAGCAAAAGACCAAATGATAAAATAATGCTAACTACCATCCTTAAAATGGCTAAACTGTAGTTAAATTATAAAACTACTAAAGAAACAAAACAAATATACTTAAAATCTTTAAGAAAAAGACCTCAGCAAAGATAGGGCGGACCTGTGGGAGGGTTAACGAGCTTTGGCAACGTTGCTTCCTCTAACCAGCCAGCTGCCATCAGCCAGCGCTCAGACAATAATTATCAAAATATATATATAAAATTTTAGGAGATTTAATAAAGCTCGTTTTGTATTAAGAATGTTTTATTCAGTAGCAAAATATTAAAAAATTATTACTATTTATTTTTTTTTTAAAGCTCCATTTTCATGAGGTGAAAAAAATTATAATAATAAAAAAATCAGATTCAACGCCTCATAACGAATATTGTATTTAACAATACATTATATAAGATCATTTTTATTTTGAGAGATAATATTTTTACTTGCATGATATTTTTTTTATGGATTTCTTTCCTTCCGCTTAGTTATTATTATAGGATGGACTATTAGTCAATAATGGTTTTAGTCAGTTTTTATTATATTAATTTTTGGATTAAAAGGAATATCTATTCTTCTTTATAATAAGGAGAACATTACTCATCTATCATGTTTTCTTGAAGTAAATATTTCTCCCTTATTGCCAAACCTTCAGCGCCTCGCAGATCGGGCTAAAGAGCAAATCCAGGAGGCAGAGATGAGAAGAGGAGGAGGGAAGAGATCGATCTGGTGGCTCCAATGCTAATTGGCCGTCCCTGTTTTTCACCTAATAAATAACTGGAACTACTTTGGACCAGCTAAGATTTAGCCCTTCCTCCTCTCCAGCCCTGGAGTCCAGCCAACCCCTGCAGTACTCTAGGAAGCCGAGGGTATTAAATTAATTTTCTTAGTCCGGCAACTCACTTAGCTCCGGTGAGCTATGGCCGAGGGCGGCATCAGTCAGGGCCGGCTAATCCCTGAAGTCGGCAACAGATCAGGGTTTCCTCCTTTGTCTAGCTGGAGGATGTGCTCCCTTTATCTTATATAAACATAGGATTAAAATGAAAATATACTTCCTACGTTGGGACAATTTATATCCTGGATCGACAGCAACAAGTCAGGAAACAGTTTCAACTATTTTTTTTCATAGCAGAGTACACACAACAGAAATTAAAAAAAACTCGAGATGATTTTCTTTTTTAATTTATATTTAAATTCCAAAAGCCTACATAATGATCATAAACCTTTTTTCCTTGATTTTTTTTTTTAATCTGTTCATTGATATTTACAACTATATACAAAATGCACCTAGTATATTTAAGGAAAATGGTAATAATGACATGTAAATCACTTGTGAAGAACTACTCACTAGTAGCACTTCCATAAAAGTCCTAAAATAAAATGTCTATTGGCCATCTTCTTTTAAGACGCCTCGGTGGGTTATCAGGAATTGAGTGTTGCCTCACACTTGGGAGACTAATGGTTTCAAGTGGGAGTGCAGTTTACTATGGAAGGATTGGTATCTGGTTTGGGCTTAATCAGCAACATATGGAACATTAAGGACTTTATGGATGAGTTTATTGGTGACAAAGTAACGAGCGTTAAGGATTTGTTAACGGGTTTTGGATTGTAAGGATTGGATACTTTAATTGGATTGGAGAAGAATCGGATGGTTTAGTGGATCCCCAAAGCTCAACTTCGTATGTAGAAATAGTTCTAATTACTGTCATGTAAATGAGTATTTTGTAATTTGTCTAGCAAATTTTGTAGTAATGACCTTGATTTTTTATCACTGTAATTTTCGAAATTTCCTCAAAATTCTTTCAAGCATCCCGAACTATTCAAATACACACATCCTTCGACCTAGCAGATAAAACGGTCCCCGAGATCTATTGTAAATATTTATTTTATCGGTGTTCTTGTATTCACCAGATTCGTTCAAGTTATATGCTCTCATTCAGTCTACACTGGATTTTAACACTAGTGACGTGGCTAAGAGGGCAGCTTTAGGATTACTTTGGGCCTAGCTTGCCCTTCCATTAGTTTGAGGACAGCCTTGGTTCGAAATTTCCCTAGGGTACTTATTTATATTGTATACATATTGTGATATCATTTAAATTTTAGTTTAATTACTTAAAACAACATTGTTTTATTGCATTGAATTTCTTTCTTTTCTGTTTTTCTATACATATTTTATTTTATTTTCCTTATAGAATTATTCTCTAATTTATTTATTTTTTTTCTATTTGGCCAGCTAAGTCCACTTCTAGCCAGTTGAAAGCTTAGGCCTTTCTTGGAAACATCGGTGTGCTGTTAGTTTCTGCTTAGTGGGGGCATGTTCCCAAATATCGTTGCTAGTAATTCCCACCTCTTTCAAATCTATGTTATTATTTATTATAATTTGTACCTAATATAGTTTTTTTTTTATTATTTATATATTTTTTTTCATTGTACATAATGTATTTATTTTGATTTATTTCGATCGATATTAATCATTGCCCTTGAGAGAGACAGCTGGTAGCAATTATTATCTAAAACAATTTATAAAAATTTACATTTATCCTAGATACTAGATACTATTGGAAATTTTAAAAGATTATCGGGTTATTTAAAGTGAGATCAGTTTACCATATCTATCATATAGAGTAGGCACTAGTGATGCATCTGAGAAAGCAGCTGAAAGCAAGGCCTGCCTTGTCACACTATTAGTACAGAAATAGGCTTGATTCCGAGATTCCTAGGCTGAGTGCATATATTTTCTATATGTGATCGATTTTTTTAAAATTTTTAAATTGGTTTCTCTGTTTACTAATTTTTGTTTTGTTTATTTTTATTTTTGCACATGTTATATGACTGGATACATAACCATCCATATTACTTATTGCTCTAAAGTGAGAAAAATTGTAATGTTTACTCAATAAAAAGGAAAAAAAAAAAAAGAAGAAAGTACTAATTGTAAGTATAGATTTCTATTTATTTTCTTCTCCTTTAATTCAAGTTAAAGGAAGGTATATATCATTCATTTAGTGTTTGTTGAAGTTCTTGTATCATTTAAAAAAAAAGAAGAGAGCCTAAGCCGATAAATAAATATCTGACTTTACTTGTTTCATGGAGTACTTATCAAAATTATTTAACCAATTTAATTATTATTAATATAATTTTAATTGAGTTTTCACCTGGTCGTTGTTTGATGAGATTGGGGCGCTGATGTATGACTGTTGCCTTTACGGAATTGTTTTATTTATATTTTTTTCTCTCCTCAAGATGCTGAGTAGTTATAATTATAAAAAAAAAATAATAGTAAATAAAATCTATTCATTCCGTTATTACAACAAACATTAACGAAACAAATAAAATATTCGATACTAGTCGACAAATAATTTATGGAATTAACAATCTCATTTCTAACCTTATGTTAAAAAAATAGAAAGAAACCAGGACACCTAACTATTTTTTTTTAGATGTCCATTAGTCTATATTCTTATATAAAAGGACAAGCCATTTTTCGTTTGTGATCACTAACCGTGAAAACTACCGAACCAATCTGTACCACATTTTATCTACCTGATTCTTATAGTTTCAAGAAGGTTTAGCAATAATAAAATATACTGCTTTTGAACTAATTTGTCATTAAAGAAGCAATAATATGTGGATAACAGAGAAGTTTGAAAACTGGCCGATAGGTGGGGAGCGCCTTTCTACATGAGAGGTTACAAAGGTACGGTGTTATATAGAGCTTGGAATTGATGATAAATTTACTTATAGTTAACTAAATTATTAGATAGTAATGGGAATCCCAGTAAAGTTTGAAAATCCGAACAGTGGTTAGCACAATTCCGTTAGGTTTACAATGTTAAAACTACTGAACTCAACCAAATTTTATCTGCAACATTGTCATAATTCTATAAAATTTTAATAGTTCTAGGAAGGTTTAAAACAATAACGTTTACTGTAATATTAATTTAAATGTACAGTATTGAGTGGCACAAACGGAGTTTGTCTCACTGTCTCATACTTTTATGGTTAGAAATAAAAATCTATCCAGATGAAATCAAGGTTTCTTAAAAGTCGCTATCTATCTGCATTACCAACTCATAAATTATAATTATAAATTAAATATCCAATTATACTTTTAGTTATCTTTAAAAACCTAATCAGTGTAATTTTAACCAGGTTAAAATTTACTGATATGTCTTAAAATATCATTGAAGAAATAATGCTCAATGGTATACTTCAATTTTATCAATTAGCAAATAAAACTTCCATTTTTAGTTAAAATCATGAAGTTCTTTGATTATAAAAGCGGGCGAAGCCGCCGCGGGAGATTCTAGTATTGGTATAATCAGATATTAAACCAATTTTATTGAGGAATTAGAAGAGGTATAAAATCAAATATCCGTCATAAAAAATGAATTTGGAAAGAATTTGGTGCCAAGAATTTTGATGTATTTTCGTAATAATAGGGATAGAACAATAATGCTTTTAATACCAATCGTTAGAGTAGCAAATTTAACGCCAATATTAAAATCAACAATTAGCCCTCAACAGAGTCAACTCAACAGGTTGCAGTACAGCACTAATTCTAATTGATATTTAAATGTAAACTATTACGAGAAGAGAGACCATTGCTATGTGACAGCGTGGGTTGTCAATGGAACTAAATTTAGAAATTCTCTAAAAGTAAGCAATGGCTTCAAGAAGGTCAAATGTTATCCTCAAAAACGTCATTTAGATACGTAAATATTTTTCTATTTGATAGCCAATCGAAAAATATTTTATAAAAATTATTAAAAAATATTTGTCGAAAGGGGTGAAGAGGCTGCAGTATAGGCTGCAGTAAAGAGGCAATATTGATCCTTAGGTGCAGCAACACTCACACTACATATCACCAATGTGCATTTGTAAAATGCATTTTTTTTTTTTTTTTTTTTTTTTTTGAAAAAAAAAAATGATAATCAGAATTATTTACTAGCAGAAATTCAAGATTTTCAACACAATTATAATGTTTTCATCTCACTCAAGACAATAGATCCTTGTTTCGTTTAACCACATACTATAGATTCCACAGCCTTGACTAGTGGCCTCTTCCTGAAAATGAAATTAACAAAAATTACCAAACAGAATTGAAAAAAAAAAAAAAATTGGCACCAACATTGATTTCCAATTTCTAGAACTGCGCAAGAAGAACAAGAGTTTAGAAAGAAACCACTTTAAAATTAGTTTTAAAAACACAGTTAACACTAAAACTACAATATTTCGAGTATACTTTTTTCTACAACAATATCTTGTTAAAAAAAACAAAAAAAAAACAGCAATTGGAGAGATTGAAATGAATGAGAAGAATAAGCAGCAGTGAGACAGAAATGAAAAAAAAAAAAAAAAAAATACACTCTTCATATATATTTTAATAAAATTAGTAAAGTCATAAATGTTTAAATTTAAACACCCTTCATTATTGATACTTTTAAATTTATATTAAAATATCTTTTTTATACTTAAAAATATCGATATCAGAAAGCGTTACAGATGTATCATATAGTATAGTATCTTATCAAAATCACGAGTTACATTCAAATAAAATGATACTTAACTTTTTTTATTTTTTTTTTAATTATAGGCCTAGTAATTTTTTAGTAAAAGGCGAATGTATTTGTTTGAAAAGAAATAATTCTAAAAATACAAAATGTCTAGAAAACCATTTTTTTTTTTTGTCATTATTGTTTTTAATCTATTATAATCCTGCCTTCTTGATCTACAGCGGCATGGAGGTACTAATCTGGTATTAATATAAATTAATTTCGGATTGATCGGCACAAAAGTATATGATATATCTTTACTAAGATTATTAAAATGATTACAGCAGGAATTATTTGGTCTTTTCACAAAAGAACAGGTTTACCTTCCCATCTTGTTGAATAACTTAAGAGCAGGTTACTTTTTGATAAAGCGCTTCGTAGACTAAAGTGGCATTAGGGTTCTTTCGTAAAAAAATAACACATTGTCCGAAAAGCAACATATATATGGAATTAATTCATACGAATAAAATAATAATTAACTTTATTTTATGGTATTTTCATTATAGAAAGTTTTCGATATAACTTCGAGCCATGACCAGCTGAACTGTGAAATATAATCCGGAATTCCATCTCTTAATAATTATACCTGTTTGATTACTTATTTGTTTTTTTTTTAACTAGTTTATTTACTGACACAATAACGCAGATCTACAAAAAGGGTTTCCAGGCTCAACGCCAATGTTCTAGACTATGTATCACACCAGCAGTATACAAATAAAAAAAGTTTATTTAAAAAAATAGACAGATCTCTGGAGTAACCCCTTGTCGGGAAAGATCGCTTCATTAAAGATGGGACCACTTCTTCTTAAATACCATTTTGAGAAAAATATATAAAACTAGTCCCTGATAGTTCAAATAATCAAACATAGTTTTGAATGTAAATTTATCTTTTCAATCCAGATGGTGAGGATATCGTCATAGAGGGCTCTTATGAAACTCCCCACCACTGTGTTTAGGAAGCTCAGCAAGAATCCTATTTTCTCCAGGGAGTTTGTTGTTGTTAAGACCAGTGATGGCATCAACGAAATCCTCACATGTTGGTGGGTCTGGGGGTTCCAGATCATGTTCAGGACTTGGGATCACAAACTCGTCTGGGCTTCCTGCATCTTTAATTAGGAGAGTATCGAAGTGACGAGACCACCGAGCCAGGATCTCTTCTTTCTCTTTGATTATGGAACCTTCTACTTTCCGACATGTTCGGACTCTTGGTTTAAACGATTTTCTTCTCTCATCCACCGATTTAAAGAATACCCTTGACTCATTCAACCTCCTATTCTCCTCCAACTCCTTCAGTATCCTCTGTTCCCATTCTCTCTTCTTCTGTTTTACTTTCTTTCTGTATTCCTCTGCGGCCCTTCTTGTATGCTGTTTTCGGACAATGGTTTTGCAGGCTTCATTTTTGCCTTTGCGCCCTCAGCGCCAAACCACGGAGAGCGAACTGCTCTTTCATCTAGACCTACTCCTTCGCTACCTCTTTAACGATTCGAGAAAGGGCGTCCGAATGATCGGCTGCAGATTCTTATGACGCATATGTATCCATTATCTTGGATGTCCCATACCTTATGCATTCCAACGCTCTTTTCTTGCCCGCTCAACTATTCTTTTTAATTCTATCCCTCCTCATATCAGACAAGCAAAATCCCTTAAAACATTTAAATAGGTACCACTTTTTTCAGTGCCTCATTCTCATACCAAGGTGGTGCTTTGATTCTACTTAATAAAATTTTTTCGTGCTCTGAATTTGACATTCAGATACTTTTTCGGTATTTTTTCCTAACATAGGAATACGTTGCTTACTTCATTGGTAGAGTTTTCTCTGGTTTTCTTAATTGTATCTTTAAGTTAGTGGTTATGTATATATTATCTTTATTATCATTTTTTCTTTAATTTTAACATTATGTCTCTAACTAGATGCCATTGTGTTTATTTCTATTCTTATTTATTAATCTTGAAAGACTTTGCCCAGAGTAAAATTATTTTCCTATTCTATATGTTATAAATAATTAAGCATCATTGATTTTATTATATTATGTTTAGTGAATACTAATATAGTAATATTATACTGTACATTAACTAAATGCAATTAATAATATCGTTAATTTTTCTCAAACTTGTATTATACCAGATAAAATGAAAATTGATAAAAATAAAGTAATGGTATCACTAATAGACGTAAATGAATATAAAAATTATCATAACGATCAAATTAGGGTCACATTTATCGCTGGCATTTCAATTTGTTAAGTATTGTTAGAAGAAGATACCGGCTAATCTGGAGAACAAAGCACCGGAAAACTGGTTGTAATTCTTCAGCGTCACGCCATTGTTCCAGAATGTTCCCAGATTAAATATGTTAAATCAGCTACGACCTTAAAATTCTTATATAAAAGCTAAAATTGCACCATGGAACTGAAGAATATATCCTAAATTTTTTAGAATACTGTTTAGTTGAAAATTTTTATGTTTAAAACCCCCCTTTTAAAGCCATTGTCTATTGTAATATTATATATAAGCAAATAGTTTCTTAGAGTGAATCGCGGAGCATGCAACGAGAATGATGTTCTATGTCAAACACTGTTTTAAATTATTGAGTGCTCAGTTTAATTTTCTTAAAACTGCTTATTTGTTTTGTTAATAACTTTTATTTAGGATGCATTTAATTTAAATAATTATTTTTTAGTTGTGCGTTACAATATCTTTATTATTATTATATATAATGTTTTATATTTACAAAAACTTAGTTTTAAAAACGATTATAACCTCAAATGATTTATTATAATATAGACACATGTTTTGTACTAGAGATTGTAATTAAAAAGTGCAGAATGGATTGTTTTTGAAAATAGCTTTAATTGTCATCTATAATTGTTTTGCCCTAGATGCGAACATAATTTAAAAAACGAAATGTACGCCAACTAATCAGTAAGTACTTTTTATATACTATTATGAATTTTTTATGTAAAATCAACGGGCAATGAGTGTATGCAATATTTTATAGTATGGACTTCAAATAACACTGCAAGCACAATAATGCATAAAACGCTTTATACATTTTTTTTCTTTTATTTAGAAAATTGTTTGAAGACATGGTATGTCAGGGGTTCGAATAATCGATTTTTTTTATATTTACTTATTTAATTATATATTATGAATTTACAGGTGTATAAGCATGGTACTGCCGTGTCTCATAATAAACTGCTTGGCTAATACGGTTATTCAGAAATTTGAGATAACTGCTGGTGGTTATTTATGAATGTCCTTCCATTTTCAAATGAAATGCATTATAAAGTATGTTAAAAAATAATTTCCAACTTGACCAAGAAAAAAAAGGTCATTTTGTAAATAATTAAATTGATTCTTAGAGGCAGCCCTCTTAAGAACATAATTAATATTGTAATAATCAGTACTTATACAAAAAAAAATTAAACAGCCTTTCTTTTTAAATTAATATTTAACTTTTAATCCATAATCCTCCTATTTTTAAATATCGTGAATCACTTACTATACGTATAAAGTATTTACAGGAATTTAAAAAAAATTAATAAAAAAAAAATCCAAATAGGCACTTTCTAAGAAAATCCTAATCCAAATTTTTAATTCAGTCTAAAAAATATTTTTGGATGGGGGATTAAAAATATGTGTGTATATATATACATTTTTTTAAACCAAATTTCGAATATAGCAGCCCTACTAAGTACACAATTAGTATTGTAATAATAACCACTTTTACAAAAAAAATTAACACAACCTTTTTCAAAATTATTTTTTGAACTCACAAGCCTCCTATTTAATTTAAGGATTAAGGGCCACTGTGACGGACAAACACACCAGACTTTTCATCACATTCTATACGACTGCCCTATATTTGACAAGAGAGTACAGCTTATAAAGTGCGTTATATTAAAAGGTGACGATTGGCCGCTTCCAGAGAAGGACCTTTTTAAATAATATCTCAAATAGATGAAAAAGTTTATTTTAGAAAGTGATTTAGAACTGTTCATAGAAGGGAAGAAGACACCCAACGACGTGGAGCCGAACTCATTGGTGTTTTTAGTTTTGTTTTGTTTTTGATAATATTGTTAATTGTATCTATTCAAAATTCAAAATTTATCTTAAAAAAAACTAAATGTAAATTATTTCTATATTAAAGTAATATGCTAGATGCATGGAGCATGTACAAATATTTACATGTACAAATATTGTATGTACGCCCCTCATACAGGGTTACTGTGAAAGGGAAAACATAAAAGCCACCTATTTACAAATTTATAGAATAATTTACCAAAACTATGAACTATTTACAGGAATTATTAAGAAAAATTAAAAAAAGGAACTTTTTGAGAAAATCCAAATTTGGAATTCATTCAGAAAAACAGTTTAGTAAAACTGAGTACAATTCCACCTCTCTAGCTCAATAAGGAAAGAAGCTATTGTGATTTAAAAATATTTTTCAGCGGGTTTTAGGGTTGTTTACGTAGCCTCTAATTTTGAAACCTTTTGAGATATTAAAAAAAAAAAAAAATGTAATTTTTTTTAATCTCTATGAGACAACTTTCATATTAAATTTCAGTAAATTCTGAGGTGATCAAGTATTTTTTTATTAATTCTATAGTGTCGATTTCATACAGAATAAACCCCAACGATTATCATCTATGTAGAAAAGTCCTGATATTTTGACATTTTTTGTATCCTATGGTGATCATTATATTATATCATATTTTGAACTGATGATCATTTCACAATCGAAACTAGTTTTCAAATAAAAATAATTCCAAAAGAAGTGGCAAATAAATAACCAATCCTAAATACGAAAGACCACATTGAAATTGATATAGAGAGAGTATATAGAACATAAGAGCTCGGAGAAGATAATATTGCTATTGAAGGAGTGCCCTGCAAACTCTCTTTGTCATTTACAGCCACTTGATGGCACCGGTCCAATATCGATATCCCAACTGATTGTTTCAGCCCCCCCCCCCTCCTTGGACTATCGATTATAACATCGCTAATACTAAAACCACTCATGAATAATTACCAGTGATTAAGTCGTATTTTGACTAATAACCTCCGTGATAAAGCGGGTAAATTAAAATAAATCGTAGTTTATGTGAAAAGAAACTTATACTCAATTTTTCAAAAAGGAAACCAATGCCGTGTGTATGTTGCAGTGCATTTAACTGATACCAAATTGATAAATATTACTACTATACAGGGTGAGTTCCTCTTAGTGTAGAATAATAAAAAAAAAAATGGTTGAAACTAGATCAAAAATGCTTTATCCAAGTTCGCTATCCTCTCTTCTGGGAACATACTGTTCCAGAAAATATTTCTTTCCATCATAGTTTTTTTATCAATCACAATTTTTTCGATGTACGTAAAGTTAGAAACAAAAACCAGGGTACACCTTAAAAAAATGAAAATATTTATCTATAGTATTATACAGGATGAGTACATCTTAGTGCAAAAAAATGCCGCTAACTTCACCTTTCTATTCCAATCCGTTGCGGATAATTCAAAATCCTTTTTGAAGAAACAACATTTTTTGCTATAAAAGCTGTAATATCTCCACTTTTAAATAAAAAGCAAAGAAAAAAATTATTTTGAGTGATGAAGTGGTCAGGGGTCAGGTAAGTCAGGTAAATAAACACGTCACGTTTTTAATTGAAAAAAATATATATTTGGCGTGCCAATGTAAAGCTAATTTGGTGCAGGATAATATTAGCTAATTTGGTTAAAAAGGGTTATATTGGTTAAAGTTATATTGGCGTGTCAATATAAATATTAATTTGGCACGCTAAGTCTAAAAACTTGAGTGTTTATTTACCTGACTGCATTCCTGACCATGTCATCATTTAAATTACAACTGACAGTCTACAATAGAATCATCATCATAAAAAAAATTATTGTTAATTGAAAAAAAAAAAAAAAAAATGAATTCGGCAGCTGTACAAAAATGAATAATCCAACGTTACAACACATACATAAGTGCAAATGCCTTCACCTGTAAAAACAGACTCATCTGTCGATAATATTCACACATGAAAAAGTTGTATTCTTCAATTTTATCTGCATTCATGAGCCAACGGCAAAATTGAGGTTTATTCATTGCCATTCGGTTTTGAACCTTACATTGAAAATCTGATAAAATAAATCCTAGAAAATAATAATAAATAAATAAATGTGATAAAAATAAAGTCTTTGATCTGGTGTCACTTAATTCACAGTTTTCCTTTATTTTCTTTTAGACAATAAACTATTTCTTTGCTAAGCTATTACCATAATTCACAAGTAACTGATTTGTTCGCTAAATGAAAACACCATGTTTTTTCCAGTTTAAAAAATAAATTTCCCCATGAAGTCCATACGAAATCATTAATTTGATAATAACATTTGGAAGCTGGTTAAATTTTAATGTTTTTGTGAAATTTGCGGTTTTGTGAATAGTTTTTTCGAAGTATTATAAGGCATTGTAACTTTACTAAATAAGGTGAATTTCAAGCTGTTCTTAAGGTCCCAAGTTTGAGAATTCAAGGTTACATGTATTCTGCTGTTTTTGAAAAGTTAATGTTTTTTTTTATCTATTTATTAAAATTTACAACTGTACATAAAAACATACATCCAGTAAATGTGATAATAAGATAAAATAATAAAATGACAATTGCTTGTGAAGCAACTATCCATTGGTAGCACTTCAATAAAAGTTCTATTTGAGAAGGTCCCGTGGCCATCATCTTTTCAGACGCCTCGAAGGGTTGTCAGGAATAGAATAGTAAGCAAGTTGAGAGACTAGCGGGTTTGAATGGTTATGGAGTTTACTATGAAAGGATAGGTATCTGGTTTGGGCTAAATCAGCAACATATGGAACATTGAGGTGTTTATGGATAAGTTTATTTGTGACTATATAGGAAGCATTAAAATTTAATGCTAAATCTGAAATTGTGGTCAAAATTTGAAAAATATTTAAACAAATTATAAATATTGCAGCTTTTATGGAAAAAAACGTGGTTTCCTCAAAAAAAAACGCTGTCTGCAGAATTTTTCTTCATTTTTGAACTAGTTTCACCCATTTTTTTTTTTTTTTATACTATGAGTGACTCACCCTGTATGTTAAAAAACTGAGATCATTAGTACTGAGTATAAAGATCACAAGTAGATAGGTTTTCGGGGGTCCTATGATGAAGCCTCAGCTGTTCTACTTGGTCCTTTTTTTGCGAGGTACCTAGAATAATCTCGGAGAAAATTAGCAGACAAAAGGTTTAAAATTTAAGAGAAGAAAGATAGAAAAGTTAGATGAAGGGGTATATCTCTATTTAAGATATACCAGAGAAATTTATAGGGGTCTTGTGATGAAGGATAAAGGGGGGACCAGCTGAATGAATAAAGATGACCATAGAATAGGAAGAGAAGAACTAGATAGAAAAGGACTTTGTGATGCTGACTTAGACCTTAGTCCTGAAGATATGTAGCATACTTTGTAAATAGTTAGTAATAAATTTATTAATGTTTAAGACTTCCTCAAGATTTACAAGACAAACGTTCTAAGTTTTTAATTAATTTTCAAAAGACTTACTTATGTGACAGTAAACAGATCTGGTGTTGGTTTTTATGTTGCAAGCAAATTAAAAAATTCGCTCACGGAATTTCAGGACTTTTATTGCAGAATGGCCTCATTATCGATCGTTATAGGAAGAGGTAGGAAAATTATTTTTGCAAAAGTTTATGCACCAACAGCAGAGTATCCAGAAGAGGAAAAAGCCAAGTTCTACGAAGATTTAGAAATATTCAGGGGCAGGGTAAATCGTCACAAGACAGCCGTATTCATTATGGGTGATTTTAATGGAAGAGTAGGAATGAGGCTGGACGGAGAGGAACAAATAATGGGCACCAATACTTATGGAATAAGGAATAGCGGAGGAAGTCGCCTTGTAAACTTTGCTCAAGCACAAAGGCTGCACATAGGAAACACCTATTTTAAAAAAAGAAATGCTTTTAAATGGACTTGGCGCTCACCACGGGGACAAACATTTGAAATCGATTATATCCCCACTAATAAAATCAAACATATTAAAGATGTAAGTGTAATACCTAATTTTAATTTCAAATCAGATCACAGAATATTGAAAGCTGTTTTTGTTATTGAGAAATTCAAAAAAGAACGACCTTTTAAAGTAAAAAGAAAATTTTCCATGTTTCAAAAAGAGGACCAAGCTCATGAATTTACAAAATACCTCTTGGAAAAGTTGCCTACCCCACTGGAAGGAAAGACCATCCAACAGAATTATGATATACTGATTAAGGTTTTAGAAAATTTTAGCCCAAAGAAGGATAATATATAAAGCTCTATTAAAAACAATAAATTATCAATAACTACCCTAAAGTTACTGAAGGAAAGAAGAGAAGTTAAATCACATCCGGAAGCAGATCCAATGCGTATAACAGCTCTAAATGGCGAAATAAGAAAGAACATCAAAGAAGACTTGACCAAATACAGGAATAACTTCATAACCGAAATAATCTCCAAGAACAGCTCAACTAAACAAATAAGGAAAGAACTGAGCGTAGGCAGAAACTGGCTTTTGTCTCTTGATAGTAAAGATCAAAAAACGCAAAAAATAACAGATAGAGGAGTTATGATAGCAACAGCTTCGAGCTATTTCAAGAAAATTTACGAATGTAGAGAAAGTTATCTAATACCGGTACTACCAAAGGCAAATATCAAAGAGACTGTTCCAGAGATTACAAGAGCAGAGGTCAGGAACGCAATAGACAATCTAAAGAGAAAGAAAAGTCCAGGTCCCGATGGAATAAGAAATGAGATGTTAAAAGCAGGAGGTACCGTTATGATAGAACATTTAAAAAACTTATTTAACTCAATAATGTTTCTAGAAGAAATTCCTCATCAATGGAAGACAGTCAAGATAATTTTGCTTCATAAAAAGGGCAGTAGAAATAAAATTGATAATTATAGACCTATATCTCTCTGTTCGACGGTGTCGAAAGTGTTTGCCTCTATCCTTAAGCAGCGTCTCACTGGGAAAATAATGGAGTTCATAAATGAGGATCAAGCTGGATTCAGAAAAGGGTATTCTGTGACCGACCACATTCATACCATTAATCAAGTCATTGAAAAAGCGAATGAATACAGATTTGCTACTTATTTGTGTTTTGTTGATTTCCAAAAAGCGTTTGACAGCATTTTTCATAAAAATATCTATGAGGCCCTACAAGCGATAGGTATAAACTACAAATATATTCGCATAGTAATGCAGCTGTACAAAGATATGGAAGCATTCATTGCTACAGAAAGAAACGGTCCAAACTTTGCAGTCAGGAGAGGAGTGCGCCAAGGAGATCCTCTATCACCAATACTGTTTATCTTAGTGTTGGAAACAGTATTTTGGCGTATAGATTGGAAGAATGTCGGCATAAAGATAAACGGAAGATGGCTAAACTGTCTACGATTTGCAGACGATATTGTTTTGTTGGCGAGCAATGCAACAGACCTCAAAATGATGATGGAAACTTTACTGGAGATATGTACAGAAGTAGGCCTCTCACCTAATTTTGATAAAACAAAGCTAATGACGAACGCAGAAAAGGTAGATACAAAAGTTGGAAATCATAGCTTACAATACGTAGAAGATTCTAAATACCTTGGGCAGTTGGTCTCTTTTACAAATAAATCGTGGAAGGAAGTGGACAGAAGATCATCCATAGGTTGGGCTAAGTACTGGTCGTTGAAAACAATAATGAAAAACGATTTCCCAAAAGAGATAAAAAAGAAAGTGTTTGATACATGTATACTTCCAGCCGTCTCCTTTGGTAGTCAGACTTGGTCCCTAACGAAAGCCCAAACAAGGAAACTGATAAGCTGGCAAAGAGGAATAGAAAGAAATATGATAAAGATAAGTAGGAAGGAGAAGGTTAGGAGTTGTATCATCAGAGAGAAGACTGGCCTGAAAGACATAATTCACCATATCGAGAAGCAAAAATGGGAATGGGCGGGGCACATCTTTAGGAGAACTGTTAAAAGGTGGTCAATGGATGTGACTGTTTGGACACCCTATTGCTACAAAAGGCAAAGAGGAAGACAGTTGAAAAGATGGAGTGACTTCTTTAAGAAGAAAGTCGGACCACTATGGTGGAGAATGGCAAGGGACAGAGGGACAGAGATAAATGGAAAGAGAAGTGGATCCAAATCGCGAACCCGGCTTCCCAGTAGGCTGGTCACCTGGGAAAGTCTAGACCTATACTCCCTGAGGGAAGGCCCATGTTCAAACTCACAGAAGAATATTGTTTGTAAATATGATAATAATTGTGGACTTATTTGTAGATATGTTAAATTTTTTTTTTATTGTATTTATTTGAATTATGGTTTATTTGTTGAGTTATGGACATAATAAAAGGCTATTATTATTATAATTATAAACAGATCTATTTGGACATACGGTGTTGAGCTCTGAAAAATCATTCCACTAAATCATACAATTCATCTCGTATCTAATCATGGCAGTACAAAAATCTTTCGAAAAATCATTAATGATCCTTTCTTTGTCACCGATAAACTTATCCATAAAGACCTAGATTTAGCGCAAACCAGATGCCTATCGTTTAATATTAAACTCCATAACCATTGAAATCCACTAGTCTCTCAACTTGCTTCCGATACTATATCCGGCAATCCTCAGAAGCGTCTGAAAAGAAGATGTTCTCGGGACCTTCTTTATTTAGAACTTTTATTGCAGTGCTACAGTTGCTTCAAAAGCGATTTACATGTTATTTGAACTTTTTACACATGCTATTTACAAGATGTATTTTTTTTTTTTAATATAGTTGTAAATTTCAATAAATAAATCATAAAATAAATGTATAATGTATGCTGATCCATAAGTAAATCAAGCGTAATTTAATCCCTATGTTCATATTGTCAAAATTATAATGAGATTGAATACAAGATAATTAATAATCATTACTAATAGGCAATACCATAAATACGATAGATACTAGTCAAATAGATCAAAAACAATAGAAGGGGCAATCACGTCACTAGGAACAAGATATATTATTTATAAAGGTAAATCCATTTAATAAACCCCCAAGCTGTGAAAAGACAAAGCAATGTTCGAGGATAAGTCCATTTGGTTTTTTTTAAAATCGATATATTCTATATTCAGGAAGTGTAATATGTAATATCATGTCGGCCATAGGAATTATTTCACAGGAAAACTGAGCGCCATACTGAATCAACTTTATTAAATATCATCAAATCGAAACGATCTTCTAAAAATATAAATCATCAAAAAATTTCGCAGTTATTTGTTCGAAACCACTGAATCATACAATGCCATAACTTTTCCAAGGAGTTCTATATATATAAAGTGACTTCCCTAGGTAGACAATATTTCCTAGACTCCTTCCTTCACCAAGCTATATCTTCTTGTTCTCCACACTATTTATTTGAACTTCTTTAATTCAAATCAGACTCCAGAACCAACAGAGCTAGCTTTCGATTTATATCTCCCTTCATACAGAACTGCAGCATGAGATAAATTCTTCTTAATTCTCTGAAATTTTGAAACCACTCCTTTGAATTATTTGCTCTCTTCTATTAGTGTATTGTTTATTCCGAAATTAAACATTTTTCATAAATTATGTTTGGGAGTGTGGCTTACCTTAATTGTCCAACTACATCTACCCCGTTACCAGCCGGTTCCCAATGCTTCTTCCTTTACATAACAAGAGAAGACAGAAAAGGTAAGAACATAAACAAACAACCAACAAAAATATTTAAAGAAAACAACCTTTCCAGCTTATGAAACAAAACTAGTTTAATTATCTAATAAAAAAACACAAACATAAAAAAAATGTGTGTTACATAAAAAAAAAAAATAACATGAAACACCTGTTAAAAAAGACCCTAGATATAGCTCGTGAACGGTAGGCTCCAGAGACAAATGTTAAATAGAAAAAACATTCCACATTTAATTCCTAATAAGAGAACTATCGGCAAAGTTTCGATCCGAACCACACCAACACAGCTAGAGCGTGTTAAAAACCGTACACTTAAAAATAGAGGTTTTATACTTTATTTCGTGTTAGGAGAAACAGAGTCAAAAGGAGCTCACTCATTAGAACCTGCCTCCTATTCAAGAAATTATAAGAAAATAGTATAAGAAGAGTTGAGCTCCTAACTTCTGTTACTCTCCAAATATCAGTAGATAAAATGTAGACTTTTAAATGAAAAAAATAATAACTACCAATTAAACAGAATAATATTAATGCTCTAATAATTTAAATAATATACATTGGTACTATTTACTAGCACATTTTATGAAATCTAAAAACTAACTTTTTTAGTTTTACAAATCTTATGTTTTTAGGCAATTATTTTTAACAAGGAACGACAATTTAATATAACTGAATAAAACATTTTGAAAATTAACAAAATAAATTTTTTAATCTTAAAATTACAATAATTTTACTAAATTGATAAAATATGAAACTAGGTAAAGCTACTTTTTGAATATTCTAAAAATTAATTACTAAAACAAATATTCACGATCGATACAAATTTGATAATTCTTTTGCTTTTAACAAAACTGGAAAAGTGTGTAATAGTTTAATAAATTACAATAGTGAAATAGTTCTTCAATCTATGTCTGAACAGGTTATAAAAACATAAGAACATGTAAATCTTCAGCACTTTGAGAAAGCGAAACAGCACAGATTCTTCTAGATGATGGATCAAAGTAAAGGGAAAAGAAGCTAAATAATCAGTAAATAGACAACCATTTAGGTTTTCCTTATAAGTTATTGTTTTTTTTTTTCCCGTTCCTGCAGGAAATCAATTTAAAATAGCTCTTTTGCTTTCAACAGGAACTAGCAACAATAACATATTAATAACATTATAAACATTTTTTAGTGAATGAACTTAACGATAAATATATATGATACATTTTATTTTAAACATTTTGAAAGCTTATTTGTTCTATATTTTTTTATTCGTTTTTTGCACAATAACGGACTGGAAGGTGATTGATGACTCGCTGATTTTTTTTGTTTCTCGTCCCATCCCACACATTTTTTTTTTTTTTTTTTACCAGGAATCATATAATGATTAAGTTAACAATTTTTTGTTGATATATTACTGTATGCTACCGCTGGAATTGATTTCGAAAACTGTGAATTCCCTAATTCTTATCATACCAAATTTCTGTTCAAAGTGAATTTTCAGTATTTTTAGTCTGAGCTAATGAATAGAAGCTGGAAAAGCAGTCTTATGCAAACCACTTAGCACAACCTTAACATTTTTTATTTTCTGTCGCACATACCTAAATCAAGTAGCATAAAGCTAAAAAGCCGTCCATTAACTAAGGATCATATAAGTTAGTTGATATGGTTACCGTTGCATGGTATCTAAGGTTATATTTTCTTTAAATTTAATTTTTAGATATTTTGTGGCAATTAAACCTAATAGAAAAACTTTTGTAGTGGTATTTAATGCAAATACCACAATATCTTTGTTTGTGGACACTAGAAGTGTGACACAATGGATGTGGTTACTGAAGAAGGTGTAGCCAGCTCTTCTAAGTTTTCAACTGGGAAAACAAAATCAGAAAAAGAGGACGGCTTGATCCAGCTAAAGAAGGTATGCCGTCAGCCAAATACCCAGAATGATTTCCAGGTAAGTACCGCTGATTCATTTGAAGTACTTAACTTTAGAGATAACAGTGATAGTTGTAATGTGCCTAAAAGAATACCACCTATTGTGGTTTCTGGTGTCACCAGCACCAGAAAGGCTGCAGTAGAATTGAATACGGCGGGATTTCAACCATTTGAAATACAGAAGGCGCGGAAAGGTACACGAATATTTCCTCAAACTCAAGAAGAACACTGTAAAATATCAGGTTATCTTCGCGCTAGCCAAAGCCGGTTCCACACCTACTCATTAAGAAACGGACCGAAGAACAATAAATTCGTTATCTATGATTTAGACATAGATCACGATGTAACAGATGTTCAAGAAGAGTTAGGAGTGAAATTACAAGGAATTTTGGACGTTCGTCGTCTCCAAAAAAGTGATATAAATGGGGAAAACATGATCTTCCTCTAATTTTAGTGACGACTACAGCAAGCGTGAAATTAGAAGATATACTGAAGCTGGGTACTATAAATCGAGTTCGATTCAACGCCAAAGTATACCAAGGCAGAAAAGGAATAATACAGTGCTACCGTTGTCAGCAGTTCGGGCACACAAAAAAACTACTGCGGAAGAGCAGTTAACTGTGTGAGGTGTGCAGGGCCTCACCTAATCGCTGAATGTCCTCGGAAGACTGTTCGGTTAAATGTGCCAATTGTGGAGATGATCATGTAGCATCATTCACCGGGTGTTAAGCCAGAAAGCTGTTACTTGAAAGGATTGAAGAACTGAAGAAGAAGGTAGCTCTACGAGCGAAGACCACATCGGGAACAACGAAGGCCCAGCATCCACAAGTTCAAGATTTTCCACGAACTTCCCTAGCACATTCTTTGGCCCCAACCACCTCTAATTATCAACAAACAATCTGACAACAGACAAACAGTCAACATACAAACACGCAACAGACAAATGGACAATTATTGGGACGATCAAAAGGACAACAGAGGACCCGACTGAAATACCAGAAGAAGATCATGGAAATAATTATATGATTGTGACCCCAAAACAGCTGAAGGCGATCTTACGTCGTTCAAGAGGGAATAAAGCTCCAGGTCATGACGGAATACAAACAATATTATTGAAGCAGTTACCCCGAAGAGGAATAGCTCACCTGACTAATCTCTACAATTCATGCCTGAGGCTACGTTACTTTCCAGAGTCATGGAAGAAAGCTATACTCTTTCCGCTATTGAAACCCGCGAAGAACGGTTCCCAGCCAGCCGACTACAGACCTATCAGCTTACTTCCGCACCTGGGCAAAGTTTTTGATAATTCTTAATTTTCTCAAAATGTACTGCTCAGAAGTAGCTCTTATCCCACCCGAACAGACCGGTTTCCAGGCCGGCCTCTGCTCAGAGCACCATCTAATAAAGTTACAGGCGGAAGTGACACAGAACATGGCTAAGAATGAGGCAACTGCTATGATATCAATCGACTGTACGGAGGCGTTTGACTCTGCGTCATATAGGCTTCTATGTAAGACACCGCAGGAAAACGAATTTCCGGAACAGCTATATACGTTGCTAAAATCGTTCCTAGAACAGCGAACAATTAGAGTGCGAGTAGGCGAGGTATTATCCGAAGATTTTTCACTCACATGTGGGGTCCCTCAAGGGTCAGTGCTTTCCCCTGTACTCTTTTCAGTTTATACGGCTGAAACTGTTGGAGCGAGATACAAAAAAGCGACTGTGGCAGCTTACGCCGATGATATAGCTATCTATAGTAGCTCATTAAACGCCACGAGGGCTCTACGACAGGCGGAGGCAGTGTGTGATCAAATTACAGAGAAATTGGAAGGATTGAATATTACAGTTAATCCCAAGAAGACCGACTGTATCATTTTTTTTTTTTCCAGAAAAATAAACGCTCACTCCCTAAAACCTATACGGTAGCAAGAAATAGGAAAAGGCCAGCGGGCAGTATACTGTACTTAGGCATCACACTTGACCGACACTTTACACTATCAGGCCACTGCCATCGTAAGCTCAAGACAGTGAGGACAAAGTTTTACAGACTAAATCACCTATTTAGGTCACCGAACCTTTCACTCCGCCTAAAATTAATGATATATAAATCTATATTGAGACCAGCTCTCCTTTATGGAGCTCCAATGCTGGCAAATATCTCACACACAACAGCAAAGAGACTCCAACAGTTTCAAAACGGAGTACTGAGAAGGATAGTGCAGGGTACAACATTACAGAGGGCAAAAACATGTCAACCAACTTAGTTTGACCTAAGTTAAAAGTTTTAATTCCCCTTTGCCCAAAAACCCTAGTGAGCCCCATCACTAGATAGTGACCCATAATACTATTTTCTCCAAACCACTGCTCTCTTCAGAACCCTCTTAAAATGCACCTTGGTGCAGTAAAAGAAGCAGAATCATCATAATGAAGAATGAATCAAAACTTTTGCTAGCCATGGGGGCTTGGAAAAAAAAAAAAAAATTAACTAAGGATTGTCCAGACATCTCGGCAGCAAAATGTAATTCAGCAGATAACCTGTTAGAAACAAGATCATTTACCCGCCTTATTTTAGTTTTAGTAAAAGATTCTTAGAAAAGGGTTTCCGGTCTTCCGCGTGTCCGGCTAGGACCTGGTTTGACTTCGCTGATTTCGGTAATAGTTGGTAATTGAAGTCCCTACCAAAGCCAAGATGCCTATCGCCGTCGAAATATACTATGACTCCTGTCGACCTCATGTTCATAAGCGAATTTAGTTTATCATTGACTACAGCTATCCGATTTGAGTTTTTGTTGGATAAACATATTTAAGCAAATTGGCCATAGGTTATAATAACTCTTTTTATAGAAAAAAAAAAAAAAAAAAACAGTATAGTATAAAACATGCTTCGATATTTGAGTTTTTTTCCATGACACGAAGCACTGTGTGACGGGTGTAGGACGCTTTTGATGGAGTTTGTCTTGCACTCTTTGCAACCGCTGAACGTACCTATCCGCAGTAACAGTTAAATTTTACACCAAGAACTCGTATTGAACTATTCCTCAACAATCCCACAATGCGCACATTAAAAGCTTTTTGCCATGGATGTTTGCTTTCCGTTCTGGTTGGGGTGGATAATCCTTATCAAGCCACTATATTATACGGACTATAATGTCGTAGATAACCCATTTTCCATCGCCTGTTACATTTCGGTTTAAAAAAGGCTTAACTTTTATCCGTGAGAACAGACCAGTGGATGCATGATTCGTATATGCATTTGGATTTTGATCTAATATTGCATTTAAAAGGTTATCGTCAAAGTCGGAAGGACATCCCACCATCGCACTGTGGGGCGAGTGATAGAATAGGACGGAAATTCATTAATATATCAGTTTCTACTGATCCTAGAGTATTGCTTCTGGTGTCATTTTAAATCAAATTGAATACTCTATTGAACTACATGATCAGCAATTATTTAAACCAATTTCGCTAGTTGCGATATAAGGGGTAGGATAAATTTTAAATGTATTCATACGTATTATGTATCTCTTGCTAAATAGAGAATTGTGGTTTGTAAACCCTTAATATAAACATATGTTTTATAATTTTTTTTTTTATAAATTGAAGTTCACAAACTCAAAACTAAAACTATAGACAAAAATATATCTAGAAGTAAAAATTAAAAACAAGTCGATGTATTCAATTTGTTAATGAGAATTTCAAGCAGGGAGAATATATAATATTTAAAAAATTTCAAGTGTTTTTTATTTTTCAATTAGAAGTTATTTTATTTCTTAACAGATTGCTTCTAAACAATTCTGTAAGTGTTGTCCTTATATGTGACAAAGTGTCTGAATTAATTATCAAATTATTGAGGATATCTCTGTTGGTAGCTGTCTTAGAAAACTTTCTTGAAAATGATTCTCCGTATGCGCGGAAGTATTTATGGTTAGTCTCCTGAGCATCTTCTGACAGCATACCAATTGGCCTGCTCATTAAGCAACATCGGAAGTTACTTATGACTCGACTTAATAATTAGTTAAAACGATAGGCCCAAGTCAAATAGACCAGGCAATCTATTTAGTGGGTGCTATTGTGTCACTAGGGGCACGATCTAATTTTAGTAAAGAAAAAGTATTTTATAAACCTTTAAGCTAAGTGTAACGATAAAGCAGGATGGAAATAATTATTCATGATTAGTAATTTTGTAACAATATTTATACGAAGATTGATTTCATTTAGACGTTTTAAAAACTTTGATTATTTGATGAAAGCATTATTGTTAAATTTATTTAATTTCAAAATCCTATTATAAAAGTATTGCCTTCAATAAAACTAGTTAAATATGCAAATGCGATCCATCTAGTTGACAAACAAGCGGCCAACTGTTCGATGACAGAGTAGAAGAGAAGACTACTAACGAAGGCTAAGTATATCGTGAGTAGGGGGGATTGGTCCGGGGGAGGGGAGAGGATTAGAGGGCTCTCCCCAACTCCTCCAACCCCTTCCTCCCACCCCCACCCCCTTAATGGAACCAGCAGAGCCTCCTTTCATTGCCCCCTGCCTCTGGTGCATTTTTCAGCGCCTTCATTAGGTTCAATAAACGTTGAATTCCAAGGACCTCCGATTGTGTTCTTTATACACCGCTGTTTGCACTTGGCCTAACAATCCAGGTAGCTGGTGGTCACTTATAAAAAAGTAACACCAGCAATGGGGCTGCGAACCCAAAAGCTACTTCAGGAATTTTCAATGGCATTGATATCTTACTTTTTCAGAATAGGACTCTCTGTCAGCCTTAAGATTAGTGGTATGTTGTTGGCGTACATCCTTGACACATGAAGACAGTCAATAGGTTTCCTTATTATTTATTCGATTTTATTTATTTTTTTTAAATATGCATACATCTATACTATTATATAAAAGCGCAAGATATGCTTTGTTTCTGATCTAACAAACAAACCTCTGAACTACTTTCAAATTTTTACTACTTGATATTCATAGTTCAGGTAAAGTTAAGCAATAATACAATTTATAGATTTTCAATTAAATTGTTTATGGAAAAGCGATAATTATGTGGTGCGCAAAGAAGTTGGAAAATCGAACGGTGTGCAGCGAGTGCCATTTAAGAAAAGTCACAAAGGTATGGTGTTAATTATAGCCAGTTATATATAATAACTGAAACAAGGAAGCCCTCAATCACCAATTCTCTTTAACTGCCTCATTAATAAAATCTTTAAGGAATTTGAATGGGAAGGAAGAGGTATTCAAATAAATGGCAGGTGCTTGAATAATTTAAGGTTTGCAGATGGCATTTGTTTATTAGCTCCCAGCAAAACTGATTTGCTTAAAATGGTCAATTCTACTGAGTAGAAAGTAATTACAAATACAACAGGAGAACATATAACAGAATACTCAAATCAATTCACATATCTTGGACAAGAAATTTCTTTAGAAAAAAATATAGTAAATAACTGGACAGAAGGATAAAAATAGGATGACATAAATACTGGTCCTTAAAAAAAAAATCTTTAAGGGCAATTTCACTATAGAACTAAAAGCAAAAGCACTACAGTCTTTACCCCTCAATCCCGTAAGGTGCTAAGACTTGGGTAATAACAAGTGAAACTTTTAAGGAGTATGGTGGGAATCCGAAGAAGTAAGAAAATCAAGAACCGAGATATCCTAAGTCGTGTTAAAGTTAAAAGTCTCAGCAAGGAGGCCCAAAACCTGAAACGGAAGTGGGCTGGACACCTAGCCAGAGTCAAGGATGAAAGATGGTCGAAAAGCAGCACCGAGTAGATACCGACCGGCAATGTGAGAAGCAGGGGAAGGCAGTACATAAGGAAATTACCCAAAGAGTGGGAACCAACTGGATGATAGTGGCCAGGAACAGAGACTGTTGCATCATAATTGTAAATAAACTATAGAAGAAAAAAAAAAGTTTTGTTTTGTTTTTATAGTTTATAATGAATGTTGTATATTTTATTTTATATTGTTACAACTCAGTTTCTTTTTAGTATAATTACTTTGGAGCTGAACTCCATTCTACCTCCTAAGGGAGAAACGTTTGTCATAAATATGATGCCAATAAAGCTTTATTATTATTATTATTATTATTATAAATGATAAAATTTACTTATTTTCAATTCACTTTTTATTAAAAATCTATAAGTGGTAGTTCGATATGTGGATCCCAGTAAAGTTTAAAAATCGATTGATATGTGGCTAAGTCTAGTGCCATTCGCTACAGAGTTTTAAATATTAAAACTATTGATTCAAACTGTAAGGCAAACATTTATCGACACCCTTAAGGAAATATTCACACTATAATTAAATAATTCACACACTATCGAAAGAATAGCCCAATAAAGTTGAGTTTTGCAGCCATTTTTGCCTAATTACTATGGTTTAAGGCTAACCAAGAGATTTTACACCAAACATTATTCCTGAATTGTATTTTACATGATCGTGACGAAAAATAAAATAAAATCAGCTATGGACATCCGATAGATTTCTTTTAAAATACGGACAGAATTAAAAGTACTTTTACACAGTTGAGTTACAGGATTTAAAAGAGTTTTTATGATTTTGTTTTTTTCTATTTTTTAAGATAGGATGTCAATAACTGTTCGAGTTGTCAATAACTGTCTGGTTTACCCATCTAAATTTTAACTGCATCATCTTCATAGTTCTACGAAGATTTACTCTAATAATAATTTAAATGGACAGTGTTACGTGACAGAAAATAGGTTTGCCACACTGTCATAAACTTTTATGATTAGAATTTCAAGAAATGACTAGTACTTAAAATATAACCAGATGAAATCGATAAAATAATTTCCACCGAATGAAAATTATTACTAAAGCAAAATGTCGATCCTCTGATTTTTTATGTTTTGAGCAAAAATATGATTCATGGGCTTGTTATATTTATTCATAATGCTGTATGCACTGATGATGTAGTTCATTATTCACAAGATTCTCTTAATAGTTTTTGTCCATCTGGATTACCAACTAATACATTTGTTTCTTCATATCTGCTTTTTTTTTTTATAGTTGTTTTAAAATTTTCACATTTTGCTACTTAACATTTCTGCGCATCCAATGAACTAAATGTATTATTCAAATAATGTGATATAATTTCTTCATCTAACAAACCTTTCAATTAATAAATAACTATTGATCAATCATTTCTAAATTTTTTTCTAATACTCATTCAATACAGTTAGAATCCAACAATACACTTAAATAAACAGTAAACAATTATCAACCTCTTGACATGATATTCACACACATTTACTAAATCAGATTTGATGGTTGTCTATTTTTATGTAGATTCATTGTTAATGATATATTTACATAGATAGAGTAATTAAATTACAAAATTCCATTATTTTCGTAAGAAATTAACAACAATAAGAAATTCATTGTTAGAGGAGGACACTGAAAATCATAGATGTTGATTTCCAAATATAATGTAACTAGCTACCTTAATTTTTGTTTTATTTTATTTTTGTAATTTATAAATGTTATTCATAGTTACCGTAGTCAAATGAAAGTCCTGTGACTTATACCTTTATTTTGTTAAATAATATTATTTCGTTATTCTTCCTTATATTTTCCTTATACATACATTTTTACAGTGTCCTATGGTTACTAGGGAAATAAGAAATATAAATTACTAGTATCCCCTCTCGCGCATTCTCCCGCTCTTATGATTAACGAACTTTAGGTTTTATTTTTTTATCGATTAAAATTTTGTATTGAATAATTCAATTGAGAATTCTTATTTTAATATTCTGTATTATATTCAATATTTTATATCATGATTTTACGGATAGCTGCAATATTTAATGTGATACTTTTGAGCTGATTTTGTAGTTGAATATAAGCATAATTTGAGATCCAACTTTTAATTTGTGTGTATGAGTTGATAATCCAGATGGACAGTTCTCAATAGTGAATACTGATATGAAGAAAAAAAAAATTAACATAAATGACTACAAAAATTGTGTTTTGTAACATTACACCTTCATCCGCCAAACACCTAAAATGACATAAATATGAAAATAAACAAAAAAAAAAAAAAAAAAAAAATGTAGTTAATGTTTAAATAAAATTAAATGAAATGAAAAAAAACAACAAAAGAAACTTAGGTACTCTTAAGATATGAGTAGTAAGTGATAAGGCATGATAAATTAATATTTTCTTGATTTTATTAAAAACGGTGAGTTTAGTTAATAGTGGTTTGATGACAGAAATTATTATAATAACCTTACCTCTCTAAAAGCAGCTACTAAAACATCGAAATAAATCAGAATAAGGTTAGAATCAATAAAAGGTATTTTAAGCACGTGAAGGGACTGGAGCCGTAAGGTTTTTCATTGTTTGATGTCGTTTTTTATAGTTTTCAATTTATTTTTAACCTCCATTTCTTTCCATAGTTTAATCCATGTATTCTTTGCACAATATTTCAAAACGTTATGTATCTGGGAAGAATGTAGGTGCTTCGTTGGCAGCCCCATCTGCTACTATCTATTGGTCCCACGTAGGACTGTATTTAGTACGAAGTTTTATCATTGTGCCATATGTTTCTTATGATTGTGACGTCAAAATATAAATGTTAGCAAGAGATATTATAGCAGATATAGAGTCTGTTCATATAGATGTTTCGTATTCTAGTCTGTATTGTAGTATAAGGTTTTGAAATATTTAAAAATTTTTTTTTTTCTAAGGATTCCAATAATAATATTTATAAAAACTAAAGTCCTTCTTGATAATTGAAAAAGTAGACCGAATTCCTTGCTGTCTGAACGCTGAAAGTTGAAAGTTAATATAGAATAAAATTAAAAACTTTTTTTTTTTTTTAGATTTTTTAATAAAAAATAAATTACATCAAGCTGAACCATGCTAGAGAGAAATACTTTATGAAGAGGTTTCAAATGGGTTGTTAAATACAAAGCATACTTTATCAATCTAAGTTAGACATCTGATATCATTTTCTTTATAAATTAATATATTACAAAAAAATATATATATCTACCATATAAGATTGGATGCTATTTTTTTAAAATGTTTTTTAACTATAATTTTATAATTAGCATGTGATCGATAATTGTAACATGTAGACTTTTATATTAAAAAAAAAATACTATTAGGGTTGTATAATTTTTTTTTTTTTTTTTTTTTTTTGTAATATGATTATTTATAAAGAAAATGATATCAGACCATAATAGTAATTTTTTTTGTTTTTTTATAAGAGTTGATATGATCGATCGCATGCTAATTATATAGTAATATAGTAATTGTTACTTTATATTTATAGTTTTATATTTATTTTGTATAGTTATCTATAAGATTGGATGCTATTTTTTAAAAATGTTTTTTAACTATAATTTTATAATTAGCATGTGATCGATAATTGTAACATGTAGACTTTTTATATTAAAAAAAAAAAAATACTATTAGGGTTGTATAATTTTTTTTTTTTTTTGTAATGTATTAATTTATAAAGAAAATGATATCAGATGTCTAGCTTAGATTGATAAAGTATTTAGCAACCCATCTGAAACCTCTTTATAAAGCGTTTCTCTCTAGCACGGTTCAGCTTTATGTAATTTATTTTTAATAAAGAAACAACAAAAAAGTTTTTAATTTTATTCTATATATTAAAAGTCAATGAGATAAATCTTTGTAAACGATTAAATTATTCGTTTGTTTCACTTGTGACACCACTCAGAAAACCTTGAAAAAGGCTTACATCGAAGGCAGAAACGTCGGCACTAAAATTAAAATTTTTTTAATAAGTGTATCCACATACAAGAATAAAACGACAAGAAACTGCCCGTCGTTACAGACTACTTCAACATTTACTAGACAAACGTTCAAAGCTCCCAATTAATTACAAAAGACTCATTTACATGACAGTGATTAGACCTATTTGGACGTACGGAGTTGAGCTTTGTGGCTCTACAAAACCATCCAATTCATCTCGTATCCAATCCTTACAATCCAAAATCCTTCGAAAAATCCTCAATGCGCCTTACCAATAAACTTATCCGTAAAGATCTTAATGTTCCATATGTTTCTGATTTAGCCCAAACCAGATACCTATCCTTCCATAGTAAGCTCCATAACCACTCCAATCCACTAGTCTCCCAACTTGCTCCCTCCTCCATCCCTGATAATCCTCCGAGAAGTCTGAAAAGAGGCTTGCCTAGAGACCTTTTAGTGTAGACTTTATTGAAGTGCTACTAGTGAGTAGTTCTTCACAAGTTATTTACATACCATCGTATTCACTGTCAACACATTTACTTGTTGTATATTATTTTGTACAATTGTAAATATCAATAAATGGAGAAAAAAAAAGAACAACAAAAAAACATATAAGTGTATCTATGACTATATAAACCAACAAAGTACATCTTCGATTAAATTATTCCTTTTATTTATTTTTTGGAGGCACGGTAAACCAGTGGGTTAGGTAACTGACTAACAATCTACCGGGCCTGAATTCAAGTCCAACTGAAGGCTAGAAATTTATTTTCTATTATTTCGGCCGCTGTTCTAGTCTCGATAAAGTGGTTACCCTTAATTGGGGAAAAATCTGGCGGTATAGTGAGTATTATGGCCAAATATCGTCCTTTCACAACTATTGGCCCAGTAACAGAATATCTTTACCGGAGTACTGAACCCAAGAGTCTTCATGGGTTGTTAGTAGTACAGGTTTTATTTTTTCATTTATTTTAATCTTAGTTGAACAATCTAATTTTATTTATGGTGTTTTTCATATAAATTAAGCCATTTTCAGTTATACGGTGTTTAAAAAAGATTTAAGACAATTCTGAGTGAGGTTTTACTTGATTCTAGAGTTTCAAAACACCAAATATACTACTTCCGATCCCGATAGTTGGAATCCTATCCAAATAGGAAGATAACTATCCTGCAGTTTATAAAAATATGTTTCCAAGCACTATACACCATGATAGGTATAGTGAGATTTGAAATAATTCTACTGTTTTTAATTATCATTATTTTCTATCAACAGAGATATTATCATAGACTCTTGATGAAATTATTGAGCACTTTCCTTTCTGTGTACTAATTCATTTATTTTCTAAATACTTAAAAAAAAATCAAACCGGGCATAATATCAAAAAACTATTGTTTTTTTTAATTTTCATTCATGATTGATATTTTGGCTTAGCTGGTTTCTTAATGATGTTTAAAAGTAAAGAGGGGATATTATGTTTTTTTAAATGTGATTCGCACTTTCACTACATACACCTACATATCATATGGCTAACAATTAAAGTTGTGTCTGTTGTAATGTGGATGATTCTATGATGAGAAAAAAATATTGCCCTTACCCAAATTATTCCAATTTCCTGCTATTTTAATTTAACTTTATATTTATTTCGTGAATTGTTACAAAAAATAAATATGTTTTGTAAGACTTTAACATGCAAACATGTCATAACCCACATCTGAATTTTTTAACGTCAACAGGAGTCATTTTGGAAATGGGTGTTTCAAAATGTTCATAGGCCGAGCTAAAATGTTTTAGAATGGACATAAACTATAAAAAACACCAATGTTTACTTTCTTTAATGACGATTAATCGAACTCTATTTTCCATATATAGTCGTAATAAAAATCGTCTTATCAGTTTCTTCTGTTTCTTATCAGTTTTTTAGTTAAAAAAAAAAAAATTGTGTATATGGACAACCATCAATCTTAGTTCGAAATCAATAATTTAACTAAATTTGTTGAAATTCATGATTTGTTTTTCGGTAGTTTTTTTTTTTCATTTAAAAAAGTGCACATTTTCGTACAGTGCCTAATAAAACACAATAAAATATTTTCATCTTAATATAATGAAAATATTTTTATTTATCAGTATTTTGTTTATTTCTTTTTTAAGATTAATTTTTTTTGTGCCAATCCCTGTATAGACAACAAGCAATGAATTAAATTATCATTCATCGTTCAAAATGAAATAATAAGATCTAAAGAAATAAGATTTCCAGTTTCTATAACAAATAACTAAAAAAAAAATATTATATTTTTTGTAGGAGAAAGTTTTATCTAAACAATGGCCATCAGCCATGATCTGCAGAATCGTCAATGATGAATATAGTCCTGTCTCTCTCTATCAGTTAAAAATTGTTCAGCATTATATTGGTCATTTTCATTTATTTTTTAAAAGTTATTATTGGAATAAATGTACAATATGCCTCAGTGAAGGGCAATAGGTATAGAGATAATGATGTATTCACTCATGAAATATATACACTCACACACACCCACCCATACAAATAATCATCATAAGAATTAAACTAATAATAAAAATTAAGTGATAAAAATTATTTGTAGAATACAGACACACTCAGCCAGGGGAACCCCGAAGCGAGCCTATCCCCCAATTATTGGGAGTCAAGGCTTGACCCGAAGATGTTCCAGCGCTGCTCACAGCTGCAAAACTGGTAATATCCAGTGGAGGCTGAGTGTGAGCCAAGACTCCAACATAACTTAATATTAAAAAACGTCTCGGAGAACAAATTTTTAAATTACAGATGCAACAAAACACAAAACTTCGTTTATTTCGGAATGAAACTCAGATGACAATTAGTCTCAGAATAAAGTTTATTTTTTCAGTTCGTTTTATTACTTTTTCTCTTTGATTTTTTTGTTGAGAGAAAAGGCGTAATAAGGAGACTATATAAATTTTATAAATTTATTACACCAGTTTGACCACGCCTCAGGTTTTAACCCATAAAGCTACAATACTTTTTTATTTTTTTTAATAGGCATCAAATGATTTTAAAAAAAGTTTCATAAAACTTATTGCTACGTAAAAAAGTAGATAGACTCAAAATGTTTCAGATTCTTCGGGAGTAAATTATCAACGTAATAGTCGCACATAAGAGACTATACTCTCTAAGCTAAGGAGAGGTGCCTATATATGAACCAGCATAGTAAGAATTAAAGGTTTTTTTTTTTTTTTTTAATTTACCTAAAACTATTAAAAACATAATAACGTCAGTTAAAGTCATCTGTAGTTGAAAGGCAACATCACAAACACATAAATTTTAATACTGTTGTAGACTTCCGTTACATTCGCTCGTTCGAGGGTTTATATACAGTAGAACCTCCATAATCCGAACTAATTGGGACCGGGGGTGGTTCGGACTATCAAATCGTTCGGATTACCAAACAAAGTGCTTTCCAGGTATAGTATGTAGCATGCAAAAAATGAACACTGACATAATAGTCATACTAGTAATAATAGTAGACATACTGCCATATAATAAGAAGCACCTTGTATTGTTAAAGGTAAATAGTTTGTTTTATGAAATACTACTGTGCTACAGTAAGGTAACTATATTTTATGTAATGTATTGCAAATGAATTTCGTAATATTTTGCATAGTATGTATACAATCTTATACACACGCAGAAAGTATAGTACTGTACACTCAAAAAAAAAAATATGCTGTACAGAAAGATAAAACAATTAAAGAAAACAAAAAACTAAACATTTGGAAAATAGTCATTCATTTTTTTTTTCTGAAATAAGGTTGAAGAACGTTTATTGGCTACTAAATCACGGATTTTCAGAAAATAATTTTTATTTTTCCCAAAACGGCGTTCGGATTATCGAGGTTCTGCTGTATTTCTTTTTCTACGTTCTTTTTTTTTTTCTTCCTCTCCAACATAACATACGGTTGTGTATTTCCTACGATCGTAAAATAAACATGAATAAATACATAAAACGATCCAGTATATCCGAAGGCACAAGACGCCTATACCACCAACCTCTCTACATTCCTCCCTCCCCTAAAAAAAGAATTACAATTCCCGGTCAAGTCCTTAGATGTTTACCTGACAGTTCAACACTGATGGGAATCATGGGTATTTGGTTATTACTAAAAGTTAAAACATTGTCGTCCATTTTTTATATTATCTTAAATATATCTACCGAAAATATGTCCCGTAATTCCACATTGTAGTGCCTTCTATATTCATTCTCCTTTCCGTTATTTATTTTTATTTTTTTGGACCAAATATTTTACGCACTTTTTTATTTTCGAAAACTATTTTAGGAGTATATATTCAAGAAAACGTATATATTAATGGTAATAAATATTATAAAATTAATCAGTAATTTTATAACTAAAAGTAAAAACATTTGTTCTTTTGATCTTTGAACTCTGGAGAAAAGAAAAATCTAATTCATACGTATGTCTCATTAGGGCTAGGGTAAAGGCACCAGTAGTAGACAATATTGAGGAACTTGCAGTAATTTTAGTGGTAGTTCGATACATTCGCCTCAAGTTCCTTTATTTCCCTACATATGATCATACATATACTCTTATTGAACATAAATTCGTTTTTAAATAACTCTATTATTGGTACTAAGGTTGTTTTTAGACAGTTTTTGAAAACATATTTTTTCACCAATAGTAGAAACCTGTGTACTAGTAGTAGACACAGAAACGAACCAGTAGTTGACACTTCACTTACTATATATATTTTATTTATTTCTCATCAAATATGTTTTTTTTACAAAGGATCTTGGATTTTAAATAGTAAAAAACTTAAAAAATTAAAAAAAACAACATATTTTTGTCTAAATTAGGAAGATAAAAATTAATAAAAAGTTCTACTTTGATTTTTGTCCTAATGATTCACGTTCAGTCTCACTACTTTCTTATATAAACTTCGAACAGGAATAATACAAGTAAAGGTTTCACAGCATTTATTATCAGAACACTGAAGTAGCTTATTTTAAAAAGGAAATTGATTTTTTTTTTTAATTTGTACAGCCATTACAAGCACAAGCTAATTTCACACAACGAAAATTTATTAAAATAATCTGTTAAATAAAAATTTAAAATATAGGAATATGTTTGTTAAGTAATTCATTTTATAAAAAGAGATAGATGTAAAAACATAAATTAGTCCAGATTCTAGCTGAATCAAAATCGGATTCTCCCTCCTCCCCCACAATATCAGAGGATTTGGTAGTTTTGTTAAAATTTCCTTCTTTCTTACTATCATCCCCTTGGATTTCGCAAATTCAAAAACTGTTCTTAATCTATTACAAACTTCCAAACGTATGACACAAACTAAGCTATTTTTGTCAATCCCAAAAACTTAATAGGCCGCCTTCCTCCTAGTAAGTTTTCTTGTCTGCTATCTTTTGACAATAGTTTCGGTAAGCATCTGAAAAGAATACACATGCTATATGCCTTAAGAAGAAAAAATAATTTATTGTTCCAGTAGTAGACATGTTTATGATCCACCAGTAGATACCTTTGTCTACTACTGGAACAATACCTTTCCCGGCTAAAATTCAAAAATCTTCATTTTTAAATTGAACTACGAATCACATTCAATCATTAGTACAAAAAAATATAACAGACAACAACTTGTAACGATAACAGAATAATTGATGAAAATCAAATTAACCTTCTTAACTAGGATGGTTAAGAGAAGAGCCTTTTATGACACTGCTTATTAAAAACTGACCAAACGTTTCCACTGATGGCATAATCTGCTACTACTTCGTAGTGGTAGCACAATAGAAGCTAAAGTTTAAAATGGGACCAAATTCAAATCGTTCAAATGGTTTTAACTCTTATTTTATTCGGTTAAAGTTGCAAGTGTCTACTACTGGTGCCTTTACCCTAATTACTGTCATGTAAATGAGTCTCTTGGAATTAATCGGAATGTTTAAACGCTTGTCTAGTATATAATGAATAAGTCGAAAACTAGCTAATTTAAAATATATATTTTCGAAACAAGTGGCCGGTTCTGTAGAATAGTCTTGAAGTTATCTCTTATTAGTTATTTTTCAATGGTTTTTGAAATTGCCGCCGAAATTAACGTAATTGTTTATAACCTTACCATTGAGCTCGTCATAACCTGTCCGCAATAGAATCCTTTTATATTTGTTTTCATTTTAACAATATGCACTGAATCAAACTGAAATGTAATCAAATTTAATTGTTCTTACCACTTAAATATATTATTATTTAAAATTAATCTTTTTTGGATATAAAATAAATAAATTGATAGGGGTGGACGCGATGAGGTGGCGCTCCTAGCGGCGGGCTGGGGAAACATGTGCCCGCAGCCTTAGTCGCAGTCGAACCAGCTGTAAGAAAGTTACTCCTAACTCAGCTTTTGCTCCCTCTCATCCCGTATGTCGGACCTGTGTTGTGTTCTGTTGTGACTGTGTTTGTGTTCTACAATGGCTGACAGTTTCCTCAACAACAAGTTGCTGCAACTGGCCATCTTCTTCATCATAAAATCAGGTACTTTATCTAGCCGTAGGAACTGCTCAGTGATAATTCCTTATCAGTAGCAGTATCACTACTGAATGCTCTTGTTTATCACGAGAGAATAATGACATGGCTCTGCAGTGATAAAGTTTAATTGAAATGGGAAACATAAATCTCATGAGATTTTATCTTAAATATCAACTATCGATATAAATTTAAAATTTAAATGCAATGATTATATTTTTTATAATAAAACATTTAGTACGAAATTTCTAAATTGTAAAGCCATGATTATAAACAAATAAATTTGAAAATTATATTTTGGGTAATAGTACATAATCTCGAGAGATAAATTTGAGTACTGGCCATCAACATTGCTTCGCTTAATAGATCATAAATACAAATATTTATATTATGAATGACATTGTTATAAGTTTTATTTTTAATAATATTAAAAATGCCAAATACTCCTATTAAGGGGTTATATATATATATATATATATATATATATATATATATATATATATATATATATATATATATATATATATATATATATTCATAATAAATGGTATTTATAGTGGAAACAGTCAGGAAGGATAAAAATTTAAAATGTTATCTGAAACAGGAGAAATATGTGATGAGTGTATATATTAAAATTTGCATTATTGAACAAACCTACTGTTTTTTTTTTGTTATTCTAAAAATCATAAAAATATTTATTGATCATGTTTTGTGTTGGGAGTTTAGGTGTGTCAACGTTTCTTTGCACATTTGTTCTAAATCTTATAATGATAAAATTGATAGGATGAAAAAATGCATTCATAATCATATACATTAGATGTTTAATTTTGGTTCTGGATACATATACCTGTAAAAAATTATATCTTATATTTATAGCTAATTATAGTATTTTTATAGTTATATTTAAAGAATATAAACAGCTTAAGATCAAAAATACAGTAAACGGAGGCTACTTTGGACAGGTTTTCGCATATTTTGCATTGCAGCGCGATAGTTTTTGTGGATATTTCAAATTTTCTTGGACTACATAATAGCTACATAATTTAGCTTCATATTCCTGTATGAGCGATTCTGCTATCATCATACGAGAGAGGGGGGAGTAATTTTCCTCTTGTTCAAAGTAGCCCCTACTTGAGGCTGATTTTCGCCTCAAAAATGCTTGTCTCGGAGTCTTCTTCAAATTAACTCTTTTAATTATCAAATTTATATTGTTTAAAAATGTTTTGAGACTTTTTATATCTTTGCTTTGAGTCAACAATTGAAAAAATTCACTTTTCAGCAAAATGCTTTAAAATCAGTCAATTAGGTTCACTTCATCACCAGATATGTTGATGAAACACAAATAAAAAAAACAACAACAAAAACAAAACAATATTGTTGATAGTTTTTCTAAAATTAACGACTTAAAAAATATATATTAACATAAACTTGATTTAGTTTACAAGAAATATAGGTCCTTACCTAACAAAACACACAAGAAAAGCCGGAATAGAAGTGCGTATGCAAATTACAATTTTCAATTATTTTAATTGAATTATTTTTGTTAATTTTATTATATTGTTTTAGGTTTATAACTTTTACTAGTGACTGATAAACTGTAACATTCATTTGTTCATCATCAAATTGAAATCAATTTTAATTATTTAATACAGATATAAATCTTAAATGGTTTTAATTAAAAGTATGAATGAAAAAAATTGTTCATATTCACCAAATAACAAAACAGACGATAACACGACGTTTAAAGTAACACCGTTTAGTAAGTGTCAACAACTTTGTTCAAAGTAGCCAACCAGGTTCCCTTTTATCTCTAATAAAAGATATGAGAATATCTCTAATTAAAGAAATGAGTTAGAGATAAAAAAAAATAAAATAAAATGTTGTGAATATTCTGAATAGATCGGTAATCAATTTATTACTCATATCAAACAATCTTGCTGCAAACATACGCCAGGCCAAATGAGGTTTGGACACGTTTATAAAAACACCTTGTTTTGACAACACTGATACCATAAAAAGGCTTACAGTGGCCAAGGACGGACAATATTTGCTCTTATTGCGATCGCAGCACAATCTATGTTTAGCCCTTAAATGCTTAGAACAAACCGGACGATGCTAGCCTGCAAATTGAGCCCGTAGAAAGGATTATCGTTTTAAAAGCCTAAAGTCTAAAGCAGCCTCCACATATATAATATAGCCCCCGTTTACGATTTATAATCAATTGAGTAATCTGAAAACATTTACATGGGAAAAATAATACTTTAAAATTTAAAAATATTTATGATAAATTAACTGTCAAAAAGACCGAAAACATCGTTAACATGAAAAATGCTGGAATAAAATGTAAATATCTTTAGCATACACAGATAATCCTTGAATCTCCTACTTAGTAAGAAAGTTAGCTCATATTCCTGTATACTAAGCATTAATTTTAAAACTACCATTTTAAATTAATTTTAACAGTAACATGCATCTTAAGAAAAGCTAAGTCCTTATAAAGGTGGCGCGGTACCTCAGTGGTTAAGGCATTTGACTACTAGTATCCCGGGTTCGATTTCGAGTCGGGCTGGAAACAGTAAATTTATATTGTCATTTTGGCCGTAGCTGAACTTCGAGGTTGGGAAACCTTCCTGATGCACACCTAGTTTCTATAAAGCGGGTACCTTTAACTGGGGGAAAAACCCGGCGGTTAAGCGTGATCTTTGCTAAATCTCCTTTGTCAACCGTTAACCTATCCTTTCTAAGCTCTATACCATTAATGAGTTGTAGCAGTACAGATTTTTTTTTTAATTATTATTTTAAAAAATATATAATTAAAAAATGTAGTGGAGTGATAAATTAATTATCACGTTAAATTTATTATTATTATGTTTATAATGCAAAACATATGATAATTTAAAACCTCTACCTAAGCAAAGAGTTAATTATATATATATATATATATATATATATATATATATATATATATATATATATATATATATATAATTAACTCTTTGCTTGAGTTAATTATATATATATATATATATATATATATATATATATATATATATATATATATATATATATATATATATATAATTAACTCTTTGCTTATATATGCTATATTTTCTTAAAATTAATTTTTTTTTTGTTTGTGATATATTTACATTCACTTTTAATTTAATATATTTATTTATTTTTAAAGATAATGGGTTCATTAAAAATCATCGTCTCACATAATCAAATAAAAATAAAAAACTTATTTATAAACTTGTTAAATTAAACGGACATACAAACAAAATTTCTAATAAATTATTATATTTAGGCATTTACTTTGACAGACATATGACATTTTCTGCCCATTTTGAAAAGAAACTTAAAACTGTTAAAACTTTATCACCTATTGCTATCAAAGAGTCTTTCACTACGGCTCAAGCTAATAATTTATAAATGCGTTTTCATGCCGGCATTACTCTATGGAGTACCGATGTTCCTCCATCTGTCAAAGACAATGACAAAACGGTTAGAATCATTTCAAAATGGAATTATTAGAAAAATAGTAAAGGGAACGGCATTCGAAAAGAAAAAGTCAAAATTAATAACTAAAGAGCTTCAATTACTGACAATAAAAGAAATTATAAATCTAATACATTTAAATTTTCAATCAAAATTACCACTGTCCGGGAATAACTTGTTTAATAAACTTATAGAAAGTCCAGCTCCCCAACGTTGGCAGAAATATATTACCATGCGTGAATAAATTTAAGTTTTAATTTTAGTTTAAGTTGTTAGGTTAGGCCGGCTCAGATAAAAGATGAACCCCCATCATCTAATAATAAATAAATTAAATCAAAAATTTTCAAACCTATATTTATCACTTATAAATTCCTTAAAATGTAATCTAGTTACAGTACAAGGAGAAAAATAAATAAATAAAATAAGGGGCTTTAAAAAAAAAAAAAAAAAAAAAAAAAAAAAAATGGTAGGTAGGTAGCATTAACAAATAGTCAATTCAAAAAAATTAAAAAATTCTACTTCATCTCCAGTTCTATTGTTAAATGTGTACTCAGTAATCTGTAAACCGAAATTGGTGCTGGGTTTCTGTGTGTTTATTATTCTGTAGAATTGAGGGTTCTATCCGTTTGATTTTTTTGAGGAAAGACCAACAGTAAATATTAGGAATCGATACATCGATTTGTTCCATTCGAACATTACCAAGAACAACCACAATAAAAAGTTTTCGTTTTCGGAAAATTATTTCGATTGAAAAATCGCTTTTACAGGAAAAAGGGTTACAATAAAGGGTCATTGTTTGTTTTAATTGGGCTTTATTAATCGTACAAATACATTCTGTGTGATTTAATGAAACAATTTAAAAACCAATACCAAAAAAATTAAAAGTTAATGTAATTTGAAAAGGGTAAAGTATTAAGAGAAAAAAAAATATTAGTATAAAATTTTATTATTTTGTGGTATAGGACACAAGAATTGATTCATAATTAATTATCTATTTTGCCTTTTATTTATGTTATATAGTGAGTTAATCAGGAAAATCATAACACATGTAATGAACTATTTCCGCAAATTTTACAATAAAAACCATTATGCAATTTTCATCGTATAAAAAATAATTAACCTTTTAGACCTAGTTTTAATATTATAATCTATTGATTTAGTTTACTTCGTAAACCAACAGATTCATTTGATATAATATTCTCTTTTGAACAATTCCATACGAAAGATTTCATTAAGACATGTTTCTTGAAATCCATATTACAAGACAGGAACTACAAGAAAATAGTTTTCGCTTTCGACTATTTACTATACCACTCGAAACTGTCTATAAATTACAATAGATTTAGGTTCATTACGTGAACGTATATAGACTTATTTGGACAAACTGAGTTGAGCTTTGAGCTCCACGAATCCATCCAATTCATTCATTATTCAGTCAGTACATTCTAAAGTCCTCACGAAATTGAGTTATAAATTATCATAATATTTTTTAATGTCAAGTATTATTAGCTTAAATTATTTGCCTAAATTAGATACAAAAAAAAAAAAAAGAAGTCGACTTCAAATAACCTTTTGATTTGACTAATTGTATTACAGCTTTTATACAAGTGACGTATACACACACGAAATTAAGGTTATAACGTACTAAAATAATTGTATAGTTATGATAACCAAAAATTCTTTATTAAAAGAAATATGTCCTGCTACCGATTTGTGAGTTTATTTTGGGTGAAAATGTTTTTAAATATAAATGGAAATAGACACGAAAACAGAGGAAAGCTGAGGATCATTAAAATGGAAGGTCTCGTTGGTTGGTTGTAGGAAAAGAGGGTTAAATGATTGGGAAACTAATAACATTCCAAAGGGAGGAAAAAGGGCAATATTAGATGTACCTCACGTACTCATGATTGTGTAGAAGGAACAATACAATTATGATTGATAAATTAATTGCCAATCCTATCGCAATTCTTTCTATTTAAAAGCCAGTTTCGAACGTTAAACATTCATCATCCGGAAGCAGGAAACTTGTAAAGGAAGCAAAATGAAAAGGACATCTGAAAGCTATCCAGGTTCTGAGAAGATTTAGAGTCTTCAAAATAAAATAAAATTTCAAAAAAAGAGGCGATTAATTCATCAATCCTAATAATATAAGATGTGAACATGTGACTGATTTCATGGTCAATGGCTGTGACATTGGCGATCTCACATCGTGACCGTTACAGTTACGTTTACCAGCTTCTTATGTATATGAATAAAAAATAGTAAAATTTACAAATTTTAACCTACCAAGATTAAAAGAATGAGCTTAGGTTTAACGTAATTTAATATATTACAAATTATCAATTGAATTTTTGCGGTAGTAATTTATACTTTTTCCAGTAGGATGTTAATATTCCCATATATCTAGGCAGTATGTGCTTTAAAATTTTTTGAAATAATATAATCTTTATAATACAGATATTTCGTTTAAGATAAAAAATAAAAGATTTGCCTTCTATCATAAATAACATTATTTTTATTACTTTTATTTTTTTTCATGATGCTGCTTTATATCGAGACGATATATTGTCTCTGTTAAAGAAATACCACCACAGAAGTTTATAGAAGAAACTATGGAATAATGGTCATAAATTCATTCTCCACTCGAGAAGAACCCGGAGCATGCAGGAACAACTTGTTAACAAAGAGGTTCTACCGAAGCAAAACCATAGACTGCTAGTTTTTGCTGCTTTCTTAGAACATAATTCACTTTTCTAAAAGCTTATTTCATGAATCTAAACTGGTATGAAAAAATATTAAAGTAATTTTGGACTTTTTCTTTTAATTTATAGTTACATTTAACTTGAAAAATGCCTAGATTTATCTTGAGCGAAATAAAGATTAACATAAATTATTTCAATTCAGAATCGACGATATACTAAAAGCTTTTAAAACAACACCAAAAAAATTGGGGTATGAATATGGGCCATCTTCGTAAAAGTCACAAATCATAGTTTAAAACAGGATAAACAATTTGAAACAGTACAGAGTTTATTTATTACAGAAAAAAAAAATCGCAATCATAAGTGGCTCTTTTAGACCCGGCACAATCAAAGTTCCCACAGTTGAAAATATTTTATCCACATCTCTCCCCGTGTGTCTTCAGAGAATTTTCCATCACAAAAGATGCAAGTTGTGATCTCTAACAAGAGATATTTCGAAGTTCACGGGGAAATGGGGAGTGGGCAAAAAGACCATTTCGGCGGCCAAATTATTTTATTGCAGAAATATGTTTTAAATGACGTCCGATATACGGGAAAAATATTTTTAAAAAATTTTTGTAAGTGGAAGAATTCATAATAAATAACTGAATTATCGACCTAAAATCCAAGGTGTACGGTTAAATGAGATGGCTGTAAAGCCTCATTTGATGGTGCTATTTCTTTAATATAATATGATAAAAATGAGCTGTTATGTTTATTAATACAGCAAAGTCATGTACTATCCGTTATTTCAAAATTAAGTGAAGAGTTATTAAAAATGTCTTCAAAAACTAAAAGTAAACTTTTTGGAAAAAAGGATTTAAAAGGACGATGGAGTAGGATGTTGAAACTTATATCACGTCGATGTCCATTATTTTGTGTTAATTAAATCCCAAAAATCATACCCGTTTCGACCCGTGCCTCATTATTATCCCTCTCCCAATCTAAAGCGTCCCTTTTAGTAATTTATTGCATTACACTCTTTAAGATCTAGTGGTGGTTTTTCAGGTACATGATGTAACTTCAGAAAACGATGTATGCTCTTGATGATGTTAGTCATAATGTAAAAACATATACAAGGCGTTGTAGGGAAAAAAAAGCATTTTGACGGACAAAATTATTTTATTGCCGAAATATGTTATAAATGAAATGCAACTGAGGGAAAAAATATTTTAAAAAATAAAAGAAACAGACTTCTTTCTGTTTTGATAGTAGGTACTATTTGTGTAAAATAAATTATTTCGGTATAATAGGTTAATAATATGTTAACACTCAAAAATATGAAAAGAAATTAAGTATATGAATACAAAACTTATTTCTAACTAATCTACATTTACTAAAATAAAATAAACAGAAACATTCAATTTATAGGTATATTATTCATCATATAAATATTTACGAAAAGCATTGTACATCTTGATAAACATCATCAAGAGCATACATTATTTTCTGAAGTTACATCATGTACCTGAAAAACCACCACCAGATCTAAAAGAGTTTGAAGTAATAAATTACAAAAAGGAACGGTTTCGATTAGGAGGGGGGTAATAATGACACACGGATCGAAACGGATATGATTTTTGGGATTTCATTTACACAAAATAATGGACATCGACGTGATATAAGTTTCAACATCCTACTCCATCGTCTTTTTAAATGCTGGATATTTTTACAAAAAGTTAGCGCTTAATTTTGAAATAATGGATCGAACATGACTTTGCTGTATTAATATATATAAACAGCTCATTTTTATCATATTATACTAAAGAAATAGCACCATCAAATGAGGCTTTACAGCCATCTCATTTAACCGTACACCTTGGATTTTAGGTCGACAATTCAGTTATTTATTATGAACTCTTCCACTTACATAAAATTTTTTTAAATATTTTCCCGGTATATCGGACGTCATTTAAAACATATTTCAGCAATAAAATAATTTTGGCCGCCGAAATGGATTTTTTGCCCACTGTGCGCCGATTGCTTGTAAAGCAATTACCCATTGGTAGCACTTATAACGATTCTATATAACGAACTACTACATTAAAAGGTCCCGAAACCATCTTCTAATTGTAATATTTTTTTTATTCTTATATTAACATAAATATACATCTCTATTCAAAAATATACCTTGCAAATATGTGCTATACAATGCAAAATAAAAAAAAAAACTTCAATTACACTGGTCTACATCAAAATGGTCTTTTACATAAAAATGTACTATTTCTATAGTATTTGACTCACTGAATCGAAATTTGGAACTTGATAGCTCTCATTGTCCATTTATATCAAATTTAATACAATGGCCAGCAACTTCAAATATTTATCATATTTATGATGAGAGTTTAAAATTTTAAGGGCTTACTATTATAAACATTGTTGTGACTTATTTGTTTGTTGTGCCTAAGGCAGTTAACGTTTTCTTTTGCAAGTTAAAAGACGTGTTTCATTATTATACATAACATTTTCGGCATAGTTTTGGTAAACATTCTAAAATTTTCATAATGTTACGTAATTGTGTTTATAGTGCTGACAATTTTTGCTGCATATTTGGTAATGTGAATCTGAGTAGCCAAAGATGTCCAATAACTTAGTGTTCTAGAAACTGCTTACTTCCATTATTTTGGATCCATTATTTTCGCAATGGAGTATGCTAGTACATCATAAATTTAATAAATTATAAAAAAAAATAAATAAATAAATTTTTGTTTCATTATATCTATTGTTGATCCCTAAAGGTGAATTTCACTATGGGGAGGGAGGTCGAGATGAAGATAGCCGCCTAGAGGATGGAGGAAGGCGGCGAGGCGCGATCAAAGATTTACTATTATTGTTTTGCCAGGTATCGAGCCATGGCTGTGTTGGCCCAGCTTCATTGTCGTTTGTCACCTTTGATGCCCTAAGGTAGATACTTCCACCTTCGCCCCGATGCTAAATCCTCCTAGGGTGTCTTGCGATGGCTTTTAGAATTGAAAAAGCAAGACGTTATAATGTACCAAGTAAAACTAAGCATTTGTCTTTAAATCCGACCTTACACCATAGAAATTTATTTTTTGTTATTACAGATAATGTATTGCACAATACAGAAATGAAAAATATTCTATCGCAATTCGATAATGCACCAAACGTTTATTCTGCCTCTCCTTGCAGTATTATTTCAGTTAATTCCAACTTTTATGATTGAACATAATTGTCATGTTCGTAACATTAACATCAATAATGTTCGTTATTTACAAGATAACTGTAAATAACGAACTGGCCACTATCATGCCTTTCCATTAAATTTTATATTAGTATATATCTTATATTTTATTTGCAGATTATAATTATTTATTTTGGCATTGTACTATTTAAAAAGATATATTAATATTATCATCTAAATAAATAACTAAAAAAAAAAAAAAAGTGTGGCTGTGTCTTGGACATGGCCGGGTGTTGTACGTGAATACGTTTATGTAACGGGTTATTTTTTAAAATAAAATATTTGTATTTATGAATTTAGGATAAAAGCAAGGAAACAAATAATTATTGTGTTACAATATAACTTTATTAATTATAGGTCTTTGATACGAAATGTACGACACATATGTCATACAATATACATCGAGATTTCTGGTAAACGTTAAATCAATACAAGTATTACCTAACGTTGTTGGAGATGTTCCAATATAGGACAAACTGAACTCGCTGAGCATAAAGACGGGCAATGAGCGGTTTAGTGAGACATCAACATTAAAATCTTCAACTATCATAACTGGTGTAGTAAGATCAGGCTCGTAATCGTATATAATTATAGCGATGTTTTTGGAATATTTTAAGAACAATTGTAACATAAAGAGTTTAATTTCTGCTAACGCTTTGCCCGGGTGGATATACACACAGCCGTGTACGAATTTAAACATGCCATTGGCCTTAACGTTTACTAGACCGACGTCATCAGGTTTTGCATCTTTCATTTCCAAATTAATTTCTGAAATGCCAAGATTAACTCTATTACAATGAGTAAAGGTGTTGATGTTGCAATATATGGTGATTCCACCGGCTTTGATGATGATGATACCGCTGCCGATAATGTAGCTGCAATTTGTCTGTTCTTAACGGTATTACAATATGATCTGAGATCAAAGCTAGGTACATTCACTGGAATTGAATTTCCCATCAAGATGTTGTTGAATCAGATCGGTTGATGTTTGCTTTGATAGATGTCTTCTGAGTGCGCGATCAAGCTTTGTGCATGAATGGTAATACGTATAAAACAATGCTGATCAGGAACTTTACGTTCCCGGCACTGCTTGACTTGGTCATATATTGTTTTATTTTTACTATTCGATTGTTCTTGATAAGCCCTTTCCTACCGTACACGATCTTTGGATTTGGTTTTGGCTTTTCGACTTATATAGGCCGACATTATATATTTTTTTATTCTAACACATAAACTAATGTTTCACATACAATCGAAAGATTTTGACGACAGCTGATGATTAAAACTTAAACGAACATCGTAGCTTCTTCTATTCAAAAGTTATACTAATGCAAATCTCCATACGCCGCAAAATAACTTCAAAATTGCGGCGCTTCCTCCTCCACCGCTGGCGATGCTTCACTGTTCTCGCTAATAATGAATTCTTTGATCCTTTAGCTATCCGGTAGTATAATTTAATTTTGGATGTCGAGGATAGATTCGACACTACAACTCCAAACTGTATCCCCCGATTTTGTTATCATTAGGTTTTTTGGATTACCCCGTATGATAGTAAATTTAAAGACGTATTCACGTTAAAAAAAAAATCCCTAAACTGTTTTTTGAAAAACAAATTTTCGATCACAGCTCACAGTGTATAACTTGTTGTGCGGCTAGGTATATCTGAAGCGCCGGGCGATCATAAACCTTTCACGATCCGCTTTTTATATTTACTAGCTTTCGTTTTAGAAGTGATGGTTGGTCACTGTTTCACCCAATACATTATTTTTTATTATACATAGATTCTTTCTTTGATGGATTATACATAGATATTTTATGTTATACATAGATATCTATGTTATACATAGATTCATATATTCAATAAAGAATGTTCTATTTTATTTTATTTTTAATAAGCTTAGTTATTGAATTTGATAACGCTATATCATTTAATACATCTACAACAGTAAATTTAGTGGCTTGTTAATGACCTGTAAAGCAACCAGGCAGTACTTTAATAAAAGACCCCTTGGCTGTATCTTTTCAAACGCCTCCCAGAAAAATAGATCTAATATGTCAAAAGTTAATATTACTAAAATACGTGATAAACTTGCAAATATTATTAAGAGATACATGAAACAAACACCAATGGGAAATGTAAATGTAATAAACTTTAACCTAAAAATTACTTGACTTGTTGTTGATCTATTAACAACGTAGATCTGCAGTAAATTATGAAGAAATACCATATCCATCATAATAGATATGTTTTAATATAAAATAAAAAATTACTTAAACCAGTCATGATAGTTCTCCCAAAAAATAAAAACAAAGTTTATCTACAGAAGGATGACATGGGGCCCACATGTGAAACAGAAACGCCTAAACCTTAACAAAAAACTGAGACTTTTATATCCACTTCTACATAAACGATCTAAATTGAAAATGGCGCAAAGACTAAATACATATACTTACTTATTAAAACCTCTATGGACGTACGTCTCACAATTTTACGGAACAGCCAAAAAAACACACATCCAAAAAATACAGACTTTCCAGTCAAAAACTTTAAGACTCATCACACAATCACCCTGGTATGTCAATAACAAAACTTAACACATAGACTTACACATAACCATGGTACAAGATCACATTCAGACTCAATACAAAAGACTTCACCACAAACTTCATGGACATGTCAATAATTTAATACAAAGTATGGCCTCCAGAAGCTTACCAGATAATACCCAAAGGATACTAAAAAGGAGTTGGTTGAGGGATCTACTCAGTTAAAACTGATTAAATATCATGTTCCATGTCAGGAGTAAATACCGCTGAGTACTGTCCTCGCTCATGCCCGACATGCCAATTATCTAAAATATTCCAATTATCATATCTGCTTGTTGTCACATGATAAGTGACATGTGTGGATTAATGAAATTAAAGAGAAAAAAAAGTTTATTTGAAAGATCATTAATTCTTGTCTAAGAAGAACCACTGCTGCCGTTTTTAAACACTGGTCAAGATAGCGGCAGCAAGTGATATAAGGTTCCAAAAGACCGTTTTAAGGGAAAAACAGCTGATATTTTTTCTAATTGTTTTTTGGGGTGCTGAATCTGTATCTGTAGTTTTTTTACCTCGGCAGCCGTCGGCTTCATACCCAAAATCGCAAAACAGTGGTTATGGTCGGGTTTTTTTTTTTTTTACCAATAACGAGACAACGAAAGGTCTTTCGAAGAATATCTTTATGTAATAAATTTTAGCTGGGACCAGCACCTACGAAATAAAAAATTAAATAAAACATTTCGAAATCAGACCATTTTTCTCGAGAATATGGTCTTGTAGTGGTTGACTAACTTGCGCGCCACTTCTCTGCGAAAACACGTTTATTAATAATCTTTTGGCTATAATCTATTTGTCCAATCCAATTTTTTTTTTCACCTTACACCTGGTGAAATTTACTAATAGACTCTGAACATGAAAATTTAACCTAGTTCTTTGAAATACAAATAATGTGTATGTTTTGGACCCTAAAACCCCGTACTGTGAAATTTGTTGTCTTCGTGTCAAATCAGGTTAAATTTATTATTAGATTCTATATATGAAAACTTATACACCCGATATCTCGTAAAATGCCCACGCTAGCACGCTAACTGTGTGTTTTGAGAAAATATGAAAATGCTGACATGACCGGTGGGCCGGAGTGGTTGCTTCACGGGATTTGATTTAAATTACGTATATTAAATTTAACCACCTTTAAGATGGTAAATTCAAAGTAAAGCAATACATCCGATGAAATCAACTTTCAAAAATGAATAATAGATTAGTATGGAGTGTTAGATATTGATATCTTCCCCCTGGAGAGATAAGCCAGTAACTATCCAAATACGAATACCCTGGACATTTCACTATATATGTTGGATTGTCCGGCAAGTAATGCAGTTCGTGCAATTAAAATAATATTCTAAGATGATTAACTAAAATATCGATATTTATAGACCTATTCTCAATTTATATATGGCGTCTCAGACAACCAAAACAAAAATAATTAGAAAAAAAACAACTGGCAATGGAAAAGATCCCCCCACTAATTCATCACCTCGTGCCATTAGAAATTTTGTTGCAAAGGCAGGATTATACTGCCCTTCTTGGCTGGTGACTCCAAAAATAACTGATTACATATTGTGAATAAGTATATAAGTATCGATAATTTCGTTGATTCTCCTATAATGCTCTTTGTTTTCAAGAAATTAAAATAAAGTTCAAGTACGTTTAATCTTGATGTTGGTTTTTTTTTTTCTATAAGATAACTTTTTTTTATAGTTTTATTTTAGTTGCATAACCTGACAGATATACCATGAGCTCTATAATAGTTTATTAACATAAACAAAAAATACAAACCTCTTCTCATCATTTTGATAACCTATCTCGTCCATTGTTTCCTTTACCAAGTAATTTGGAGCGTAAGTTGAAAACTAATTGGCCCTCAGATTCATTAAGTGATTAATATTGACAAGGCAGGCAGATAAAGTTAGTTGAATCAACAAAATATTAGTCAAACAGAAACATCAAATCCGCTTGATATGCTCAAGCGCTTAAAATAGTTCCTTTATTGAATCAGAAATACAGCCAATTGCAATTTGCAAAAGTTTTTTTTTTTTTTTTTTAATTGTAAAAACGTTTATAACACATATTAGGTAAACGAACTCAAATAACTAATATCCATTAAGTATATAAATAATGTGACAATCATGTAGTCATCGTATTATTAATTCAATTTAATCCACTCCAAGACACGTGTCCTCTGTATATACATTCACATGTATCTGATTGATACAGAATAAATTCTACTCTATTAATTATTTTACCTTCAGTATTTTTAATGTAAACAAATGAGTAAACAGCTGAAATTAAATATTTTGTTTATTGCCAATTTAATAAATCCATTGCAATGTATTATCGGTACACAAAATAATGTTTATTAGTAATTAATAATAAGGCGGCGATATGAAAAAGGACTGGCACTCCTTTTAAATCTGGAATATGAGTGTTAAGCCATAAAACCCTTCAAAGGGGATCTGGGCCAGGCAAAACTAGGCCAAACCTTCAAAATGACCGCCGCCGATACCTGAAAAAAGTTATACCACAAACGTTTACTGGAGACAAAGAAATCTAAAAGTGAAATGGAAGGAATACATGTGTTTATAAGGATGGCCCTGGAAACGGAGAAGGAGTTTTTTGGTCGACGGGGAGTTTTCTTTTTTTTTAAAGCTATTTTTTAATTTACAACTGTTTTTAAATTATATAAAATTGTCAAATTCAGTAACTAAGCTTATTAAAAATAAAAAAAAACTAGATCAATCTTTATTAAACATATATACCTTTGTATAACATAAAATATCTGTAAGTATTAGCAGAAACACAGACCAATTATCGCTTTTAAAAAGAAAGTTAGTAAATATAAAAAAGGGATCTTAAAAAGGTTTATGATCGTCCGGCGCTTCAGATGTACTTACCCGCACAACAAGTTATACACACTTTGTGAGTGTAGCTCGGATCGAAAATTTTATTACAGTTTCCTAATCTCACTCTAATTGTTGTAAATTAATCCTTTTAATTCTAGAAAGTAAATTGTGAAAAGCTTTAGATTATAGATAAGACATCCATGATTTATTGTTTTCCTCAGTCAAAGAGAAACTGAGTTTTTTTTTTAATACTGTTTTTTATTTTACCTATAATAATAACTGAACAAAATAATAGCGGAAAACATTAATGAGCATATCAAGCATTGTTGTACACTGATTATTTCCTCTTTCTTAGATTTCCCCGTACATTTTACACTATCTATTTTCCTTAGCCACTCACTTGACAATTTCATTACAATGAAAAACGAAGATACATGACGTGGGAGGCATGAGGGGAAGCTGAACCTAGCACCATCTGAACCTGAATGTTTTTGCCTGACAAATTTGATTAATGTTGTGTAATGTGTTTTTTCTGCTTTTCCGTATTGAAAGCTTTGTAATAAGTATAGGTGTCCATTTTGAATGTAAGTTCTAAAGAAGAATGTTTTTAGAGTGAGTATTGATTTGTTAGCCTCCGATTGAGAGTTTTCCTTTTTTCCTTGATGTATTTACCTTATGTCATACTCCTGTTAGAGGTCATATCACGTAGAGTACAGTTTCTCTTTAAGGTATCTGTGTAGGAAAAAATAAAAAAATAAACCTGTACACGACGTCATGAAGGGTCTTGGGTTCAGTACTTAGGTAAGGGTGTACTATTATTCCGCCAACGGTTGTAAAAGGGAGTGAAATCACGCTCAACCACCAAGTTTCCCCCCATTAAGGTTACCCATTTTATAGATGGTGGGTCAGTCCGAGAAGGGTTTCCCAATCTCGAAGTCGATCCACGGCTGAAATAATAGAATATAAATTTTCTGCCTATAGTAGGATTCGAACTCGTTCCCGGGAGCATGGCTTCAAATAAAGTTTCTTACTCTCTGAGCTTTGCTGTTGGAATGTTAGCTAAATACTCCATGTAGAGGATGGTACCTGCGATGCTTCTTTGAGCAACACGAACAGACTTGCTGATGAGCAAGTCTAATATTTATAATATGTTCATATCCAAGGTTCGATTTTTATTTGTTTTTTAAATTTAAAAATATTCAATAAGGATGATGGGTGGCCTTCATCCACGGTAAAATTACGTCCACGGATATTGTTTACGTTCACAACTGAAAGTATTTCAACAGAATTACTGCATCCAAATTACAACTTCTATTGAAAATAATAAAGGAAAAAAAAAAAGATCTCATAAAAATCTCGGATTCTATTACTGAATAAGTAATCAGATAATAGTCATTATTTCGTATGAAGAAATATGTAATCTGCTGTGGTTTGTATAAGTATACCATACTTCTAAAGATAGCAGAGCAATCTGTTTCCAAGAAATAAAATCAGGAGGAAAAATACCAATAAGCATGCATCGATTGAATTACCAAGAGAGATAAGAAAGAATACGTCTAATTGAATTTGTATTTCGTCTTTATACATTGCGTATAAAAAACAGGTTGCATACAATCTATGTGTTAACCATACCGTGACGCGACTTACCGAGTCATGTTCCGTTTCAGCGCCTTCTCAACGTTTTGTTCGTAGTGCACGATATGGTCCGTGCTGAGTATTGACGCGCTTCGTGGACTATGTAAATTCCTCTAAGTGATTCTTACCACTAACAAGCATCTGATACAACAGACTGAGCACCAAATTGCCACTGTTATCTTGTAAAGTGTACTCCTAATTGCTACTTACCTTCTGCCAACAACCTGTTATGTTGCTTCTGATTAAGACAATGAAGATTAACTCTAATAATTGATGAGACAGAAGATTTAAAAATAATAAATAATTTCAATTGATATTTTCCGATCATAATAATTTTTACAAGATTGCAACTGATTTATTTTAAGCTAACATGCTTCTAGACTTTAATAAATACAACTCTATTCATTGCATGTATTACTTTTTCATTTTATAGATAAAGCATCGATGAGTGATCTGTTCTTGTAATCTCATAAATAATTATGTAATTAATTATGTACATTTTTTACTTTTAATTATTTATTTTGTGTAAATTAGTGCTTACGGTCGTACTTAGGGCAGTTAATCGCATCAGCAAGAGTTTCGTCTATAACTTCGAAAAATTAATTATTAGGTTACACAGTTATATGTAAAATATACAAATGGGCCTAAGTTACTTTTTAAATAAATAAAAAAAAAAAAATTTTAGTTGAAAGTAATGTGACAAAATATCTATAAATGAATGTTTAATTATTTTAATAGCAATTATTAAGTAATGAACAATTAGAGCTAATTACACTGAAAACTAGTACAGCGTGGTCAAACAAAAAACTAAAAACTATATTAAAAACACTTTACCAGGGACAAGCAAGTGGGAGTCTCAGTGCTCAAGGAACTGAAGGTTTGATTTCCACCTAGGTGGATTAACATTTTTTTTGAGGCAGATCCACAAAATGAATTTTCACCTTCATATACTCGCTAGAATAGATTGGTAACCTATAGGTTAACCTGTCCTGCCTGTCCTAGTTGCAATACACTAGGACGTTAAGCCACACCCCCCGCCCAAAAAAAAAAAAAAAAAAAGAAAGAAAGAATTATATATTTTTTTATTTATATCAATTTACTGAAATTTACAACTGTACAATTATATACATTAACTAAATGCGCTGATAACGATTAAAATAACATGTCAAAGCTTGAAAAGCACTACTCATCAGTAGCACTTTAATAAACATTCTACATTAGAAGATCTCTAGGCCATCTTCTTTTCAGACGCCTCGGAGGATTATGAGGAAAGGAGTGGGAAGCAAGTTGAGAAACTAATGAATTTGAGTGGTTATGGAGCTTACTATGAGAGGATAGGTATCTGGTATGGGCTAACTAAGCAACATATGGAATATTAAGTATGGATATGTTTATTTGTAACAAAGTAAGGAGCATTAAGGATTTTTCGAAGGATTTTGGATTGTAAGGATTGGATACGGAAAGAATTAGAAGGTTTAGTTGAGCCCCAAAGCTCAACTCCATATGTCCTAATAGGTCTGATAACTGTCATGTGAATGAGTCTTTTGTAGTAAAGCGGGAGGTTTGAGCGTTTGTCTTGTAAATGTTGAGGAAGTCGAAAACGACGAGCAGTTTCCTGTCGTTTTAGTCTTGTATTGTGCATTCCAAGTTAAGCGTTTGTCCGATTGGAGTCCTAGGTAGCGGATCTGTTCATTAGGGATTAGTGGAATGTCATTAAAGGATACTGTAGGACAGGAGGTCGTAGGTTTACGACGAAGGGTAAAGGTGATTTGGTGAGATTTATAAGGGTTTATTTTGATTATCCATGTTTGACACAATTCTTGAAGGTTTAGGATATAGGATTGGAGTGTTTGAGAGGCAATGAAGGGATCATTGTTTACTGATAACTCACATGTGTCATCAGCGTTAGTGTTGAGGACAGTGGTAGGATGAGTTGGGATGTCAACCGTATACACCGTATAAAGGATGGGGCCTAGGATACTACCTTGAGGAACACCAGCAGATTGGGTAAATAGAGAAGAATAGGAAGATTTGTTGTTTACTTTAAAAGTTCTATCACTGAGATAGAAACGGATTGAAAGAATTTTAAAAATAAAAATACTAAATTCACTTGTTCAAAGCATTATAGTTAGAGTTTACAACAATGTGATAATATGGTAGTTAAAACAATAAAGACAGTTGATACTTTATCTATAAACTAATTTATAGCCTAATTAACATTCTTCTTACCAGTTTTTCTATTACCACTTAAGACGAGCAATATGGTCTTCATTCTCTCTGTCATGTTAATCGACTATAGAACTGTAGGTATCCGTTGGAACAACAGCCAACCACGATATACAGAATATAACTTAATAACTACATAATGAAGCGAAAAGCAATTTGAGAGACTAGTGAATTTGAGTAGTTATGGAGTTAATTATTAAATGGAAGGTATATAGTTTGAGTCTAATTAGCAACACAGGGAATATGAAAATCTTTATGAATATGTTTATTTAAATAAAGAGCATTGAGGGATTTTTCGAAGTACTCGTATTTTTGATTTATTTTGAGTCTTCAATTTTGACACAAAGCCTGAAGGTTTGTAATTTGAAATATGGGTGTTTGGGATGCAATGAAGGAATCATTGTTTAAACTGATAATATATAAGAGGGGCACATCTTATTTTATTTTATTTTATTTTATTTTAATAACAATTTATTGAAATTTAGGAACTGTACAAAATTTATACATCAAGTAAATGTGCTGTTAACTATTACAATAACGTGACAAAACATGAAAAGTACTACCCATCAGTAGCACTTTAATAAAAGTTCTACACTAAAAGGTCTCTGGGCCATCTTCTTTTCAGACGCCTCAGAGGATTATCAGGAATAGTGTGGGAAGCAAGTTGAGAAATTAGGGGATTTGAGTGGTTATGGAGCTTACTATGAAAGGATAGTTATCTGGTTTGGGCTAAATCAGCAACATATGAAACAATTAGATCTTTATGGATAAGTTTATTGGTCACATAGTAATGTGCATTGAGGATTTTTCGAAGGATTTTGGATTGTAAGGATTGGATACGAGATGAATTGGATGGTTTAGTGGAGCCCCAAAGCTCAACTCCGTACGTCCAGATAGGTCTAATCACAGTCATGTATATTAGTCTTTTGTAATTAATTGGGAGCTTTGAAAGTTCGTCTAATAATTGTTGAAGTAATCTGTAACGACGGGCAGTTTCTTGTCTTTTTAGTCTTGTATGTGGATTCCAAGTAAGACGTTTGTCCAAGTGGAGTCAAAGGTAGAGGATCTGTTCAACAGGGATTAGTGGAATATCATTAAACGATACTGTAGGACAAAAAGTCGTGGGCTTACGACGAAGGGTAAAGGTTATTTAGTGAGATTTTTTTGGATTTATTTCGATTCACCATTTTTGACACCATTCTTGAAGGGTTAGGATATGGGATTGGAGTGTTTGGGAGGCATTGAAGGGATCATTGTTTACTGATAACACACATGTGTCATTAGCGTAAGTGGTAAGGACAGTGGTAGGATGAGTTGGAATGTCAGTTGTATACACCGTGTAGAGGATGGGGCCTAGGATACACATTTTATTTAAAATAAAAAAAAATAAATACAATATAAAAAAAAAATAAATGGCACAGATGTAAACACTAGTGAGTATCTCGTGATGATCACCATTGATCTTGTGACTGCTGAGGGATAGATGATTTTTAGGAATGAATATAAGGTTCCGGACAATCAAGATCGAATAAAGGCCTATGGGATCCAAGTAGCCTGTGTGAGGGGGACCCAGACTCAAAAAGCTTTGGACAGTCTAGAGCTAATAATAGCTGTGGCCTTAGTTTGGTTAAGTTGTCCGTAACTTCTTTCTGTCCACCTAAACTAAATGCATGTTCCGTTGCTAAGTGTTGCTGGCTTTGGAATACCCGGTTTGTTCATGAGAGGAAGCTGTTATGTTGAGAATGCAAAAAATCCTCACGTTAACTAAATTAAGGGATACCGAAATTTTTTTCAAAATTTTTTACCAATGTGGGGTAATAAACTTACTGGGGCCATAGTGAAGGAGGGGGTAATGTGGTCCAGGTTTTGCCGGGCTGTTAGGCAGCGGACATAATCTCAGGCATGCTTACAGGGTATGAACGGGAAAAATCTCTAGGTCGTTAACAACAGGAGTTGTAACACAATTTACTAAATGTCCATATACCGTGTCTGGGTAGTTGGCTTCAATAGCACACTGTGTATTTCGTCAGACACTTCAAGCGTGCTTTATTACCTGGGTCCTACACGAAGTATTGTTTTAAGATGTTTGAAGGCAACAAAAAACTATAGTTTATTTGTTTGTCTTTAGTTGAAGGGGATGGCAGTTCCGTCTTATTGGCAACATTTCTTGACCATTGATGACGCCGCGAATTTATTCGACTGGTTTTGTATCTGGAGCTTAAAAGTCGTTTCCCTTCATAAAGTAGAATAGGATTTGATCCTCTAGTGGGGTTTCTTCACGAGTTTCCACAAATTTTTCGGTGATTGCCATGAGATGCATCTAGTTGCGATTTCCCAAATATAAGTCTGCCATTGGACTTTAAGATGCGAGAGTTTGCTTTGTTAAAGGGAGGTTCAAAAACTGTCTTGGATTACGACTCTCGGCGTGGCGATTACAAATATGTTTATTCCAGGGGTTTCGGAATGAGCTGAGTTCCAGTATCTGTTGTGGGTTGGGTAATCGGATTGAAAGGAGAGGCATAGGGGAGAATTTAGGAATGGGCAGGGTTTAATTTGGGGCAGAATTTAGAAGTTGAGTTTCGCGAATAAGGTTCACATATATGGCCATTTCAACTTCTTCTTTGGTTTGAAGACTAATATTGACGAGGTCATAGTTGAAGTATTTGGCGTCGTGCTTATAGCTCCCAGTCCGGCATGTTTAGAAATCCGTAACTGTACTAAGGGATACAGGCCTTTGTTGTATGCATTCACTTTGCGATTACGGAGAATATCGGGTAGAAGAACTAGAGTGCTGGTGAGCCTAAGATCAGAGGTTATGGCAACACCCCAGCGCAGGTTTGCATCCGCTCATTTTGTGTGTTGGTCTAGTTAGGAGCAAAGATCGATCGGGTGTGTGATGACGATTATGTATAATTGGTGAGATGCTAATGCTTACGTTCCATATAAACAATCGATAAAAATAAAAATATCGAGTAATAGAAATAAAAAATCGAATAAAGACTCATATTTATAATCTGCTTCTAGCAATTAAAATGAGTACTCAAAACTTCGACTGATTGAGGAAAGAAAATACCTGAAGAGAATCATTAGTAAATTTCTAACAATTCATGGACAAAGATATTAATTTCATCATGTTCCTCTAAACTCTTAGAAGGTCTCCCTTCAACCATGAATGCTACTGTAGAATATAGGAGGCGTACTGGTTACGACAAGATGGATTTTCAGAATAACCGTAGAATTAAATGCATACAATTGTAAACTATAGCCCAAAATAGATCTGTTGTTAAACATTGGAAGGTCAATGCTATATAATATAAATAGAAACTTTAGAAAAAAAAATATCGATTTGAAACAATAAAGGCTCAATGTAATTATTAATTAAAATTAATTTAATTAATTAATTAATTAATTAATTAAAAAATTTTATTTTATTTTCGTTTATTTACTATGGTATTCGCTCTAGTATAGGGACGATTCTGAGATGATTTGTCATACCGCTTTTCGCCGTATCTCATCAGCATCGGACCGTAAAATGTAGATCACCAGGGTTTTTCTTGATGTAGAACAGGCCTTTGACCGGGTTTGACATCCACGACTGTATTCTAAACTTCGCTTGATTCCTTCTATTCACATATTCCTTATTATTCGTTCTCATATCCAAAGTAGAATATTTAAAGTTAACTCCTCAGACAGCTTGTATTTCTCAAGACTTTCTTAGGTCCATATTATATATTCTATCTTTATAGGTCTTATCTCAAATCATTCTAATACTATCCTCACAACTGCTGATGACATTAGTGTGTTATCAGTCAATGGAGGTCTATAAACTTTATCCAGCCATTTATCATTTCCCTCGAATAATAGTGCCATAACTGAAGAGCTAAGAAACCTTTATTTTGCATCGAAAACCTATTACATCCTGTCCTTATCTTTAATTAAGTAATTTTAAATACCGTTGAATAGATATGATATCTTGGATCTTATCTCTTGCAATAGACTCACAAGGAACCCTCCTACGAGATTGAAAAGACGAGAAGCTGCTCATACGAGTAGATTTCGACTACTTCAATACTTCCTAGACAAAAATTGTATTTATCTATATCTATTTAGGCACATGGTTCTGGGGTTCCACCTGTAAGACCTGGAGAAAGCCAGATCACATCCTTGTACAGCCTTTCGCCTTGATGGATGATATTGGTATTAGGTTTGGTATCTGTTCCCTCAAATACTGAATAAACAGTGAGATTCTCACAATGAAGCTTTGTTGATAATATTTTCTGATTTTGTTGATATTGGTATTAGGTTTGGTATCTGTTCCCTCAAATACTGAATAAACAGTGAGATTCTCACAATGAAGCTTTGTTGATAATATTTTCTGATTTTGTTGAATAAAATTTATTTTTGTGATTTCCTCGTTGGGGAAGACATCCTGTTATGGCAATGTGTAGCAGCTGATTAGAGCTCTGCGACGAGTCCTCTGATCGGCTTTTTTCCAATAATGGCTCCCAATTAAGGCGGAAGTATTAGAGCTGATTGGTCTCCTAAATCGTTGCTAATTGCTACTCGGAACAATACTACTTTTCTTGTTTCGGTTTGCCATCCTTATTCCCGTTGTTTTTTATTTTTTATTTTTTGTATTTCATTTGTACTATTAGAAATTCGAATACGTCTGCAATGAGTTAGGCATTCCAATTATAGCTGGACTCGAGGTTCGAGCCTGTCTGTAGGCAGACAACTTATTTCATCTTATTTCAAATGATACTCAACTTCGGAAACACAGGATGCTCCTTTGATACTGTAAAAACCTGGCGATTGAGAGGGGTTTCGGCCAAATATCCTTCTTTCACTAACGTTGGCCAGGTAAGAGTTTACCCTCCTCAAAGTAATGAACCCAAGACCCTTCCACCCATTGTAGTGGTTTATGTTTTTTAATTTTTACCTTTATTAGTTTTCTAATTCTGAATAAGTGGAGATGATTCGCATGATAGGGTCATCCAATTTTCTTGAATATCTTTCTAAACACTAAGAAAAGGAACTAGCTAGAAAGTGATTGCTTATGAGCTTATTACTCTCTTTCCTTCCAGTTTTGTAACACTATGCTAACATAATAATAATAAAATGGAATGAAGCTAACTAACCTTAATATTAACATATTTCGGACTGAAGCATTTTAGCAGAACATCTTTTCAGGAGGCTGCTTATTTGTCGAGTGAAACATGTGGAATTATAACAATTTCCTGGAACTATAAATTCACAGTAGTACAACACAGTTTTCCTGGAACATCTGAACCTTGGACCGCAAATATTTTTTTAATATTAATTTTACTTAATATTTTATTCATAAGACCGTTTAAAAGATCTACTAAGTGTGTAAGAGTAAAGAAATTATCACAACAAATAAAAAAATTAAAAGTTATACTTAAAACACGACCGAACATTCTATGTACTAACGTGCTAACCAGTTGACTTATTTATTGTATTGTTTTGTATATTTTTAAATTTATATACACTAGTGGGTATTTTGTTTCTAAATATGCTTTCCCTCAGACCCTTAATAATTATCCCGGCGAGATAAAAAGAAGATAAGATCAAGATCTTTTATTGGTTGAAAATCAATATGGGTTTTCTGTATAGAGTTGTTAACATTAAAAAAAAAATAAAAAGATGTAAGTATAAAAATTAAATATGTAATGTATTGATACAACAAAGTAAAATATTTTTCAGGTCAGTGTATTATTATTTGTTTCGAGTAGGTGAACAATTTTATTTTTAAACCCCTTAAAGGACTTAGAAACAGGAGAATTCATAAGGTTTTACAATGCGGAACTACGCGAGTTATATCCGGCAAACATAGTTTGGGTAATAGCAGCGTATAGGTTTAGTAATGACTGAATTACAAAAAAAAGTAATTAGTTTTGGCCGTCGGGTAGGGGAAGACCAAGACATATATGGGAGGGTTGCATCGGGGCCGACCTGGGGGATTTTGGTTTTGAGGGAGTGGGTCTGAGGGAGGTGTGTGGTCAATGGTTGGTGGTGTCGGCATCGAACCTCGGGTTCGCTAATCCTTCATTTATCATTATTATAAGGACATTTTGAACAATTGTTTAAAGTAGTTCAAACAAAAACATGCTTTCAAGAATTACATTTTGAAATCTATATGACAATAAAAAAAAAAAAGCTTGTAGAAACTTTTTTATAAATACAAAATATCACATTTAATGTCATATCGGTTGGCGCAAAGAAGTCGATGAGTCAAAATTTTGTACTTTTAGGCAAATTTTTTATCGTTTTCTAAAGTCGTGGAATTAAATAACACTAATATTGTATTGATCGATACTTTAGACCCTATTTAACTTATCACTATTTTTTTTTCTGATCACTAAACAATTATGAACAGTAAACTCGTTTTCAAGGTGATTTGATCTATCTACATCTTAACGTCAACTCCTGAAATAATCAGATAAAATAGTTGTATACCTGTTTTTGCTGGTGATATCAAATCATTCATTTATTAATATTTTATCAGAACTATTCATATTTTTACTAATACAATTAAATATTTGAATTAACACTTTAGGGTTTATGGTAAAAGTGTTATCTTTTCTGAGAACGTTTTACTCTTTGCAACCCCATTTTCTAATTTCTGTATAATTATGTTTTTTCTTTATGTTTCTGGAGCAAAAGGAAAGTAAACAATGGTCAGTAAATTTTTTAGAAGTAACTGTGACTTGTAACTAGTTGTCATCGGCGCCTAATTAACTAGATACCGCTAACCAGTTCTTTTTTCGTTTTCCGTTCCAAGATTCACAATGATTCCTTGAATTTAACCTTCTTTTTTTTCGAAACCGTTCCTTTGCCATTAATACTTCTTTGAATAGTTAGATTTGTGTTTTTTTTTCTGAAAAGTCATTCCAGTGTCTATTGATTTCGCCTTTTGCACTTTTATTCAGGATAAAAAATATGTTTATTCAATATTTAATGCCAGAATTTCCATTTATAGTAAAAACGATAATAATTTTAATTTAAATATATTTTTACTTTCACTTGATTTCATTGGGACTGTTAGAAAAATGATTAATATTGCCTATGTCAAAATTTCAACTGATGTATTTGTTGATTAACCACTAATTTGCCTGATTATAGAAAATAGTCTCATAAATTCTTTTATTTCTATTTTTATTTTTTTCTTCGCCTTCAATAACAAATACGTATTTTCTAATATCATTGACCTAAATAGAATAAACGAAAAATAAGAAAATGCAGTAGATTTTGGATCTGGTATGCATAGCTAATAAATTGTTATACCAAAGTCAATAGTTTAAGTATTCAGGGGTAGACCAAAACGTAGATGGGAGATTTGTGTTAGTTATGATCTTGTACATTTAGTTTTGACGAGGTTTTATTGATAGGAGTTGTGGAGTCAAAGATTTTAGGTGTTATCGGCATCGAATTTCCGGGTTCATTAGGCTTAATTATCATTTTAATTGATGGGAAACGTTCAAAATGTACCTGTTGAAACGATAGTCATCTGATAATTTTAAATTATTTTAATATGTAATATTTGCCTAATCCTCAGTTTGTTTTTCGTCAGTGTTTTCACAAAAAAATCAATACAAAAACATTACGTTGCTAAAATTTTCAACTGATATTGGCTAAAAGGTCACTTACATTTTTTAATGCATGGACTTTATATAAGTATATAACAATGTGTTAGAATAATAAAAATATATATAATTACAGAATATAGAGGAGTATCAAACTACTTACAATGTTACTGTTGGATATGGTATCGACTACCTAAATTCTAACAATTACAACAGAAGAAAAAATTAATTAAAAAAAAGTGATAAAATTTAAAAATATATATATATATATTTTTTTCTCTATATATTTTTTAAATCCGCACCTGTCACTTACCCTGCGACAATAAGCAGATGTAATGATGATATGAAAAATAATTGGCATGTCAAAAGTGAGGGTTTTCAGCACACAACGGTACTTACTCCTAACATGACATTAATTTAATTTAAAGCAAGTAGATCTTTTAACCAACTCCTTGAAGCTAAACATCAAATTGTTGCACACATCAAATTATTCTCCATAACAAACTGCCCAAGATGAAGCATTATCTAAATAAAATATATTTTACTCAAAGTCATTTTTTTTTTCTTTTTATTTCATAAAGATAACATGTTGCATTATTCAGGGGAATAATATAGATAGTAATAAATCCATCGTACAATATAAATTTATAAAAATAAATACAAACAAATAGAAGCAAACTATATAAGAAATGAAATAAAATAAATCAGAAAATAAATATAGAAATAAAAAAACTTGAATACAATAACACTATATTATCCCAGGGATACACCAAACCCAGCTTGTCTCCCCAATTCGGGAAGGCAAATCAAGCTCAATGTCATCCCAGCGCTGCTTTCTTAGCTACATCAGAAATCAGTGGTGGCTGAAGACTTAAATGAAGATAATGGTTGGCCGCTACCAGAGCTCTAATAAAATAATTATATACATAAGGCCCTTGCCGTTTTTATCAGTTAAAATATATTTTTAATTCATATCCAAGATTAAATTGATAAATAAGCTATCTTATGTTGAAAACGAAAATACACTGTTCTGCATCAAAATACTACATTCAGCAAAAATGTTGTTATATTAAGATTTAAAGGGTGTTGAACACGTATCCGAAGTCAGAATATCTCAATCAGGCACCATTCTTTGTCAAATTTGTGTTTAGGGTCGAAAAAGGAGGTGTTTTTCGACATTTCAAGCATTTGTTTATCATTGAAAGTTTTAAAAAAAAAAAAAAAAAAAAAAAAAAAAAACCTCTTTGATTTTGAGACTTTTATAATGTATTAGAAAATTAAAAAAATAAATGAAGACCATAAGTATTAGGCTTTGTTGCATAAATGACTTTGTTGAAGAATTTCTTTTATCATATAAAGTTGCAACATGCCCTCAAAAATTCATTTTTTGCATTTCCTCTAGATTTTCTTTCCTCCCAACTTGGGAGCAGTGTTCGATGAATACGGAGAACGATTTTATCAAGAGATAGCCCAAATGTAAAAAATGGTTTAACGGTGAATGCAATGAGAAGATGCTTACCGTCTACTGTTGGATACTACAACACGTTATGGAGAGTACAAAAGGAAAATATATACACATTAATTATATTCAGTAATTAATATTATTATTTTATATATTACTGTATTTTACCAAAAAAATGATGCTAGATAGAATTTTTTTTTTTTAAACAACCTCATCGCCTTCAGATACAGCCTTCAGAAATTCAACACACATAAAAAATATAAAAAATCAGGAACAATTTCTCAAAGCAGAGAAGTTTTCTTCTTCTGGATGGGCTAACCAAGCTCGAACGAGATCCCAGTGCTGCTCTCTTTGCTACGTCAGAATTCAGTGGAGGCTGAAAACTTGAATAAAGAGGCTGGCCATTGCCAGAGCTCTAATAAAATAAATATATACAATAGGATTGCCGTTGTTATCTGTGAAGTGGGTTATAATATTAAATAATAAATATATTTTAAATTAATCATTAATAAAGTTATTCTAGTAGGACCATTGAGTTATTTAAGTCCTAAAATTGACAAAAAGGCATTCTGATACATCATTTACACAAGCTATAAAGCGCCCAGTCCGAACGCCCGACAGGCAGTCAAAGATCCACAGCTGTGGACGTAAGCAGGCAAAGAGAGGGCCCCAGTTTTATTGGGCTCTTTAAGTTCCCCCTGGGACCTCATCGACATCTCAGCCCGCCCCCCGGGGCCCCGCTGCTGAATCCACCTTCAGCAAAATTGCCACCTTCCCCCGACCACTGCCCTCTTAAATTCTAATCTTCTGCAAAGGTTTTTTTCTAAGAATGGTGATTACATGAGTTAATGGTTTTTTTCTTGTTAAATCCTGATGAAAGTGTCTAAATTATAATTTAAGAAATTACTTTTATTTTCTAATTACTTTTGAATGTATTAACTTAATGAATGCCTTAATACTCAGCTATTTTAGAGAGATTCTTGAATGGTTGGGTAAAGTTAAACTGATTTTGTTATCCTCAAATAGTATTAAAATTGTAATTATAATGCCCTTATTGTAATTATATCTAGGATGCTCTGATCTTAATCTACCCACTACCAAACTACACCTTCAGTTGCAAACTAAGTCATTTTTCTGATCAACTGCTATATAAATAGAATAAAAAATCTTATTACCAGAATGTCCGCTTACTTCAATAGGCACTCCAAATTATCCAATAGCAAGAAAATTAATATTGTAAAAAACTGTTATCAGACCAATGATGAGCTACTCATCACCTGTTTGGAGTACTACTTGCATGACAAATTACAAGAAACTGGAAGTTATACAAAATATTTGTATGAGAATCATAAACAATTACCCGTGAAACACAAGAATATCCAGGATGCTCACTAATCTTAATCTACCCACAATCAAACAACACATTCAGCCGCAAACCATATCAACTGCTATATCTAGAAAACAAATATCCATGAAATACGAAATTACAACTAGAAAATTCTAAAAAGATACAAACACAAACGGACAAAACACATATTACTTGTAGACTCAACAACTAATTTCTATTAATTACAAAATAGTGCACAAATTATAATAGTGTAAATATCTTATTTACACCATAAAGTTGATTAATAAAAGTTTGATTCTGTATTATATAACAAAAGTAGTTTTATTATCATTTTGTTTATTATATAAGTTGTATATTATTATTTTAATTACTCTGGCTTGGATGGTAATTTAATTTAATTGGATGATAATTTAATTTATCATCGTTTATAACTATTAATTATTGTTTTTAATTTAACCAGTATTGTTTATTTTATTTTGTAGGTTTTATTTTTTTTTTCTTACTGTTTTATCTCGTTTGCATTTATCATTTGTTTGTAGATTTCTCCTTATTATTTATTGTTTCATGTGAGATGGATGTGTATTGAGATATGTGCCTATCTTATTATTAGCCTAGTTCGGCTTTATGTAATTCATTTTCAATAAAGAAAAACATGTCACAATGTTTGAGTTACTCCTTTTCCCCTTAGCAGGGCAGGGTACTGAATTCTGATTACACTATCACCTATATAATTGAATCAGAAACTTCACCAGATCGAAAGAAGCACAGATAACTTATACCGCCGTTGGTAATATGAAAGCTTAAGGTAAGATACTCCACTGACCACTGTTTAACAGATCTGCTACCAAGGACTCCATCTGGACAAACGTCTAACTTGGAATCTAAAAACAATACTAATACCACAAGAATCTGCTCGTCCTTTTCGACGTCGTTAGCATCTGTTAGACAAATACTGTAATATACCGATTAATTACAAAAGCCTCATTTACATGACTGTACTTAGACCTACTGGGACATATTCAAAACGTGGGCCTCCACTAAACTATTCAATCTGTCCCATACTCAACCCTTGCAATGTAATATCCTTTTAAAATTCTTCAATGCTTCTTACTTTATCACTAAGTTATCCAAAAAGACCTCAGTTCGCCGTATACTGCTGATATAACACAAACCCATATACCTTTCCTTTCATATATAACTCCACAACCATTCAAATACACTATCATCTCAATTTGCTCCCCATTCTTTTCCCTGTGAGGCGTATGAAATGAACATGACATCGGGACCTTCAAATAAAAACTTTTATTCAAGTCTATATTTGCTTGAGTGATAATTGGCATGTTACTATGAATATTATTTTCACATTTACTTGATGTATTGTTTTATATACAGTTGTGGATTTCATTAAATAGACAAAATAAAGTAAATAAAAGGGCAGAAAAAGTTTGCTGTGACAACGGAAAATAAGGTTTCAACTAATCAGTAAGCCACATTCCATGAAATTAAATAAGTTATCCGACTTAACAACCTCTTTCAAAAAAATCTAGATCTGAATGAATCGTTTTAGCCCATGTTACTAAACCACCAATCTGTAATACATGTGACACACTACTGTCATCAGATCTCTATAATCAATCAGTAAAAAGTTTATTGTAATGCTACCGATGGGTAGTTGCTTTACATGCAATTGGCATCTTATTTTAACCAGTATCATTTATAAGATGTAGGCTTTTATTTATTTATTTTTATGCAGGTGTAAACAGTAGAGTGCCCAAAACCGGACCCCTGTTTTGCTTGTTTTTTATTAGAAAATAGTTTTTTTAAAAATTAGAAAATAACTCTTAAAAAGAGCGATTACGTTTCTAAAATCATGCATATTCATTTTTTCACTTTTAAGTTAATGTTTAGCAAATCATTTAACTGTACATATACTTTCAATGTTTTACAACTGCTATTGAAAATTCCTTCAATCAACAAAAAGTTAAAATTGATTTGTAAAGTGGAGAAATGAGAAAGGAGTTGGGCGTTTGTTGCTAGTGAATTCCGAATTCCACGAATTTCTCTTTCAACCATCCTTAAGAATAAAGAAAAGATCGCCACTGGTGGAAGGCGGTAAGTCTACTTTTAGGCACCCTCAGAAAAAAGCGTAGAAAGTTATATGATAAATTGGTACCGGGTATTTAATTTTCTGTATCAATGATTTTATATGTATGTACAAACAACATACACATTAATAAAAAATATACGTAATTATTTTAACTACAATTTTGTGTTCAATTTTCCCATTATATGAAAATAAGTGGAATGATAACCTCGATGATTTTTTGTTCAGTAAGTCGAACTATTTTTCAGGGTAGCTTGAAGATCGAGAATTGACTGTATAAACAAAAATACACTCACCACTAAAAAGTAAAAAATAAAAATAATATTTTAAGAGAAACCACTGTCTACGGCCATAATTTAAAATGCCTTTCTTGTAGATAAAAATAACAATAAATTGTGAATTTATAAAATCTTACATATGTAGGTTTAATCTTTTTTTTTTTTTTAATAAATTGATTAAACATTAGTGATGTAGGTTCCAAAATCGGACCCCTTGCAAAAATAATAAAAATTTTAAGAATCGTATTAAATCAAAGAATATTCAATCTGGTATCAAATTTAAGTACAATATAACAACCAGAATACAATATAAAACAATACAATGAAGATTTTATTCACAAAAAATTATAAAGAATGTATTTTAAAAATGAACATAATTTAATTTTTTATCAACAATAATCGCAGATGTACACTCAACTGCAGCACAATCCACATGGGCCCATAGTGAGCACATAACCCTATGTTCCATAGCAAGGCTTTAGCGAACCAGCTCTTCTTCAAGATCATTAACCAAAACTGTAGGTCTGCCTCATTTCCAGTTTCTTTAGGTGTACCATACTTCATGTTGGACAACCTCATGAGTGTTGTTTTCAGAACATTAAAATATTTACTGGCCTTCTTCCACCCCATGTTCTTTTTCCGAATTGCTTCAATTACTTTCGTCATTTTAGAAGGACTCAACTTTCTTTGGTCAGTTTCCCCCCATTAAACTTTTGAAATATGAAACGAAATTTCAAAAGAATAAGCGTATATACAGATTTATGAAACTTTGAACAGGGACAAATAGGGCGCCCGGTTTGCGCGACTAAAGCCAACAGTTTGTTTACCCGATAAATTTTAAAGCAAAGATCTAAATGGAAATGGTTTGATGATAAGCATTAACTTTAAACCACGCCATTTAAGAATATATATAGATATAAAGGTTTACCTCTGAACATCTAGAAAAAGTAACGAAAATATGTAATGGTGAACTGGGCAATGAGAGTGCTCCACTACATATCGGTAGTTGCCTAAACTACTGTTTACAATCGGTCACGATTTAGTTCAAGAGAATGCAGAAGACCTGGGACCACTTTAGGGTGAGGAGTCCGATATAGGGCACTTTCTTAATAATATATAAATATCTGGAAAAACAGGTAGGAGATTTTTGTTACCTCAATGTCATTTTTAATGATTCTTTTATTGCTAACTCCACTCATCAAGAAGTTTCAATAATAATATTGCATTACTACTGATGTGTTGAGAGTATATCAAGGAGGAGTCCATTTAAATTAAATTGGCTGAATCACAGCCTGAGAGCGAAGATGAAGGACTCACTTATTCAATTGTCACGAAAATGCCTTTGGGCCATGATGAGGCCAGTACAGAGCTTCTAACTAAAATGCTCCTTGAATTTAATAAACATTTACCTGAAAAAAAATGATAATAAAATTAAAACATATAAAAACACGTTTAGCAAATAAAAAGGCATGAATTGGACAGTAAAAAACTGTTTGTTTTTTTTATATAGCTTTATTGAATAAATATTAAACGCTGCTTCTCTAAAGGGCAATGAGTGATATGGATGACTATGGATAACTTCATACAATATGTACAAAGAAAGGATTATGACTAGTATTTCCAATTTATCCAAATTATTGTTTAATGCCAGACATTCACTTGCATATAGGCATTCCGGCTTCACTACTGTGTTGTAATGCCTTATATTTACTTTTTTGGATAGGCGTTTTTTATTGTAAAGATCTTTGGTAATACCATATTCTTTCTCCATTTTATGCAATCTTTCCTCTATTGCAGATTTGTATAATTATTACAATTTGAGATTAAATAGTGGTGTTAAAACGTTAAATCGCGTTAACAAAGGCGGAATATCCTTCCGCCATCTTAAAACCGTAAAATATTTTAAAACAGCATCCTTAAGGATGAAAACTTATTCTAATTGTGAAAGGAGAGAGTGGCCAAGGATGTCCTTCGGCCTCGAAAAATCGTCAGATCCTGGCAGATCTGCTAAAAACTCAGTATAAAATAAGACCATAAAATGGTTGGTAAGTGAGTATGTAACTTGAATATGAAATTTTACGAAAATCTGTTGAATTCCGATCCCTCCCCCCACGTCGCCCCCTCTAAATAAAATAAATCAATACAATGGATTCACGCATATAAAATTATTGGTAAGGAAATTTAATATTATATTTAACGGGTATAAAGATGAAATTTACACGTTATCAAATCGACACGCTTTCCTCACGCTCCAGGATTGAGGGAAAGTGCGTATGTGTAAAGGCCAATAATATTGTAAATAAAATCAAGTACGTTTGTATAAATATATATTTAAATAACGTTATGACCACATGTGGAACACGTAAGAAATACATGCACTAAGACAAGCTGCTACCTTAGACATAATCCCATTGCAGGGTTACAAGAATCTGGAAAAACTGAACATTGATCGTTATAAACATCGAATCAGATTTTTTTTTTTTTAGTATTTCTGAAAACATTGAGAGAGAAAATTGGGGAGGCAAAGTGTAACGGTTTTTGGAAATATATTAGCATGATTTTTGCTGGAATACGTTTTCCTGTAATAATATTTACGGTGGGAATTGGAATTTCCAGGAAATTTTAATAAAATATGGTCCAATTTAGTAACTTCCTTATCAATTCACTCACTAATTTATGAATGTGCAAGCGACTAATATTGTGAAGAGAGAGAAAAAATACTCACAAAACATGTTATACCATGCATGAGTCGTAAATATAACTTAAAAATAAATAACGATTCTGTATATTCACACTAATGATATTTCGGTACCTATCTGATATTGTAAAAAATAATTCTTATAAGAGTTAAAAATGTAAACCTTGCATATTAAAAAATAAATACAATATTTTTAAAGAAATAAACTTGTAGAAAAGCAAATATTTTAATATTGTTATGATTTATAATTTTATTACAATTCAATGTACTAAAAAAAAAAAAATTTAATTGTTTGATAAAGAAAAACTAAGAAGTATAATGAAATGGTACTATTGTCTCTCAGTGATTATTTCGTTAGTTCTTTAGCTTCAGCAATTTGAAATTATCTTATTTCTTCATTTTCCAATAAATACATATTCTGAGCAATTTTTTAATTATTTAAATTCTGTTGATCTAGTAATAGAAGAGTCAGCACTAAGCAATGTTGATCTTGCACATGAAAAAGCTTCCGTTACTAAAGATGAAAAAATATTTTTATTTTCTTTAAGCGTCTTTAAACGTTAAGGAATCAGCGTATAATAATTTAATACTTAATCACAACTTTTTCAAAACGAGATACAATCGGTGGAATCAAGATTCTATATTTGGAATCAACACCTCTCTAAATTACATATCACTTCTACAACCCCTTATATGGTTCTGGCCTCCGAAATTATTCTCTTTCACATGATCCATTTTCTTCTTTTCTTTAATTCATTCTTGAACATCCATTTTCCTATCTCCATTCGGCGGAGGTCATCATCAAGCCTCCACAAACGTCGTCAACCACGCTTTGGCCTCTTTTGCAGCCAACGTTTCACACATCGCCAAACCATCATTTTTTCGCTATCTTGATACAAACAACTATATCCGGTTCCCCAAACATCTCCAGCAGCTATTTTCCATTTTGTTTTTTTGAGCCGCCATTTTCTTAGTTTACAAATCATACGAACCTCCTATTCCCATACCTCTATACTTTTTTTATTTTTTGTGTTAGGATCCAATTTTTCTTGGTTATTTTATTACAGGCCTGGCGATTGGTATATATATTACAAACGTTTCTCATTTCACAAAGCATAAATGTGAATGGTTAAACAACGGAGTGTCCTCTGTAGCGTATGCAAAGACCAACTTGCAGCTACCATCCTGGATTTTATTTATTATTTATTTTATTTTTTTTTGTCTTCAAACTGAATCTTACTTAAAATAGTCCATATTTGTCTTGTCAGCATTAATTAAAAGGCAATGTTTACTTACAGCATTTTTTTTCTCGTTATTTGTTACATAATACAATGCACCTGTAATGATAAGCAGAACAAGCAGATCTACGTATACAGACGTGAATATATATATCATCCATTGGAGATATTTTTTTTTACGTTTATACCATCATCTAATCTGCTTAGGGTCATGTTATATGTAACAGGTAAATTAAAAAAAAATAAAGGTAAAAAAGTTACTATTATTCTTTCTTGTTAAAATAAAAATTATCATTGTTCATAAGAGATATAATAAATGTATACCGTTCTAGCTTCATCTTTATTTGTTTTTTCTTTGAACACTCGACTTATTAATTTGAAGAGGAACGGAATCCTCTTTCCTAAAGCTGAACACCAGCTGGTGAGATTCATTAGTGGTTGAGTAGGTGAGGTAGCGGGGGAGGCAAGGAGAGGCAAAATAGCAGAGGCTGTTCCTGGAGAAAGATCAATTGCTTTCAACTCCAAATGGTTTTCCCCTTACATTGCCTTCTGGTAATATTTGATGATGAATTTCCAACGGAAGCTAGGTCATGAAAGAAATGAAAGAACCTCATAATTTTTTTTTTATTCCATTTACAATACCTTTCACATATTTAATCAACTCAGGTTAAGAAAGACTAGATATGTTGTTAGATATTCTAAAACATAACCAATAACCAACCTATCATGACATATGTCGTGGATCCAAGCCCCGCGAGAGATGATCCTATTAGTTACACTATTCTAAGCCTATTCTAACATTTGGTGAATCTTCCACTTAGATATCATGATTTTCTGCCCCAACGACTCGATATAATGTTGCGAAATTGTTTGATAACTGAACTTGTTGGTTTTCATCACTTTCTTTCGATTGTCTTATTTTGAATTGTTTTTTTTAAATTGTCAAACAAGGCTGAGAGTAAATGAACAGGTCGGTCATGTTATCATCTCCTTATTCCAAACGTTTCATTTTATTTTAATTCTTAGAAAGATGTACTATAGCGCTCTCACTCAGCCTCTACTGTTTTTTTTACACTAGTGACGCAGCTGAGAGAGAAGAGCTGGGACCTCTTTGTGCCTGGCTTGTCCCTCTACAGGTGGAGGGATAGGTCTGGTTGGGGGATTCCTAGGGTGAGCGTGTATTGTAAATGAAGTAAGATTGTGTTTTTAAATTTTAATTTAATTTTGTTTTATTATTTATTTTTACTACTTTTTTTATGTCTTTTTACTTTTCTACTTTTTGTTTTATTTTGTATTTATTTGTTTATTATATATATTTTTTTTTCTTCTAACTTTACTATTTAATTTTTTTAATTAGCATATTTTATACTTTATATTGTTTATGTATAGCAAGTTATCTTCTGTTCTCTTTTTATTCAAGTTATTTTATATATAAAACAAATTAAAAATGAAAATTCTCAGAGGGATGAGAAACATTTTTACATTGTATGAAGATGAAGAGAGAATCGTACACCCCAGCTTTAAGAATGTAATCTGTCAAGAATGGTATCTGTTTAGATTTTTGTGTGTTTAAAGTAATTTTTTTTTAAGTATAGTAAAATTGGAAAAGTTTTTGCAATGGATTAAAGTTTAAGGAATAGTGATACATTTATTGTAACAGCAGATATAAATGTCTTAGAGATCTACCCAAAACTGTAAAAATATTTTAATAGATTGTCCCCCAAATGTAAGGCTACTTTGATTCAGTGAGTTAATAAACAACCAACAATACATCGAATGTTGTATGCTACTGCAAAGGAAATGGAATCATGATGTTTTATTTTCCTTTACATTGCAGCTTATTGGGAGTATGACTTGTACCCTTCTTGAAGTATTTGAATTGAGCCCTTAGAACTGCACATAGATGTCCAATCACAATCTATGATCTCATCAAATCATTCCAAATTTTCAGAATTCGAATAGTGAACCTTCCCACCACAGATGAAACGAGAAACCATTTAATTTACCAGGAAACCAAACCTTTGAGCACATCTGCTATCCTGGTAGACACTCCTGATAACTTTCCGCAAATTATAACAATTAGAACTGTAATCGTTAAAATTTAGTGACTACATTTCTCATTTGTGAAGATTATCTTTTAAAAAATATATAAAGAATTAAGTCGCATGGTTTTTCCTACACAATTCAAAAGGGATGATGTACTGCAATAATAAAAAAAAAAATCTCTTTATATCTTAAGCTATCAACTATTTCAAAACGTGTTTTAGACTATATTCTTTGCTATATCATTTAAAAGTTAGGAAGTAAATATTTTTGTATGTTAAGTGGAATATATTTTTTGTCTAGCGTTTTTTAAAAATAAATTCAAAAGATATGACATAGAACTCATCTTCGAAATTCTTCGAAGACTTGGAAATAAAACTAATAAATCACGCAAAAAATAATGTAAAATTAAATACTAATGAATCACTAGAAATATTGGTATTCAACATTTCAAAACATCAGCTATCTGTGGATCCAATAGAATATATTTTGAAATTTCGTATATTGAAGAATATTTAAAACTGATGAAGATTATTCATCATACAATAATAGTTAGAATAAAAAATGCTAATAAAAGCAGCAAATAACCACCAATCTTATTCACTATTTTAATGAAAAAAGTACGACGAAATATTAACCCCTGAAATTTTATAGAACAAACCCTGCTTTCTTAACTGTATTGCGGATTAGTATCCTAGGATGCAAGGCGGTACTAGTAATACCTGCCTCACTGATTTTCCCAAAATTAAATTAGTTTTGTTTATTTATATATAGTAGTTTAATTAATTTGGGTAAAGTAAATACTTTAAATATATAATAGTTGTGAAAAAGGTAGAAAAAATAACGAATAGAAAGAAATGGACAGAGGTGAGAAAGAAAAAGCACAGTAAGTTGAACAGATTTAGGGAAGACAAATAGGAGAAAATGTGATACTTTTATTTGGTTTAATTTTCCACGATCTATTCAATGGAAATAATAATAATAATAATTTTTTTTTTACAGACAAAAAGAAAATGAAAATTTTTATTATTTTCTTGACAATAAATTCTAAGTTATGTTACCTAAATGTAGGCATATTACACAAAATTAAAATTGAGCAATTACTGTTAATACATTTTTTTTCCAAACATTTTAACATAATTTTTTTTTATATTATGATTTATCTGTTTTCTTATTGTTATTGGTTTATTATACAGTTAATCGTTAAAATAAAATAAAAACCGATATCCCATTCTTTCCATCAGTACTTCGTACTTTTTTTACGCCCTAATGTTTTTAGGTTAAAAAAATTGGTATTTTTATCTATTTTGTCATTTTTTTATAAATCTATATTGCTGTTATTCATAAATTAATGTTATTAATGTTATTCATAAATTAAATGATTCATGTAAACAAGTCTATAATCGTTCATATAGCCAAAAACTATTTTAATTTTAATCAAGATAACTCATTAAAAATACAGATATTCCAGTATATAAAACATTGGGACTTATTACAATATCACCGCATAACATCAATAAAAAAACATAACACCCATCCAGACTTTATAAAAAAAATTCATGAAAAAACCTACGGACTCAACAATCTAAATCAAACCACCCCATCGAGAAACAAGCCAGAGAACTCCTGAAGAAGGCTAAAAAGAAGTTGGTTGAGGGATCTGCTTGGATAAAATCAATTAAATATCATTTTGGGATCAAGTACCGATGAGTGCTGATCTCCCTTACGCCTGACATCCCAATTATCTTTCATATCATCACGTCTGCTGATTGTCACAGGATAAGTGACAGGTGTGGATTTAAAAATTAAAGATAAAAAAAAATTAAAGTATGGAAATATTAATATGAAAACAAATTGCATAGTACAGATTAAATAACTGAATCTAGGAAATGGTTATAGGTTATTGAATTGTTATCTATTAAAATGAAAAAAATTGATTCATAAGAAATTTCTTACTTTTAGGTTCAACAGAATCATAATTTTTAATCTTTAACACATACAGGCCTGATTAATAGTAATGTTACATTTACTTTATTGATATTTGGAATTGTATACATAATATACAATAATTAAATCTGCGGTATAAAGATTACAATAAAATGTACAATATCTAGTGAAAAACTATTCATTATTAGTGCTTCAATAACTGTCCAATATTAGAAATTCACTCGGCCATTTTCATTTTTATATCCTCTGATTGTTATCAGAAATGGAATGAGAAGTTGGGAGGCTAGTGGATTCGAATGGGTATGAAGCCTATCTTGTTTGGGTCAAATCTGCAACATATGGGAGATCTAGATCGTTATTGGTAAGATTATTTGTGACATAATAAGGAGCTCTCAGTATTTCACGAAGGATTTTAGTTTGTAAGGATTGGATAAGAGAGGACTTTGCAGATTTAGTGGAGCCCCGAACCTCAACTCCGAATGTCCAAATGGGTCTGATTACTGATAAGTAAATAAGTCTTTTGCTAATAATTGAGAGCTTTGAACACTTTTCTAATAAATTTTGGAGAAGTCGAAAACGACAAACGGTTTCATTTCTTTTAAGTCTGGTATGTTAAATTAACCTTAAATTTAAAAGTTCATATTCCTATTCTCACGACGTACGCTGATGACACATGTGTGTTATCAGTAAATAATGATCTCTTCATTGCCTCCTTAACACACCAATAATGGTGCCTAGTATATGTTTAAGTAGTCAAGAACGATGAGCAGTTTTTCTTATTTTAAATCTCGTATACAGGTTCCAAGGAAGTCGTTTGTCTAGATGAAGTTCTAGGTAGTCGATATGTTCAACAGGGATCTGTTGATGAGATTTGTTTGGATTTATTTTAATTTTCTGTTAACGACACCATCCTGCTTAATGTTTTGTAATATGAGATTGGAGTGATTCACATGGAATGAATGGATCATTATTTACTGATAACACAAATGTGTCATTAGCGTGGTGAGGACGGCACTATAATAAGCTTTGAATAGTAATTTTAAATATAATTTGGTAAAAATTCATAAAGTTACTTTACTATTTTATGAAAAAAGTGTGGTTAAGTAAATAAAAATGTTTTTCAACAATTTCCGCTTAATCCTTACATGTGACAGTCAAATTTGGCAAAAATATACAGAATCACCTATTTTAAAAAAAATTGTAAAGGTTTTCTAAACCAAAACTGTTCTTGAATGCCCCGTTGTCCAGCGGAGACTAGAAAATGATGGACATTGTGCCGGAGGGTACGAGTGGGCGCGGTGGGGCTGGCTATGTCAGCAGGTGTATTCATTATCGACAATTAATTATGTTTGGCGGATGTGCCCCTGACAGCTACTCCTTGTCCCAGCCTCTATTTCGATACTACCAGTTCCCTGTTATGTTTTAATTTATTCCCTGTTGTAATAGTAAGTGCGTGTCCAGCCTACTACTGCATTAGGTTATATATATGCACGTATGTATTTTGCTTTTAATTTCCAAAACTGCTTTTGTTTACAAATCTGTCTCACTCTAGTTGAATATCTAAATAAAAAGGTTATAAAAACCAACTGCTCAGCTGTCTTTCTGGACGTAACACAGGCATTTGACAAAGTTTGGCATCAAGGGCTACTCAATAAGCTTAATAAAATTCTCCCCGGACATTATGTTCTACTCTTAAAGTCCTACTTATCTGATAGGAACGTCAGAATAAGGCAAGAAGATACATATTCTGGGCTCTATGAAATAGGTGCCGGTGTTCCGCAGGGTAGTGTACTAGCCCTCATACTACCATACTCATACTATTTCTGCTCTATACTGCCGATATCCCAGAAGTTGAAGAAGTCGTCATGGCCACCTATGCCGATAACACAGCTGCTCTTTCCATCGGAAATGACAATCAGGAAACCCAAGGAAATTAAACACAATAATAGCCAATATACAAAGATGGACCTCAAAATGGAAAATTAAACTAAATGAAACAAAATCTGTACATGTTGATTTTACTAACGAAAAGATCAACTATCGACCCATAACCATAAATAATAAAGTGATCCCGTATTCAAATCAGGCCAAATATCTCGGGATGACACTGGACGCAAAACTCCGATGGAAAGAACACTTTAAAAAAAAAACTAATACAACTCAATTTGAGTTATCGAAAGTTATATTGGCTCCTAGGCAGACAATCCAAACTGTCGGTAAACAATAAAATACTAATATATAACCAAGTCCTGAAGCCAATCTGGACATATGGAATCCAGCTGTGAGGATGCACGAGGGACTCCAACAGAAAACTAATCCAAAGATTCCAAAATAAAGTGCTAAGGGGCATCGTAAATGCACCTTAGTACATCAGGAATGATGATCTTCACAGAGATCTTCTTCGGTCGCCAACCGTGGAAGAGGTAATCCAAAAATACGCCCAGTCGCATCAGGATCACCTGCAAGACCACGTCAACGCCGAGGCCGCCCATCTCCTGAACTCCAAGGAGTGAGGAGGCTAAAGAGAAGTAAGCCCCATGAACTAATATAGGGTGTTGTGTATCACGTTCAAAGCAATTGACATTTGAAGCTTTTTAATTTTGAAAAATAAAACTATAATTTATGTATATGTTGCTGTCTTTATAGCTTCACAGATTTTTGAACCTTTTAGTCAAATAAATATAACTTCACTTTTTTATATTTTTATTTCACACATTACTTTTTTTCAATATGTAACCTTCTGATTTTATACATATGACTAAAATATCAATCGATATTTTAAATAATTATTATTACGATTTGATACCCTACATTACTCCTCTCCCAGTAACATCAGTATGTTACGATATCAATTTTGACTTTGAGACTACATTATCATGCCAAAAAATAAAGAAAACTATCTAAATAAACACTTTTTCTAAACTGAAAACCAATTTTACAAAACATAATTATACCTAACATATTTTACATATTTCTTCTAAAAAATAATAAGAATACCATAATAATTAAAAAATAAAATGTTAACAATCCACTTCACTCATTACCTATATTAATCACTAGTGGTATATTTCACATCTGATCACTGTAGGTAATGCTGGGGAAACCTGACTCTTCTACCCATTTTTGTTGTTACCTCATTATTGTATCTTTGCATTTTCCTTTTTCCTGTTTTAAACAGATTCTTTTCTTTTCTTTTTTTTTAAGTCACTTTTTCTTTTTTGGCTTTGGAGTGTGTTGTTAATATTCATTCTTCCATTTTTTTTTTAATGAGCATTCTGTAACACCTTTTCTTCATCTTTTTTAATTTCAATTATAACTTTTTCTTCATTAATCGTTTTCTTTTGTTTCAGATTCTAATTTTAATTTTTCTCCTTTCTCTTTTATCTTCTTTGATTCACCTTCTATTATGGCTTTCCTCCTCCTTGTTTTTTCTATTTAGGTCTGTATGTTTTATAATTACTTATTCTTCCTTATTTTTTCTTTAGTTTCTTTTTTATTTGCTTCTTCAGCTTTTGTTTTATTTGCTTCTTCAGCTTTTGTTTTATTTGCTTCTTCAGCTTTTGTTTCATTTGCTTCTTCAGCTTTTGTTATATTTGCTTCTTCAGCTTATTGTTTTATTTGCTTCTTCAGCTTTTGTTTTATTTGCTTCTTCAGCTATTGTTTTATTTGCTTCTTCAGCTTTTGTTATATTTGCTTCTTCAGATTTTTGTTTTATTTGCTTCTTCATCTTTTGTTATATTTGCTTCTTCAGCTTTTTGTTTTATGTCTTAGCCTCTCTGCGTCTTCAATTTTGTTTTTAACTTCATTACCTTCTAATATTTTTCTTCATTCTCTTTGACTGGCTTAACTTTATTTTCTTCTAACACTATTTTCTTTTTCGTTTCACTTTCCTTCATATACTTTTATTTTATCTATTTCTGAACGTACTTTCTGTATCCAGAGTATATTTTCTTTTGGTTATTTTTTTTTTTTTTTTTTCAAAGTTTCTGGTTTTATTTCAGCCACATCTTCATTTTTCCTTATCTTTGGTTCTGGTTTCTTTATTTTAGCTTTCAGTGATTTTTTAAATTTCCAATTCTGGTTTAGATTCTACTTTTACTTCTTCCTTATTTATATCTGTTTCTTTGTTTTTCATCTGTTTCGCCATCATCACTCCCGTCTTGCAGCATCGTGAACGTCGGGGTCACCAATTTGTTGCTGTCTTATATCCTCAGAGATTTTTGAACCTTTTAGTCAAATAAATATAACTTCACTTTTTTATATTTTTATTTCACACATTACTTTTTTACAATATGTAACCTTCTGATTTTATACATATGACTAAAATATCAATCGATATTTTAAATAATTATTATTACGATTTGATACCCTACATATATATGTCTTAGTAGTGTATTTTTATTATTATTATTATTAGAAAAAAAAATTGGTAATAAGCTCGTAAAGAGCTTGATTGTAATATAAATAAATAAATAAAAAAAAAAATACCAGAAAGGAAACTGGTTGCTTCTTCCAACTACTACAACAATAACTAGAAAATCGTTCAAAGTTCTCAATTAATTACAAAAGACATATTTACTTCACAGTAATTGGCCCAATTGACAGTTATTGAAGTACCTACTATTAATGAGTAGTTTTTCATTAGTTATTAAACATATCATTGCAACCTTTTTTCTTCTTCTTCTTCTTGAGCTACAGTATCCTTTATTGATAATTCAGCTATCCCTGTTGAATACATTCTACCTAGGACTCCACTTAGACAAACGACTTACTTGAAACCCACATACGAGACTAAAACGAAAAGAAACAGTCCATCGTTTTCGACTTTTTTAACGTTTACTAGACAAACATTTCGATTAATGGCTAGAGACCTGTTCAAATAACAGTATTTGTAAATACGGAGTTTCAAACAATTCTTAATGCTCCTTACTCTGTCACAAGTAACGTTATACAAAAAGATCTTAATGTTCCTTATGTTGCTGATTTAGTCCAAACCAAATACTTATATTTTCACTGAAATCTTCATTACCACTCAAAACTAGAAGTCTCTCAACTTGATTCCCATTCGATCCCGATAACATTCTTCATCCTGGAGAAAAAAAAAATTGATCTAGAGACTTTCTAATGTAAATTATTTATTAATGTGCTATTAATAGGGTAGTATTTTAAATGTTATTGAGGTGCAATCTTTATAAATTGCAAACAATGAAAAAAATAAGAAAATAAAGTGCGTTATTTGTTCGATTATTATATTTAGAATTTAAAACATCTATTAAAATAATTTATTAAGTTTCTTCGTATAAAATTTAGAACTTTGATTTAAAACCCTTAAAACAGTTTAAGCTTATTTTATCTTCAATCTTAAAACTAGTTTGAAATGATTCAAATTTAATGGAGTTTCCACGATTCCGTAGCAACCTTATGAATAAAGATTTCTTAGGTTGGTCAATATTGCTATGTTTCTAGGATATTGTTATAAGGCAACCTTGTTATAAGTTTAATATCAAAGCTTACCAGATGTAGTAGCAATCATAAGAAAATGGTTTTACTCTCTATAAAACATTGTGGACGTGAATAGCTTTGCCCGAGGCTACGGGGCTGGATTCTTCTCCCCCATTCAGGAGATCTGCTACGTAATTTGTTGGGTCAATATCACTTACGAATCCGTCCAAAAGCTTTTCGGAATTGTCGTTCTATCTGAAAGAACTGAGTGTTTTTTCATAGATGGCATGTGGTTTTTATAAGCAGTTTGTATCTGAATGGAATATTTATGTCTTAAAAAAATAATCAATAAAACAGCAAGCCCGAGGGCTCGATGCCGAAACCAATCACTGACCACACACATTCTTCCGTACTAACCCAAATCATCAATATCAACAATGATATAATTTTCACATCCACGCCTCGGTCTACCACTCAGACATATACCAGACAGTTCAATATTATTTATCTTATATAGACTTTAGTAATTTTTTTATCCAAAAGGATTCTATATAGGTTTTCTGTTCGATTCAACGTCAAATATTCTTTGATATCTTGATTGAACTGGTTATACTAAAGAAAATGGTTAGTTTAGCAAAAATATGAATATCCGATACTCTATTTTTCATTTTGAGAAGTCTGAAGGAATTTCTGGTTTAAAATTAGGAAGATTATCTTACCCCGGTATTTTTTTTTTATTTTTTTTTTTTTTTTTTTTTTTTTTTTTTTTGGCGTTTTAATCCTTTTTTTTTACATATTTACTATACCGATACCTTGTGCTTAAATCACAACAATAAGGGGATGTAATATAAAATAGGATACGATTGGCATATCAGGCCAGCAAGAATTCTGCACCCATCGGTACCTACATCTTTGTGAGGTATTAAGAGGATTGATTATCTTTGAAGATCTCTTAGCTTGCTCTTCTTCAGGTTTATTCTGGCATACCCATTTCGTCTTGTACAGTAAATATTTTAAAGTCTAAATACAATGTTCTGTTATTGACTTACCAGGAACGTGTGATTGTTAGTGAATAATAGAGTATATAAGTCTCAGTCTATTGTTCAGGCAGAGACGTTTCATTTTCACGTGCAGATCCCTGGTCATCCTTCATCTGGTCTTTCTTCGAAAGGAATGAACTGTATTTTTCTGTTAAATAGGTACATTACTATATTTTATAGGCAAATTTATTGCCTAAAAGTGAATATATTATACTGAGATTTGTCATTTTTGGAATATAATTTTTCAAGGTTTTAGATATTCTTGTAATTGTTGCAGTTTAAATTTTATATTATTATTTGTAACATTTTTTAAATTTATTCAACAAGGTAAAGGAATTTTATTTTGAAAAAAATGACACTTAAGTGAACCGGTTGATGACATCTATTTTTATCGAGGGCTGGGTCGAACGGTTCCGTTGCAACTAGCCGCCTTTGCTTTTAATTGAAAAGTATGCCTCGCCGGTTTTCTCCAAGCTGCTCCTCCATCAGCCACTAACGGTCTTATTCTTGATCACTGGCTTGTAGTTGATCTATTGCCGTTATCTCCGTCTAGTTATTTTATTGATATTGCTTAAAGCATCTGTATTTTTTTTTTTTTATTGCTTGGCTCTACAGCCCTAGATGGGCCTTGGCCTCACGCAGAAGAGATGACCATTGGAGTTTATCCATAGCTTTTCTTCGCTATCCTCTTATTCCTAGATTTTTCAGGTCGGCCTCCACATTATCCTGCCACCTTATTCTAGGCCTTCCTCTTAATCTGGTACCATCCGGTCTGTCATTCATCATCCTCTTTGGCAACCTCCCGTCCGGCATCCGTTGGACATGTCCCAGCCACCGCAATCTTCCTTCCTTGATGACCGCTACTATATTCGGTTCCCCGAATAGCTCTTCCAATTCTTTGTTCCTTCTTATTCTCCATTTCCATGGTCGTTTACTGGGCCAAAAATTCTTCTGAGAACTTTCCTTTCCCAAACTAGAAGTATTGCCTCGTTCCCTTTTGTTAGTGTCCAGCACTCACTTCCATACACTACCACAGGCCTAATGACTGTTTTATACATGCTAACTTTTGCAGCTCGTGATAATGCTCGGAACTTCAGTATTTTATTAAGAGCGTACATGCATCTGCTGCCTGCTGTAATTCTGGCTTTAATTTCAGTTTTTATTTCGTTATTTTCCGTTATTAGGGAACCTAGGTACTTAAAGCTCTTGCACCATCGGAACTTATGCTTATTAATATGCATCTCCTCTTCTCTGCGAGGTTGGTTTCTTGCTGTAATCATAAACTCTGTCTTGCTCTGATTCAGCTTCAGTTCTCTATTCTTCGCCGCTGCTTCAAACTCTTCCAGCACTCCGGAAAGGGCTGGTAAAGTACGTGCTGTGAAGACCACATCGTCAGCATATGCCATATGTTGAGTCATCCTGTTGTAAATATTTCCACCGGGGCTCGTTCTTATGGCCCTTATTACTTTTTCGAGAGTTAAGTTAAATATTATGGGTGAAAGTGGGTCACCTTGGCGTAACCCACTGTATTTACTTTGATGTATAACAGTATAAGATTTATTAGCTATATATTCTGGTTATGCTATCTATGTAAATCACGGATATGTCTATCTATAATCTGCTGCTTTTCGCAATTTACATTTTGGAAATAAAAGGATCAAATTACTTAAATTAATAATAACATTAAATTAACAACCAATGATTCTTCTTCTTTCTTAGCGCTACAGTCCAAGGTATTCTGGCCCAGGAATCCTCTGGCCAGGATTTCTCGTCCTCTCTTTTTCCTGAGAAGCTTTTCCCATAATCCTCTTCACCATTCTGTCACTGGTCATCCTTTCGACGTATCCAAGCCAGCTAATTTTCTTTTATATCTTTGAAACCGCATAATATAAGCATCTTTGGTTACTTTGTTGTTGTTTGTTTTTTTAAGGACAAAAATCTACTGTTGGTTATTATTGCCCATATTCTTGTATTTAATTTAATAGTTGTCCGAATAAATTTTAAAAAGGCTTTTAATCACACTCAAGGAGTCAGAGCAGATAATTATCGATGGTTCTACAAATGTTCGAGCTAGTTGAAGAGCTTTTAATATTGCCGTCAGTTCCACTGAGAAAATGCCGAAGGCACTATCTAGCTTATACTTCAGCGCCATACTGTTGTCCCAAACTGCACATGATGTTGAATCATTTGTTTTTGAGCTATCGGTGTATATAACTTTGCTAAAGTTCTAATTATCTACTTCATACAGAAATGTTTAAACGTTTTCTTGAGGAGAACATTTCCGAGTCTTTTCGCATTATAAAGTTAACATGGGGAGGTGATAATATCCATGGAGGTAGGTTTCTTCTTATATGTAGAAACAGATGTTTTGCCAATTTTGATATAACCCATCTCATCCTGTACCAAAATGGAAGAAAGGAATTTTTCGATCATTCATATTAAAAGGCAGCATCTTGATTAAAAATGGAAAGATATCACTCATTATGCACCAAGCACCTTGTTCGCAGATTGGACCATATGTTCGCCTCATCATCTTCCTCTCAAAGACTCGAAGACCATGATGGTCAACTTTCCTGAATGTCCAAACCGCTGTATGGGAACCTACTATGGGCCTTATTAACGATTTATACATATTTAATTTGGTGAATTTCGAGATTAAATCCGATTTTATCAAGTTTTCGAGACCAAATTATGCTTTATTCTATTCATTATTCTTCTCTTGATCTCATCACTGACCTTGTTATAGTAGAAGAATTGATATCAGTGTCTAGGTATGTGAAATGATCAACCGCTTCAAAGTCACAATTACTGTATTTAAATGCACGCGGCCTTCTTCTTGACGTGGTGCCACTGGGTTCTGTTCCTCTTCATGTCTTTTAAGCAGACTGATTATAAGCCTTTGTAACCGACTAAAATAACTGGTTACATTTTTATTATTTGTGATTTGAACTCGGATATTAATAAAGATTTACATGTTTATTTTATTTTTTAAATAAATAAATGTAACAATTTTTTTTTAAATTTAATACCTACACTTTTTACACTTAATATTTTATTATTTCAATAATTAATTTTGTTTAAAAGAGGCGAATGTTTAGTTACATATTCTTTTGTTAAAAAAATGAAAATTTACCTTAAATTTTGAAATTGATAATCACACTCTTAAACATTACTTAAGAAAACAGTGACATAGTTAATATGTTTCTATGTTTTTGATAAGCTGGTTTAATAAGAAATGCTGTACACAACCGTCATGTAATTATGAAAATTCACCGTCCACAATTATTTAAGTTTATAGTAAAATCAAACTGTGTTTCAAACCATTTGATGTGTAATGTAAATAATCAAAGTATATTTAAAAAGATTATTTAATGGACTAAAAAGCAGTAGTAATTTTAAAAAAGATGTGCTTATTAAGAAGGCAGCGAAGAAGATGAGAAAGGGTTTTTTCTGAGAAAGAGGCACTTGGAATTGAGGATCGCGTCAAAGAACTCCTCTTTGGCCCAAGGCAACATTAGGAAAGAATTATTTAAAATAATGAAGTAAAGCAATATTGAAGCGAATTACTTTTGTGAATTTATGGTAGAAAGGCAAATAGCTGATTATTCAAAGGAAGAAAATTGAAGGTTGTGCAATGCAAATTTTTTTTTTATTCATGGACTGGTTAATTTAAAGAAGATAGAAAATAGGGTTACAATAACGTTTATCTTATACCATATACTGTGTTACCTATAAGTATAATTTTATGTTTGTGTTAAATATTTATTAAAATAGTAGTTCTACTTTATTTTATTTTTTTCATATATTGAATTTGTGCTCAGATATATTATTTTTTGATGTTTTAATTTAGTTTGTGTAATAAAATAATTTTGATTTTTTTTTCTCTATCTAATGCATTATTTACCATTTAATATTTAATATTAAATTTGATTAGAACTATTACACCCTCATGCCAAGTTAACGGACTGTTATTTGATTTACACAGAGTTGGGCAAAAAGTACTTTAAGTACAATTACACAAGTACAATTACAGTAATTGGAAAGTACTTGCAACTACAAGTACATCTGTACTTGTACTTGCCAGTTCACAAGTACTTTTACTAACAAGTACGTGTACTTAAAAGTTTCCAAGTACAAGTACAGTACTTAAAAAAAGTAATTGTGACGGCGAATACTAACTAGTACTTGTAATTGTACTTACCCAGCCACAACTACAGTTACTCTGCTTTGAAATAACTTAATTGATATCTGAAAAATTTGATAAGGTGATATAGTCACATACCTATATAACAACTTTTTAGTATTGGTGAAAGATCACTAAATTAATTTCAAATTTTTGGGGTGGTGGGGGAGGTGGGTTTAATTTTTTTTTAGGGGAAGTGGGGTTAAGCGGATATAAAAACCGCAACCGATTTTCATAAAACTTAATATTGGACAATCATACATATATACCAACACTATTAGTGTGGAAAATCACCGAATTAATTTTTTTGGGGGGGAAGGGAGGGGGTGAATCAGACATAAAAATTTTTCCGTAAAATTTGATATTAGAGTTACATACATATATACCAACACTATAAGTATGGAACACCACAGAATTAATTTTGAGAAGGGGAGGGGGGGGGGGGGCTGAATCAGACATAAAAATTTTTCCGTAAAATTTCATGTTGGAGTTACATACATATATACTAACACTATTAGTGTGGAACGTCAAAGAATTAATTTTTTGGGGGGGAAGGGGGGGTCTGAAACGGACATTAAATTTTTTTCGGCAATTGAATGTGTGGAAAATTAACACAATGAAATGCCAATAACTTGTAAAGAATTTTCATTAGTAGCACTTTGATACATTTTCTGCATTGGAAGATCTCTAGGCCATTTTCTTTTCATATGTATCGGAGGGTTATCGGGAATACAGTTGGAAGCATGCTGGATACTAAACGAGAATAAGTATAAAGGTTACGAGGAAGAGTAAAGTTCATTTGATGAGATTTTATTTGATTCTGAGATGTTATGAGATTAAAGTTATTGGAATATAAATAAAGGTTTATAGTTAATAAATAACATACATGTGTCATTAGCATGTTATTGACTGAACCTCAAGATATATATATATATATATATATATATATATATATATATATATATATATATATATATATATATATATATATATATATTTATAGCAAGGTTTAAACCTTAATTTTCTACTAAAATGTTTTGAAATCTAATTCGCTCTTTATTATTTATGTTTTTTTTTGTTTTTTTTATTTTACTCTTCCAATTTTTATTCCGTAAGTTACTTGCTCATATCTTGAATCTCATATTCATCCTTCAGAAATTTTCCACGTAAATTTTAACTCATTTAATCATAATTCTGCACAACCATGTTTGAACACGTTTTGGTGAAACCACATAAAAATATTAATGTGGATTGTTGTATCGCACTTAACTAATTACCTAGAGTTTTCGTTAATAGTTAAACTTTAAACAATTTTCTTACACTTTAAATAGTGCCATGCTTTTGAACTGACTTTTCAAGCTTACATTCACTTAACTTAAATTAACTTTAATAAACTAAACTTAAGCTTAGATGTTTAAGAGTTACATTTAAAAAAAAACAAAAACATCATGATTGAACATTTCAAAAGAACATAATAAAAATGACTTAGGTTGCTGTTATATTTAATATTGGTCAAGTTTGAATTTTGGTATCTTTATCACTATCAACATTTTTATTTAACATACTTCTAAATTTAAAAATTATTAACAGAAACATTCTATAATACTTTCGCACCTACATTCTTTGTTGCATAGTAGTTTTTTTTTGTTTTTTTTTTAATATTCTCTAAACCTGAAACATTTTTTAACAATCCACCTATTAATTATGTTTTTAGAATCTGAGATATATAAGTTTGCTACCTAGGAAATAAATTTTACGATATTTTAGCTACAAGTGACCGAATAATTACAAAAGACTCCATTACATGACAGTAACTAGACCAATTTGGACATACGGAGTTGGGATTTGGGGTTCTACTAAACCATCTAATCCTTGCTGTCCGAATTCCTTCGAAACATCCTTAATGTTCCTTACTTAACTTGTCCATTAAACTGCTGACATTGCCCAAACCAGATGCCTATCGTTTCATATTAAACTACATAACTATTCAAATCCACTAGTCTCCCAATTTTCTTCCCATTCTATTCCCGACAACCCTCCGAGGAGCCTGAAAAAAAGATAGCCTCGAAACCTTCTCAAATAAAACTTTTGGAACTACCATTAGGTTGTTGCTTCACAAGTCATTGCCATTTTATTACGAATGTTGTAAAATTTACGTAATTAAACATATTTATTTATGTAATTAAATATTTACTAGATGTATTTATTATTTGTAAACAGTTGTAAATTTTGATAAAAAGATATTAAAAAAAAAAAAAATTGTTACCAGATTTAACGAACTTTTTAAAATAAACTATCTCATGTTTTTGGTGTTTTTCATATGATTTCAACAAAACTCTTCACTCGAATAGGTGACCCATTATCTGGATAGATTCTCCTTGAAAAAAAAAAAAAAAAAAAAAAAAAAAAAAAAAAAAAAAAAAAAAAAAAAAAAAAAAAAATTGGCCGCATTACAATCCACCCTTACTAATATATTTTGATATTTAATTTTTTTCTTCGAGTTGATTAGGCTAAGGTGGGCAGCAATGGGACCGCCGATAAGCTCCCTGTACGTGAACAGTGGCATCGATAACTTGTGAGGGACTGTTCCATTGTAGTTGGAGTCATTGTTTAAGCTATAGCAGCAACAATAGCTAACAGAAATCGAACTTGCTTACAAGGATCCTCATTTACAGGCTTCTATGCGGTATACTATGCACCCTCCCCCTCACACCCCCGTCCGTTCCTTGCTACCACTGAATTCAAATTAGCATTATTGATGGTGTTAATTTTATGTTTTAATTCAATTTGTGGAAATTTGTATGTATTTATTGCATCAAATTTGTGATAAAATTGCATTTTTGATACCTACTGTATTTAGAAATCACTGCAGTTTCTAATGTACAGAATCTGAATAGTATGGAATAATATTTCATGCTAACAAATAAGATTAAGAAAGAAAATTAATGACTACAAAAAAATAAATAATAATCCTATGTGCGGTTTTTGGAAGAATCAACTTATGTTACTACTGTACCCATATCCAATACATGATTCCTTCTACCTTTGGTTGTTACTAATAAAGTTTTAATTTTACAATATTGACTATTATGCCTCATGATATATTATTATAAGATATACTTTTACTAAAGGCTATTAACTTTATTTAATGTTTCGGGAGAGAGGAGCACAGAGGGCCGTTGTCCCGGGGAAGGCCGTAAAGGGATGAAGGGGGGTCTGGATGAAGGATCGCCCGACCTGGGAGAAAGAGCCCTTTATCGGGAAAGCCATTTAGTCTAAAAACTTCTATACACGTGCCCCAGCCACTCACACAATCCCTTTCAATACTCTGCCAATCTTCTTTATGCGTCGCTTTTCTATGGCCAATCACTCATTAGTCATTTCGCATCTCGTCCATTTCATCCATCTTATATAGCTTATGTGCCTTCCCGGTGTTGACATTGTGTCCACGGCAATGAATCTTAGGGCTTGTGTATGATCTAGGATCAATGAGCTGGATTGCTCCTCAGTAAGAGGAAAAAAGGTACAAAAGCAACAAAAATAAATAATATAAACTGGTGCTTTATTTCTTAATTGACAGTATACAAGAATATGTTTTTTATATAATTCTTAATATGGATTTACAAGTAAAGTAGCTCAGTAGGTAAGGTTCTGAAATGCTGTGCACCAGAACTGCTTAATTGAGGAAACCTGGCGGTTGCTAACGATATCACCTTCTTGTATAACCGTTAGTCACGAAACAATACTTCCTTACCAACACAAGACCCTTCATGCGTTGTAGCAGTACAGTTTTTTTTTTTTTTTTTTTTTTTTTTTTTTTTTTTTTTTTTTTTTTTTTTTTTTTTTTTTTTTTTTTTTTTTTTTTTTTTTTTTTTTTTTTTTTTTTTTTTTTTTTTTTTTTTTTTTTTTTTTTTTTTATGTTAAGATAGTTCAATACGTCACTGTACAATACATACTTAAGTATGTGATCCTTGTTGTAGATCTTATATTCATGGGTTGAAGTATATCTGAATAACTAGCATTTATCTATCTGTGTATTAGATGGCTTAGCAAAGTAGGGGTAGATATAGTTTGTTACGCTTCAATTTTCAAGTATCAAGTTGAGAGACTATCCCTATCCTCTCGAAAACAATGTTAGCTTATTTGTATCAAAGGATTAAATAGAAAGAGAGGGAAAGTTTCAAAAGGACAACAATTAGTTTGTCGGGAGGAGAGGGCGAGTATCCTCTTGGTGTTAAAAATTGTTGCATCAGAAAGACTTCAAACTATTCTAAATAAGTAACTCTTGGTTTATTAACTGATATTATAGATGGGATGAGGTTAAAAGAAAACATTTGATATAAAATTTTGTTATTTAGTGTGGACCTTTTCTTTGCATTTGTTTCATACAAAACAAGATGATAATCAGTATATCACAGTGTTAGTTCATTCTGGACTATGTGTCTCAATCTTGCACTAATTCTCTTTTTCTGCTCCAATATATTCCACATTCACTCATAATTTCTCTGGACCCTCACTTCCATTATTTAAGATATCTATCTTTCTCTAGCAGTTCTTCCTGGTCACTCCCTATTTATTTATTCAAAGCAGATTCTCAAACCATCTTTGCTTGTGTTCAGGATGTGCTATGTAGATTTGACTACTAGACAATACGTTTTAAATCCTATCTCATTTTATGATCCTTTCAACTTTTCATGTTACAGCATTGGATCGCTCGGTATCCAGTTTTTGAGACAAGAATCCAGGATTCAAAAGGACACGAAACAAGAGTATTAGAATATGACACATTGCATTATAAAATATAAGAACAGGCCACACTAGCCGAGCGTTCTAGAGTTTCTGCAGATCGATTCTAATCTTCCCTGGTCGGGATGATATTTATTTCATTGCTGGCCTTTGGAATCTTACTCTGGAATTGATTGTTTCCTCTTACTCTGGAATTGATTGCTAAACTGCATTATAACTTGTCCTTTCTACTCTAGATGGAGTTATAGTGATTCAGTAGTAACATAAATAATTTTTAGTCTGTTGAGAATGACGAATAGACAGGTACTGATATTTACAAAATTAATTCAGATATCTAACTCTTTTAGGCCAATATGTTATACTATATCTCTTTGGTAACAATATATTTTGGTTCGGCACATAAAACACCTGATCATAACCAATGTAAAACCGAAAGAAATTTAATTTTATATAGACAGGTCTATTTTAATTAATTGAATGGGTACCCCGAGAAATGTTCTGAGCGACAAACATAAAACCTTGAGTAATCAGTGAAAGAAAATCATAATCTAAAGCTATTTTTAGTTTTGTAGGTTATATTTGATATTCACATATTAATTTGTTATATTTACATGTATAATAACATAATGGAGTATTATACCATGATATGGCGTACTGTTATACATTTTAAAACCTTTGGTATACTTGTTATGCGTAATTCCAAAAAGGATTCTGTGAACATAACTATTTATATTTGCTCATTTTGTGCCTAAATTTTAGCTTTTAATATTTTGAGGAAAGTGAGTGTTAAAGTTATTAGCCTTAAATTGAGGGTTTTCCTTTATTTCTTGATGTGTGGAACTTATGTCATTCTTTAGTACAGACCAAGATAGTGAACAATGTCTGTCTGTGTAATCAGAGTGTTGTAAAGGTAAACTGAACGGCACATTCCATGTCATTGTTGTTGTGTTTTTATTTATAATAATTAATGCGATTTATAGAGAGCTTATTTCCAACTGCATTTTAGACACGTAGTATTGTAGAGTATGTGTACAGAGCTGACTTACGGTGCCATTGGCAGGGTATCAGCATTGAACGGAATATTATGTGTGTAGATTATGTAGAATAGTAGGCCAAGTACTGAGTCTTGTGATACTCTTTCTAACACAGGAGGGAGCTCAGACTCCAATAGGACCAAAAGAAATTTCTTCTTGGATTTCTTTTCACAGACATATTATAGATTCTAGATCCTTAAAATTATGTATGTATTCAAAATTAATCTTTTTTACATTCGAAATTATAATAATTTCTACTGTCAACCAGTCAATCGACATTAATTACTAAACATATTTTGTTCCTGAAATATATTTCTTTCATGAGCATTATATGTTTCATGCTATGGTTTCAGCTATCTACATTCAACAAGCCAAAATTTTGTCAAGCACGAGTATTTTATCGCACCTATTAGCTTATTTCTTGGTGGCATTTCTTTCTTCCAAACTTAAAATTAAAATTGTCATTATTAACTAACTTTCGAGGTTCTTCAACAAACACCATAAAAACTAACGAATTCAATTTAAATATTTTTGGATACAAATATGTATTTAAATCCTGATTTGTTGATTTTAAGCATATATTTATTTAGATATGCTATGAATATTATCTCAAGTGAATGACTTATTTACTAAATAAATGAGCGGTAGTTAAAAAAAAAATCTTAAAAAAAAAAAAGAATCTATTTCATTTGGCCCTAATTATATCCTCCATATGGGGGCTCTTAAAGAGTTAATGATTAAAAAAAATCTAGCGAGATGAGTCAGAAGGAAACTAGTTTTTAGCATCCGTCGCGATAAACCTGACCTTATCCAAGAACAGTCTTCTTGAACCACCATTTCTTAGAAAAGTTTCTAATTTGACTGCATGTAATTAATAATAATAATAATAATGTACAAATTACATTGTTTTTTTTTAAATTTATAATTATATTAACAATTTTTTTAAAATTGAAGGATCTTATATAATCCATTTCGGGTCCTCTATTCTGTTAATCACGCTAAATTAAATAAAAGCTTACATGCTCTAATTTTTACATAGTTATTTATTTGTTTATTCTTAAAGTTGGTGGAATAATAAATAATAAAATTGTGTTTTATAAATATATAGTATAGCAATAATTTGTAAATTTTATCGCACATTTTGAATTAGAATTAATAATGATGTGCATATAAATACATTAAAAAAAGGACCTCATTGATTATTGAAAAACACATTATAGATGTTTTCCTCTCGGTTCATACTGAGAAGGGGACGTTTTGACTTGTAACACAGATTTAAATACCGATTTGTGTGTAGGTAGTAAGGTCCTATAATAGTGTAAAACTAGAGTTTTAGCCGCCAATGAGAATTGGGAGTCGTGAAAAAAAAAAAAAAAAAAAAAAAAAAAGTGCAAATCAAGATTTATTGTTTTTCTCAGCTCTTAGTCAAGATATAGAAATGATTCTCTAGGGTTAAACTGTAGTTTTGTCTCCTATTTGTAATAAAAATACTTATGTTTTACTCAAGGCACGACCCGACTTTAGGGTGCTCATAAACTCCAAAAAAAATGACAAAATTCCAATGAAATCCGCTGTAAATCGGTGGAATTTTTTTTTCATAAAAAACAGACCTTTAATATCGATTGAACACACAAACAAACCCTTATTTAGGGAATTTTATCAAAATCTAAAAATATTGATTTTTTTAGCCCTTTCGAGGACGTTAAAATTTTGAAGTTCAGATTTCATCAACAACTTCTAAGAACGATAACAACTGATGTGCTCAACCGATTACAAGAATCAGCATACACCGATACAAGAAGCATCACAAGAATCAGCGATCATTCTGATTTTTATCCATGGATATAAATTTGATTTTATTCTAGATTTTAGTGGACAAAAACTGATGTGAATAAAACATTCTGAGGTCAACTATAACTTGAGATAATTCAATAAGGAAAAGTCTTGCAACCTCCGGATTTGTACTAGACAATGCAGTTATACGGCAGTTTTAATCGGTGGCGAAATGTGTGAGATAGCGCCTTATTAAAATATTAGAAAGGAGGCAAGGATTTCGCATTACTACACGCTACATGTTCGTATGTATACATTGTATGACAGTTCTTATAATTATAAATTCGTAAAAAATTTTAAACATGATCAAAATAATGATAGCTGCTTTAGCAAGTATGATATTACTAGTCGCTAGTCGCGGCTTCGCTCGCTCTCATAAAGTAAAAAACTTAAATAATTTTAACTATAAATTGAAGTTTTATTCGTTTATCGATAAACATTTCGTATTGAAGTATACAATAGAGCATTATTTCTTCATGATATTTTCACGCGTACGAGTAATTATTGATTAAGTTAAAATCGCAATGATCGGGTGCTTGAAGATTACGAAAAACTATGACTGGACATACCATCAGAGCTAGTAGTCCAGATGAAAAAAATATATTAATAAAAACTCTTGAAGATAATGGACTGACTGTATTATCATTGCTTGCAAATAAAGGTCTATGAATCATTTTTTTGCGCACATCAAAAATCAAAGGATCGATATTTTGATTTAATACTAATTTTTACTCGGCAGAAATAATTATATTTCATGTGCCTGGATTTCAATTTCTAACCATAAAAGTAAAGTTAAAAAAAATCTCGTTTCTGCAACTCAACATTCTACATCAAAATTGTATTGTTGTGAATTTTATTATTGTGAAACCTTGCCAGATACTATAAACTATTTAGTACTTTAACGTTATGATGTGTTTGAAATTTAGTACAGATCGGTACACTAGTTTTCGTGGTTAGTGATCACGGACGAAATATAGCTTATCCTTTGATATAATACTATATAGGCATTGCTAACATCTTTTAAACAGCTTTGTTTCCTGCAAGGATATTCTTAACCCTCCAAGGACTGGCTTATCCATTTATCACACCAAACGTACCTCTTCTCAAAAGAACATCATGCCCTTCCACTTTTATTTTATTCGCATGTATCTCTGCAGCCCTTCTTCAAGAGATCCCAGTGTTGACCCCACACACCAAAAATGTCTCGTCATAGACCAAAAATTTGGCTATTGAAGCATTTTTCACAACAGAAATGTTTTTTTTGAAATTTGTCGAACTTTTAAAATAGATTTTTACCAATGAGAAGTGTTGTAATTTTGATAATATATATTTTTTTAACTAATAGGATTATAGAGTCTATAAGTCGTATTATTCTCTAGTATGAAGGCCTAGATGATCATATAAAAAAAAAATCTTATTTTAATAAAAAAAACAAAATTACTCGTCCTTGGAGCGTTGGAATTGTTTTAAACAGTGTATTCTATAAATTTTTGATTCTCAATATCGGATACAGACAGTATCCTGTCCAAATGGAGAAAACACGGTTGATTCATTAACGGGTGAGAAGAAACAAGAGGTGTTACAAGGGATTTCCTATAGATCAATGTTCTTTAGGGGTGGTTGTTCGCCCTTTGCTGTTATATCTTCCCATACCAGGGTCTGGATTAATTCGACCCATTAGCTTTAACAATGGCTCCGCGGGATGATTCCAGTCGTTCCTTGGTCAATTACCAATACTGCAATTATTACATGAAACTAATTGCAGCAAAAATTAGTCATATCACTTCGATTTGTAGGTACGGTAGTATGGGAAACAACCTGTATGATTTAAACTGTACGACTTTGAAGAATAAAATGTTCTAAACCCAAATGTTACTCACTTAGAAAGCTTAAAAATCTTCTTCTGAATTCAGATTGCTTTTTCGCCCATTATTATTGATATCGTTAATTTCATTTATTCCATTTCTTCTTGTTCAGGCAACACGGGATTTTCTAGGCCGGAAGAGTGGTCGGTGTGTATTGAAGTCAATTACCTCTGTGCTGTGCCCGCCTCTTACCCACCTTGATACTAGAACTATCGTTATTCGAGCAGACAAAACTAAAGTTTGTGGATAGATAGGTTGATAGACTTCGTACCACGAGAATGCATCCATCTACAGGAACCGGAATCCCATTAATGAAACTGGTTGGTGTCAAACCAGTCCTAAAGAGATTATTAGTTGATTCTCCAAGAAAAGGGGAACTAACATCATTAGGTTGAATTGAATAGTCATTATAAGAGGTTTAAAAAAACACAGCTTCTATTGTAAATTATCGATTAACATTTTCTAAATTTAGGCATGAAGAACACAAATCTCAAAAAAAAATTATACATGTAATTCATGAGAGCAGAATATTTATTTGATTACAATTTTAGGTGCTGTATACAACAACTCAGTCTAGAAGCGCCGTAATAGATAACATTATATTAGTTAAATTTTTTTTTTTTTTTTTTTTTTTTTTTTTTTTTTTTTTTTTTTTTTTTTTTTTTTTTTTTTTTTTTTTTTTTTTTTGGAGGGTAAACAGTTTATTCCAGTTTCCGGGTTTTAAAGCCTGGCGATATCCCTGGAGATGCATCGAAGATCTGGATGGTAAAAGTCGAGTGCAATCATTGATAAGGTGCTCCGTTGTCAGGAGGCAGTTGCAAGTGCTACATTCTGGTGGAGGATTGCATTCAAGTAGGTGCCTGTGGGTCAACTTGGTGTGTCCAATCCTAAGGCGTGTTACTAAAGTCTGTTCTTTCCTGTTTATTGGGAGAGGTGTTGCTGGAAGAGAATTCTCATGTATTCTTTTCATTTTATTTGTTTGAGGGGCTTTTTCCCAGAAGTTGAACCACGCTTCACTGGAAAGTTTAAATACAGATTAATTAGAGCCGTAGAGATTGATTTTAGTATTGGGAAAAGGGAACATGGTTCTTGCTTCCTTTGCGTTTATTAGCAAATTCATTTCCTTCTATTTCATTGTGACTGGGGGCCCAAAGAAATTAAATTAAAATTTTATTCATGTTTAATTATAAGATTTCATTATATGCATTACGATAGGATTTTCGAATAATTGGAAGATTTGAATCGCCTGAAGGCGGAGTAAGAGTCGCTGCAAATTATAAATTGTCTGCTGTCCAAATTTTCAATTAAATTCATACTCAGATAAATTGCAAACAACTCGGTGGAAATGATGGAGTAAATGTTCATTTCAGCAAAAATGAACTACAGAAGATTTGGAAGGGCTGAAGTTAAAACCGTGACAGGCGTCCCATTTTTCTAGGTCGCTGAGAGTTTCCTGTATTATGGGTCGCCCAAAGTTAATATAGGTGAAGCTATAATAAATTAAAACGTCAGCGTATACGGAGATTCCAACGGGATTTTGAACAAATTTTCTTATGTCATTGATTACGATGTTAAATAGAGTGGAACTTAAGACAGATTCGTGAGGGATTTATTAAGTCATATTCGTCAGAAAAAAAAAACTGGGCCTGTGCGAACTAATATACAAGATGTTCCCAGAAAAATAACCCATCATTGTAAGGTGTCTATAATTTTGGCTCTTCAGCGTGAGTGAAACGCATTTTTTAAGTGCAGAAAACTACAAAAACATGTTTGCAACAGTTATGCCATCCAGATATTTAAGTTCTTTCATTAACCCAGCAAACTCTACTTCATAAGAAACTGTTAATCACAGTTCGTTTCATAACAAAACGTCCTCTCCAACCTCCAATCGTCCTGTAATAATGCTCGTACAACGAATGCCTAATGTATTTTTCGGCATTCGAATGTTTTGAGAAAAAATAAATAAATAAATAAAATGAAAAAAATAAGAATCGGTTGATCGAATCCCGTGTACAGGTCTGCATCAGTTATCTGGAATGTAAGTTAGAAAATTCAATTTTATTGATCTAAAACTTAAAGAGTGGTTTCATCAAGGAAATCTATAGCTACATTCAAGCTAGTGTCCAACTATAGGTTAAAATGGTTAATATTTCCACCATAAAGAGAAGTAAATCTTGATTTTAACTTGTAAAACTGCCGTTTTTTTCCGACACATTTCATTATAATAACTTATTCAAATTATTCCTTTATCTCTGCAATTTTAGCATTGTAATATATATGTTTTCTTTGCTGGGAAGTACCCGCAGAGGGGTGAAACAGATGATTTTAGCGAGGAATTGATAACGGAACGAGCCCCAGGCTGTCAGGCACAAAACAGGTCAAAGCCTGAAGACTAATAGCCCTCATGGATAATTCCTACCTGTATCAATCAGCGGCCGAGTCCTCTACAGCCCATCTCCGAATCAATCATCCGCTAACATCTACCCTACTCCGGTAATGTCTTACCATATCCACCGCCTTGTTTTGAACTGCAATTGTAATTGCTGAAGGGTACGTAGTGAGTTCGAAATCAGCTAGTTGTGTAAGTGACTAAAAAAAAAAAAAAATAGAAAGATTCTCAATATCTATATTTATTTAAAAAGAAATATTATTAGGAATTAAAATCTGGGTTTGTTTTTATTAAAATGCCTCATTATTATTCCTACATTGATACTAAATCCCAAGATATATAAGTGCTTCTTATAAAATATATAATGAGCGGTTTGTATATAAACAGTATATAGAAAGATTTTCTAAATAATCCTCCTAGGAGTCAGAAAAGAAGTTGGCCTAGTGATCTTTTTCTAATAGAGAAATTTCTTATTTCTGTCGATGGGTAGTTTCACAACCAGTTCTTTGTCAGGTCAATCATTTATTTATTTTATTTTTTTCATTTGAACGGTGTTTTCATCCGTCGGGTTTCCGTCAGGTCAAACTTTCCTTTCAGTGCTCTATGTCCTACCAATTACCGTCCCTCAGATCTCTTTCATCCATTTCCTTCTCTATCTCATTCTCCCATCTCCTTGCAGGTCGTCCTCTCATTCGTTCTCTCGGAGGGTTATATCTTCTCACCGTTTCATACAATCTTCAAGGAGACCTGCCATGTCAGTCATTATATCATAATACTGCAGATTTACTTCATGAATATTATTGTGCAGTTATAAATTTCAATTAGTAAATGAAGAAAATACTTTTTTTTAATTACTCTTTAAAATAAATATTTTATTTATTTATTTATTACAAATCATATTTTTTTAAACATATTATTGAATTCAATTAAATTTTAATTAAAGACTTCGTTTACAGAATAAAGCTACCACTTTTTCATCCGTCGGTTGTTTTTATTAACTTCATATTATATTATATTTTTTTCGAGACTGTGCCATTAAGTCTAATTTTCTGTAACATATTTAGTCTGAATTAACGTGAATGTACCAGAATCAACACTGTGAGTACACTTCTCGGCTTCATTTCAGTTATAAATAAGTGTTTCTACTAGACCAAATTATTTCTTTGACTAATTTAATCCAATTACTGTAGGAATACCCAGTTCTTGTTCCCCGGATTTATACATTCCTTCTAATAAAGCTGCTTCATTTGACAGAGCCTTCATTATCAGAGCAGCTTCGCTTTGGTATTTCCTTCCCTCTCATATTTGCCAAGTCTCTCCAGGCACCATTAAATTCCATATATTCCCTGCATTACTCTTTCTCGTATTCTTATTATTATTTCAATAATTTACTCCCTTTCCTTCATTCGTCCATCAACTATCAAAATTTATTCTAAAATTAAAAGTTTAATTTAATTGAAATCACCTTTTACATGCACTTGCCAGGATTAGTCTGCTATCATGTTGACGTCCCATCTTCTTTTTTTGTACCTTCTTTCCATTTCCTAAATGCCTTTCCCCCTGTTCTTCGCTTGCAGGTTTGCTGGAAAGTATTTAAGCTTTGAGTGCAGAAAATAAATTTTTATGCTCATACTACAACTAACATTTTGAAGTTGTTATGTCTGCGACGATTGACTTGTAATTTGGGTCCTTTTTATTAAAAAATTTTCATATGTCAGGCCCGACAAATTGTCCCTCCTTCTTTTATCTCTGCCCAATACAAACCAGGAAACTGCTCAGAAAGGTATCGAAAACATTCCCCTTCTTTTAGTAATGCCTTTACAAACTGCTTCATTAAACCTAATTAAATGTAAAGTGGTAGGGGTAATATCTCCTTGGTAATCAACAAGACAGTTCCTCTCAACATTTTTAGCGCACAGCTCCAAAATTTTCCTCACTGGCCACTCATTTTTTTGATATAATGTTGCAAGGTTTCCTACTGCAAAGTCTTGCACGTTACAAGAACAAAAATAGCAATCATCACTATTATTTTTTTATTACATCCAAACCGTATTCCAAAACGAAAGGACTGTATTTTACACTGAATCCGTTGCCTTAGTACTACGAAACGGATTTAACAAACTTTGGAGGAGCTCAAGGCTAATCTTTATCACCTAATATTATAGAAAAATATGCCATGTACACTTTTTTTTCCAACAAATATTTCTTTGTTGGTTTTTAACTGTGTAATTACCATAAATGAAGCAGAAATAGTGTGGTAAGTTGATACGTCCTCTGGAAACCATTGTACATCCATCAATCACAAAAGTGTAGAAGAAAATCAGTCTGCCTTATTAAACTAGAAATAGCAAGTGAACAGCATAGATTTAACAAGCGAATTGAAGAATTACAATAGATTAGGAGTGTGGTAGATGGGGGAATACGCATTGATAGACATTCACTGGCCTGAAAGTTATGCAGCTTAGCCAGTAGATTCTAGCTCAGCCAGTCTATGGTACTATACGAATGTCTGTGACGAAAATATTATAACTTCCTTACTTTAAATTTTAAAATCATTTCAAAGCTAATTACAATAATTAATTTGGAATTATATAAATATTATCGTCAAAGTTTATCATGTTCTTTACTTAAGAAAACATCCAATAGAGGAAACGTTTCTTGCTAATTGTGACAAAAATGTACGTGATGGCTTTGTATTACTACTTTTCTTGTAATCAGCCCTGAAAATACTATAACGTTCTCTCATTATATTTGATACAATTTTTCTATCGCAGACCTGTGTTATTAACTGATTAGTATTTCAGACCAATTGCATTACTGAACTAATAACACACAATTAGCTCAGATATATTAATAAAATATTAATCAGTACCAATAGTCGTCTATTTTAAGTCAATTCAAAATTTTCTTTTTAGCTTCTCATTCTAACATTATTTTAATAAAAAAAAAAATCACATAAAAACATTCGATTTATCTTACAATTAGACCTATCATATTCAAACCCAGATAATATATCGTTCATTAAAATATTCAAAACCACGCTTTCCATTTTTTAAGGTTTTTAGGATCAGGTTTTAAACTTGTTATCTCATTTTTTCTTATCTTATTAAATTAATTTGGTAATAACCAAATATTAATAAGGTACTTTCGTTTTCAAAAAACACGTTAAGATTCGCCAAAAATATTTTAAAAAAAAAACTTTAATTGTTTAAAAATTAACATTTGCATTAACCTTTAACAACTACGAAGGGGTTAAAACCACCCGAATATAAAATAAAAATTAAAGGTTTGGTTTTCGGCTAAGCAGCGCTGGCAGGTACCATGTATTTTCTCATTATAAACCGCTGCTTTAGTTAGCCTATTTGTTTTGTTTCTGTGATTGTCTGTGTTGGTCTCATTAACGTTTTGGGGTCATTTTTGACCCGTGATAGTTATGGTTTTGTTGTGGGAGGTTGTTTATAAGTAACTATTTTTAACACTGAGCATAATATAATGGGTCAAATGATCCTTTTTGGAAGAAGTTCTTGGACACAGGAATCGTTACTTTTGATTTTACTGTTTTTATTCTAAAAAATATCAATTTTTTTTCAATATCCACTCATCTCATGGCAGTACTTATGTTAGTTTTAACATGATAGTAGTTGAAGGTTAAATTAAAAAAAAAAAAAGAAGAAGTGATTTTTTGTGCCATTGCCTTTTTAACTATCGAAAACCTGTTAAAATAATCGAAAATTAGGGTAATTACATTGGGGTGGCAAAATGAAATTTCTCGCAGTTCGCTATTTCATACGCTATATTAATAAGTCTCCGCAGTACTTTTCCAATACCCAATAATAAAGATTAGTCCCGAATTAAGCCAAACTTCCGACACATTGTATAGTCTCGGACTTTGGCTCGACACTTCCGTTTAGTAATTGAACTGTGTGCTGTTCCGCAGAAGGGATGATGACAGTGGGACCAAGAACCGTGACTCACACTTGGACCCTAGCCGATGCCGCAAGAAAGGGTTTTGTTGTACCATGATGGTTGGGGGAGAGGGGGCAAGTAAATCTCTAAGGTTTGTCACCGCTGTTCTTTTTTCGACCCAGAAGTATATAACGCTGGCCGAAATATATAGAACTTTAAGTTAATTAGGTCATGAGTGAGTCGTGTACTCATTCGACTATTCTTTAAGTCCAATAATAGTTCATTTTATTATAGATGACAACACAATCTTCTAAAATAGACTTCAAAAAAATTAAATAAAACAAAATTTCATTAATGCTTTTCACATTGAAAAATATATAAATTTACCCAAACCCATTCTAAACACAACTTTTATGACTTCATATTCATAAGTAATAGTACTTATGAATACGTATAATAGTTCAATGAATGTTTTTATAATAGTATAAAAACATTCATTGAACGTTCATAAAATTTGTTTCAAGATTTTAGATTTAAATTTTTTTATTATTATATATATTTTTTTTTTTTACTGCCGTTTATGCCAAGAAAAATATCCGCTGGGTTATTCACATCTGTCATGCATTTTGTATTCCACGCACATCTACTGGTTTAGCCTATTGGTACAGGTACAATTGAAAAATAAAGAAAAACATTTTTTTCAGACTATTCATCATCACAACTTTATTCCCTCATAAGCAATACGAATGAAAAATAGACTGAATGTCACAAAAGTTATACATGGTTAAGACTGGATAGGGATTAAAACAGAGGATTGGAATGATTAGATAGATTTTAATGAAATTTCCAGAATTTTGAAGGAATGAGATTTTCAGGTCATTATGTAGGGTTTTATTGGTAACATAATAGGGTGCACTGACAATTGTTCGGAGGACTTTGGATTGGAAGGATTGAATGCGTTTGATTCGATAACATTCCAGGAATGGATTTTATTTATGCATTCCTAGAAACTCAGAACAGGAAAATACTCTATACGTATTCTCAGAATATTTAGATGGTTCGTTTAAACGTAGAGCGTCTGAATATTGTGTATTTTTTTCTTCTTTATACTTAGTTCATTAAGAACACTTATAAATCAATTTATGCGCAGATATATTGAAACATAATGGAAATTGTGACATGTGATAATACAATGTATTGAAAGTCTGAATATGTTATAAAATTGGCAATTATGGAATAAGCCTAAGATAAATCAGGCTAACGAAAAGATATAATTTAAATGAATTCGATACATTATCGTTTTTAATATCTCTTTACATCTGAGTCGGGATAATATTACAAAATAATATGGATGAAAATTGTATTCATAAAATAATTTTTTTTTTTTTTATCATCAAATAAATTAAAAATGCTTCAAGCGCACAAGCGGCTATAGAACTATTCATCCAAAGAAGAATCTTGGAACCTGCAGTGAAATAAGAATAGAGTATCAAAAAAGGTTTTTTCGTTTTGTTAAAAATGGACTCCTTTCCATTAAGATATTAAATAGAATGAATAGACAGACAGTTTTATCGATCTTGAGAGAAAAGAATCTGGCCACACTGCTAAGAAAGAAAAGATAGTTCAGAACTTGTAAAAAAATAAGAGATACAGCTATAGTGAAAAGATCAATAAAATAACGGATTTTTAATTTTTTCGAAAAAGAACACTGATTACGAAATGGGCTACCATTGTTTAAAGGTGGAGAAGTAATTGTGTTGGTTAGGAACTGAGCATTTCTAATTTCTACGTAGATGCCTTCATTGTAGTTTAAAAGCTCATCCACTAGTAAACGGTGTGGTGTAACAATTATAGTAAAACACATAATCTATGATTACACAGCATTAAGTATACCCATGACAATATTTTGTAATGTCGAAAGAAATAAACAATATTGTTCAAAGTTGATAATAATGACTATTACTACCTCATTATAATTAAAGCTTTTGTTGGATGAAGGTGTTATGTCACATTTTTAAAAATACAATCTAGGTCATTGGATGAAATGTTAATGTGCAAAAGGGTTAGATAGCAACATTTGATTACTTCAAAACAACCAGAAAAAGGGATATGGAGAAGATGAAGGTGTTATGTAACATTTTCCTGCTAAAGGAAAATATTTTTAAAAACAATAAACATAAATTACTCAAAATTGTGTTGTGTTACATAACCCCTGTCATCCACGATACCCTTCAATTATTAAAATAAATCATCTTTAACAACCATATTTTAACCAATGAACATCAGTAATAATAAAAAAAAATAGACTATTGAGATAACATATATTTAAAACAACTTAAAAAAACTATTGCATCTTTCAGAATAGGAAAATGAATACAGTATAAAATTTTCAGGTCATTAAAAATAAAAATATTATCAATCCTAATCAATCCTATGATCAGTCCAATACATCCTCCACTTGCGTTCATATCTTCCAGGCTATTTTTCTAAGTTATATTAAAATAACCTAATATTTTCACTATGTGTTATAGAGCTGTCGCTCAGCCTCCATTGGATTCTGCTGGTGAAAGAACAGAGCTGGAATCTCTTTTAAGCTTGGATTGCCCTCCCATAGGGCAACCTTGCAAGAAAGGGTTTTGTTGTACTAAGATGGGGAACGGAGCAAATAAATCTGTAAATCACCGCTGTTCTTACTTTTGTCGAAGTATATAACTCTGGCCGAAATATAAAAAACTCTAGGTTAATTAGGTCATGAGTAACCTTCGCGCGAATTTCATTAATACGAGCGGTCGCAGGTTGTAAAAACTACAACACCCAGTTTTCAATCCGTTTTTGTCTAAATTTTGTATAATACTTATTAAATGAAATATGTTGACCATTCTAGATTTAAGGTAGAGTATATGTACAAAATATTACCAGAGAGAATAATAGATCGAACGTAAACAAATATATGTTAATGATTTAAATCTATAAAAAACAAATGTATAACTATATAAATTTTTATTTACAATATTACTGTCAAATATAATTTGCAGGTCTAAAATTGTTGTTTTTGTGATCAATTATTGTAAACTTTTTTTTTGAGGATAGATTTTAACAAATAAAATGTAGATATCTCCTGGCTGCCCCCTTTTATTTGATTATTCTTCCTTCTGCGAAATTCGAGGAATATATTCCAATTTTATAGGTTTCCACGTAATCAAAACATTCCAAATAATAAATACATCGCTGACTAAGTAAACAAAATTAAAAATGTAAAAGGAATTCTACTTTTATTGTATCGAATCCAGCTGATTGCCAAGAAAGGGATGAGAAAAAAAAAAACGAGCGTGGTCGCTTGTTGTACTTTGTGCAACACTGAGGACTAAATATTTTTTAATCAGAAAACTATCCGTCTTAACACATTGGGAAATTACTGTAGGCAAATAGAAGAGTATCTTGAGAAATAACTAAAGACAATTTTCCGGGAAGCTAACCGGAAGCGAGAGAAAGAGAGAAAACAAGTCGAGTGTTGTACAAAATATAACGGCGCGACTGGTGTAAGGTTAATTCCAATAATTGTTCATTTTAGTATAGATGGCAATATAATTCTCTAGAATAGACTTCAAGTAAATTAAATAAAACATTAATTCCAATAATACGTTTTCACATTGAAAAAAAAATAAATTTACCCAACCCCATTCTAAACACACCTTTCATACATATTTAAACACTTCCGTCAAACATTTTGCATTTCAAGTACATCTGCTGTTTTAGACTATTGGTACCGGCTTATAAAAAAAAAAAAATTCTTCCCACTGTTCATTAGCACAACTTTAACCCCTGCTAAGAAAAACAATAAATATACACACACACACATAACTCCGTAAGCCTGCATAAGCGAGTGGCGTAGGTAGAGGTAGTGGTTAAGAGTTGTTGAGGAGCGAGCCTTGATGAATTCTAAATAGTATCAAGGGCTGAAAAGGAGCTCCAAGGGCAGTAACTTTATCTCTCATGAATAAGTAAAGGGAATTTTTGCTCGTCCGCCCTTAGTACAACTTAAACTGGCTTGTAATAACATAGATGTTTCCAGTCTTACTGTCTTCTTCCTTCCCCTCCTATCCTCTAATTCTTCTACTACAGTAGTAAACATAAACTGCAGATCAAAATCATTGTTTAATTTAAAAAATGTATTAGGAATAACAAGGAAATAGTGAATAGAGCATGGATTAGCAATAAAACCTCTACGGTCGGATTTATTCTTACAGGTAGACGGTGTAGATGGAATATCCTTTTTTTTTTTCTATAATAAATCATACAAAGGAGGTATGTAATGTTTATGATAATATTTTATTATAAATACTAAATACATCTTTGAAATTACGTTCATTTACTTTTTTAAAAATAACATCATTATTCAAGATGCGATTATGACTAACCGAATAGTTTTGTATTTTACTGTTATTTATCAAGTCTTACTATTTTATTGTCGGTCTATATATTACTAGCATCTCCCGTCGCGGCGCGCCTTTCTCATAAGTAGGGCTGTGAAATATATGCATTTGCATATTTCTCCTAACTAACTAAAACAGTTAATATTATCAAGATTTATTTATGTTATGAGGAATTTGGAAGAAATTTGAGCTATTTTTAATTTGCATATTTTGCCATAAATGCATATTTTTACATATTTTGAACTAGACTTGCATATTTATTTACATATGCGGCATATCAGCATTTGATATTTGAATTTTTTTATGTTCTCAAGTAGAAAAAGATAAAAACCGAAAAATAGCTTTTTTTTTCAACTAATCAATGTGTTTGTATGTGTCGAATTCTTCTCTTAGAATTGTTTTAATTTCTCGTTTATACTTAGCTCTAATACGTAGAATATTATGACTTCACTTTTCATCTCACCCTTCTTCCTTCCATCATTCCATTACACAGTCTCTCACACAGTGTTCACCGAGACTTATCATTCTTAAACTGTTCTTTTGTGTAAACCATAAATACCGAAAGTCACTCCTTCAAAGACAAAAGATCTTGGAAAGTACGTAGGAGAGCTTTCAAATGAGACTCACGAGTGATGGGGACGTTGAATATTTATAGGATGTAGAGCGGTCGTTTCAAATGTATTTTGAGGGCCAATAGACGATCTATTTTGTCCGAAAACCTGAAAAAGTGGTTGTATTCAACCAATTTCTTGCAACTCAAACTTTCAACCAATTCTGCAATTCAAATCTACAACAGTGAACAATTGGCATCAATAAATCGGTAGAGTTTCTTTGTGGGTGTTGCTTATTGTTTTTGATGTACATTGTTCTGTTTTAGAGTATGAGTATTTTGGTTGTGATTGTTGTTTCAGTTTTCTGGAAATTAATGTCATGATTTTTTTTTTTGTTTTTAATGTTCCATGTTTAATGTGTTTTATTTATCTTTAATAAAGGTTTTTTACATTTGTTTTGGTTTTTTAATAGTAGCTTTTTAATGGTTTTCTTCCTAATGTTCCCCTTTTCAACACAATTATTAATTATACATATCGATTTCATCTGGTTGGATTTTAATGTCTAACCGCAAAAGTTTGTAAATTTATGGCAAACTACTCAACGCTGTACATTTAAATTACTATTATAGTAAACTTTGCTAATGTAAACTTCCCTTAACTATGAAAATGATGAAGTTAAAATTTAGTACAAATTGGTTCAGTAGTTTAATAATTTAAACTCTTTTTCGGAATTGTGCTAACCAGATATCAGTCGATTTTCAAACTTTACATTTGACTCAACATATTTAAATCTTTTTTAATAATTTAATTGAAAGATAAGTAGATTTTATTATCAATTTGAAGCTCTATATAAAACAAGGATTTTTGGAATATTTTATGTAGAATGGCGCTCGCCACCTATCAGTCATTTTTAAAATTAACGACGCACCAGATATCATCGCTTTTTAAATAAAAAAATTAACTGAAAATGAATATATTTTATTATAGCTAAACCTTTCTGGAGCTATAAAGATGACATGCTAAAAATTTAGCATTGATTAATAAAGTAATTTTCGTGATTAATGATCACAAACGAAAAATAGTTTGCCCTTTTATATAATAGTACAGATTAGTAAATTATTGGTTCTATCTTAATCTTCCGTTCATGGATCTTTTCGATGAGCATACATGATAGCTTGAGCTCATTCATGGCAATGAAAACAACTGCCCAAAAATGTAAATTTTTTCTTGATTAGTTTCCTATTTCTTCCCCCGTTTCTTGTATTTAACCAGTAATTTATTAGCTTGTTTGGACTTGTAAAAACTTCTCAGCTTAAACAGTTCTGGGAAGTATGACGTCAAATAATTCTAGAATCTACGGGTGCAATTTCATCAGCGTTTTTATTTAAGAATAAAATATAATTGAAGAAAAATTCAATTCCGGAACGATTTTCCTCAAGGATATCATTACATAATAGAAAATATCATATCAGGCCTAGAGATATTTAAAATGAGAAGGGAAAATTAAACCCAAATTTATATATTAAGGCAACAGAAAAAACTGTAAACAGAGTAGAAAGCAATTATAAAAATTTAAAGAAACAAAATTAGTGTTTATTACAGGAGTAATTTCTGTTTAAAAATTAAAAGAACTAATGATTTCTGATGTAATGAATGAAATAAATAATGTTTTTAAAGTGGGGGAAAAAAAAGAGCTTAAAAATAAAAAAAAACAAAAATTATCTTTATTACAAATGGGAACATTATTGTAAGAAAGTTTTTTTTTCAGGCTAATATTTTATGTATGATATACTATGAAGTATCAGTGTAATTAGAGAGCGTCAGTTTTGAGAAAGAGAGAAGGTGGTGGAAGAGGAGTGTTTTAAGTGTCCGAGGGAAGAAGCGTTGCGAATGTGCGGAGTGAGAGAATTCCAGAAAGTAGAGGATCAGTCAAAAAAGGATTGTAGGAATGCAGTAGTTCTGTAAGGTGGAGTATAGACATCGGAATGACAGAATCTTGAATGCAGTGATTAGATTGAGGACTTGAATTGCAAAATACTGTGAATAAAGGTACGGTTACGGTTTGTGATAATTCGCTATATAGCAAGGAATTATTCTCTACGGAGAGCCAACTTAACTCTGTGTAATGGTATATGTATAATATGATGCAATAGGAAACACGGGAACGTCTTGAGGTTCCAGGAAAGAACCTTATAAAGAAATTCCTGAGCTTTATTGCTTATTGGAGGTACTCAACACTATGCCCTTTTTTTTTTTTACCAAAAATACAGTATTACGTATTCTTATTCACCTTTTTCCCCTTTATACAGAGGTATAGAATTATATGTCACAGACAAATTAATTGTAAGGTAAGTTACATAAAAATGTTTTTATTTATTTATTTTTTGGGGGGAGGGCATAAAGTCCTTATGTTCCCCAATTAGAGCAGGAAGGACGGGTTAGCAACCTACTCTAGCCTGGATAAAAAGTCGAGATTTATTTCGTACACATAAGTATAATAAACAGTTCAGGAAATGAAATATTTTTTCTTTCAACTGCTCTCCTTTAAAGTTACAGAAATGTGACATAGTGTTCTGTACCTCCGAGGTACAGATTTAAGAAATTGATTGCATATAATATAATTATCTAATTGATTTTACCCTAACGATGTCATTAAGACATTTAGTCATTATATCGGAAAAACGGATCTTGTAAGAAGTGATTGTATTGAGGACTTGCACTGTCGGATATTGTAAATGAATGAATGTATATGTAGCAAGGAGTTATTCTTTACATAAGGAGAGAGAGAGAGCCAACATAACTCGGTGTAAAGTTGATGTTATGTGTTGTGTTACATAACCCCTGTCATCCACGATACCCTTCAATTATTAAAATAAATCATCCTTAACAACCATATTTTAACCAATGAACATCAGTAATAATAAAAAAAAAATAGACTATTTAGATAACATATATTTAAAACAACTTAAAAAACTATTGCATCTTTCAGAATACGAAAATGAATACAGTATAAAATTTTCAGGTCATTAAAAATAAAAATATTATCAATCCTATGATCAGTCCAATACATCCTTCACTTGCGTTCTTATATTCCCGGCTATTTTTCTAAGTTATATTAAAATAACCTAATATTTTCACTATGTGTTATAGAGCTGTCGCTCAGCCTCCATTGGATTCTGCTGGTGAAAGAACAGAGCTGGGATCTCTTTTAAGCTTGGATTGCCCTCCCATAGTTGACCTCGCAAGAAAGGGCTTTGTTGTACCAAGATGGGGAACGGAGCAAGAAAATCTGTAAATCACCGCTGTTCTTACTTTTGTCGAAGTATATAACTCTGGCCGAAATATAAAAAACTCTAGGTTAATTGTGTCATGAGTAACCTTCGCGCCAATTTCTGTAATACGAGCGGTCGCGTGTTGTACAAAGTACAACACCCAGTTTTCAATCCGTTTTTGTCTAAATTTTGTATAATACTTATTTAATGAAATATGTTGACCATTCTAGATTTAAGGTAGAGTATATGTACAAAATATTACCAGAGAGAATAATAGATCGAACGTAAACAAATATATGTTAATGATTTAAATCTATAAAACACAAATGTATAACTATATAAATTTTTATTTACAATATTACAGTCAAATATAATTTGCAGGTCTAAAATTGTTGTTTTTGTGATCAATTATTGTAAACTTTTTTTTTGAGGATAGATTTTGACAAATAAAATGTAGATATCTCCTGGCTGCCCCCTTTTATTTGATTATTCTTCCTTCTGCGAAATTCGAGGAATATATTCCAATTTTATAGGTTTCCACGTAATCAAAACATTCCAAATAATAAATACATCGCTGACTAAGTAAACAAAATTAAAAATGTAAAAGGAATCCTACTTTTATTGTATCGAATCCAGCTGATTGCCGAGAAAGGGATGAGAAAAAAAAAAAAAACGAGCGTGGTCGCTTGTTGTACTTTGTGCAACACTGAGGACTAAATATTTTTTAATCAGAAAACTATCCGTCTTAACACATTGGGAAATTACTGTAGGCAAATAGAGGAGTATCTTGAGAAATAACTAAAGACAATTTTCCGGGAAGCTAACCGGAAGCGAGAGAAAGAGAGAAAACAAGCCGAGTGTTGTACAAAATATAACGGCGCGACTGGTGTAAGGTTAATTCCAATAATTGTTCATTTTAGTACAGATGGCAATATAATTCTCTAGAATAGACTTCAAGTAAATTAAATAAAACATTAATTCCAATAATACGTTTTCACATTGAAAAATAAATAAATTTACCCAACCCCATTCTAAACACACCTTTCATACACATTTATACACTTCCGTCAAACATTTTGCATTTCAAGTACATCTGCTGTTTTAGACTATTGGTACCGGCTTGATAAAAAAAAAAATCTTCCGACTGTTCATTAGCACAACTTTAACCCCTGCTAAGAAAAACAATAAATATACACACACACACACAACTCCGTAAGCCTGCCCAAGCGAGTGGTGTAGGTAGAGGTAGTGGTGAAGAGTTGTTGAGGAGCGAGCCTTGATGAATTCTAAATAGTAACAAGGGCTGAGAAGGACCTCCAAGGGCAGTAACTTTATCTCTCATGAATAAGTAAAGGGAATTTTTGCTCGTCCGCCCTTAGTACAACTTAAACAGGCTTGTCCTAACATAGCTGTTTCCAGTCTTACTGTCTTCTTCCTTCCCCTCCTATCCTCTAATTCTTCTACTACAGTAGTAAACATAAACTGCATATCAAAATCATTGTTTAATTTAAAAAATGTATTAGGAATAACAAGGAAATAGTGAATAGAGCATGGATTAGGAATAAAACCTCTACGGTCGGATTTATCCTTACAGGTAGACGGTGTAGATGGAATGTCCTTTTTTTTTTCTATAATAAATCATACAAAGGAGGTATGTATTTTAGATAATGTTTATGATAATATTTTATTATAAATACTAAATACATCTTTGAAATTACGTTCATATACTTTTTTAAAAATAACATCATTATACAAGATGCGATTATGACTAACCGAATAGTTTTGTATTTTACTGTTATTTATCAAGTCTTACTATTTTACTGTCGGTCTATATATTACTAGCATCTTCCGTCGCGGCGCGCCTTTCTCATAAGTAGGGCTGTGAAATATATGCATTTGCATATTTCTCCTAACTAACTGAAACAGTTAATATTATCAAGATATATTTATGTTTTGAGGCATTTGGAAGAAATTTGAGCTATTTTTAATTTGCATATTTTGCCATAAATGCATATTTTTACATATTTTGAACTAGACTTGCATATTTATTTACATATCCGGCATATCAGCATTTGATATTTGAATTTTTTTATGTTCTCAAGTAGAAAAAGATAAAAACCGAAAAATAGCTTTTTTTTTTCAACTAATCAATGTGTTTGTATGTGTCGAATTATTCTCTCAGATTTTTTTAAATTTCTCGTTTATACTTAGCTCTAATACGTAGAATATTATGACTTCACATTTCATCTCACCCTTCTTCCTTCCATCATTCCATTACACAGTCTCTCACACAGTGTTCACCGAGACTTATCATTCTTAAACTGTTCTATTGTGTTAACCTAAAATACCGAAAGTCACTCCTTCAAAGACAAAAGATCTTGGAAAGTACGTAGGAGAGCTTTCAAATGAGACTCACGAGTGATGGGGACGTTGTATATTTATAGGATGTAGAGCGGTCGTTTCAAATGTATTTTGAGGGCCAATAGACGATCTATTTCGTCTGAAAACCTGAAAAAGTGGTTGTATTCAACCAATTTCTTGCAACTCAAACTTTCAAACAATGCTGCAATTCAAATCTACAACAGTGAACAATTGGCATCAATAATTCGGTAGAGTTTCTTTGTGGTTGTTGCTTATTGTTTTTGATGTATATTGTTCTGTTTTAGAGTATGAGTATTTTGTTTGTGATTGTTGTTTAAATTTTCTGGAAATTAATGTCATGATTTTTTTTTTTTCGTTTTTAATGTTCCCTGTTTAATGTATTTTATTTATCTTTAATAAAGGTTTATAACATTTGTTTATGTTTTTTAATATTAACTTTTCTTATCCATAGATCACTAACCCACACCTTGATTCCTTCCTCTCCAACTAGACACCATTCAGTCTACCTCACTAATCCTATACACCTTTCCATTTAACCTTACTATTTCAGCTGTATATTGTCCTCCAGGAAATAGCCTCTCCCAAAATATTCTGCAATCCTTATTCCAATCCTTTGGGCGGCGCTTCATTGCAGGTGGGAATTACAACGCTAAACACCAGCGATGGGGCTGTAGAACATCCAACTCCCGAGGTAGTGTACTTTCCCGTGTATCATCCTTAAACAATTACCCCATCCTTTCACCTAGCAGTCCTACCTACTGGCCTACATCCCTAAAAAAACGCCCAGATATTCTCGACATATTTGTAACCTTTCAAATTCCTACTTCCCAAACTACAATAGATTCCTTAGATGACCTTTCCTCAGATCATAGCCCTGTTTTGCTTACATTTCATTTTACTCCTATTATCAAACCTTCTCCTCCATCCTCAATAACTGGACGAGTAGACTGGGACAAATTCCGTTCGGCTTTAGAAAACCAAATTGACTTAAAAACTCCACTAAAAACATGTAAACAAATAGATAGCAAACTCACTGCTCATCCAAATCCACTTGTTGCACAACTTGCTTCCCATTCCATTCCTGGCAATCCTCTTAGGCGTCTGAAAAGAAGATGGCCCCGTGATCTTCTTATGTAAATATTCATTAGAGTGCTACCAATGGGTGGTTCCTCTACAAGTTTTATTTATGTCATTATGTCTCATATATACCGCATATTTACTTGATGTGTTTTTAAATATAGTTGTAAATTTCTATTAATAAAAGAATTAAAAAAAAAAAAAAATATATTAGCTTTTTAATGTTTTTCTTCCTAATGTTCCCCTTTTCAACACAATTAGTTATTCAAGCTTGCGTTTGTACTTAAGTATAGGTATGTATTGCGATTTTTTTATTTTTCTAATAATGCAGATAGTTGCATATTTTCGGTATTTAATAGCATATTTTACCCAATATCTCTGCATATATATGTGCATGATTTTCAGTTGTTATTGCATATAATTTACAGCCCTACTCTTAAGTAAAGAACGTAAATTGTTTTATGTAATAATTTTATCTATCGATAAAAATCTTGTATTGAAGTATGTAGTTGAATATTATTTCTGCAATAATATTTTTACGTATATCAGTAATTTTTAACCTTAAGCTGTTTCAAGATTACTTAAAAGCATAATTAAACATCTATTTTTAGTTATAATGTGTAAGGTGGTAATCCAGATGGACAGAAACTATTTAATTTAAAAAAGCATGGGCTTGATATTTTGATTAGGCAATAATGTTTAGAATGGCTTATATAATTTTATTGATTTCATCTGGTTGGATTTCAATGTCTAACCGTAAAAGTTTGTAAATTTGTGGCAAACTACTCAACGCTGTACAGTTAAATTACTAAAATTAAACTTTGCTAATGTAAACTTCCCTTAACTATGAAAATGATGAAGTTAAAATTTAGTACAAATTGGTTCAGTAATTTAATAATTTAAACTCTTTTTCAGAATTGTGCTAACCAGATATCAGTCGATTTTCAAACTTTACATTTGACTCAACATATTTAAATCTTTTTTAATAATTTAATTGAAAAATAAGTAGATTTTATTATCAATTTGAAGCTCTATATAAAACAAGGATTTTTGGAATATTTTATGTAGAATGGCGCTCGCCACCTATCAGTCATTTTTAAAATTAACGACGCACCAGATATCATCGCTTTTTAAATAAAAAATTAACTGAAAATGAATATATTTTATTATAGCTAAACCTTTCTGGAGCTATAAAGATGACATGCTAAAAATTTAGCATTGATTAATAAAGTAATTTTCGTGATTAATGATCACAAACGAAAAATGGTTTGCCCTTTTATATAATAGTACAGATTAGTAAATTTTTGGTTCTATCTTAATCTTCCGTTCATGGATCTTTTCGATGAGCATACATGATAGCTTGAGCTCATTCATGGCAATGAAAACAACTGTCCAAAAATGTAAATTTTTTCTTGATTAGTTTCCTATTTCTTCCCTCGTTTCTTGTATTTAATCAGTAATTTATTAGCTTGTTTGGACTCAGCCTAACAAATCTTGGCTTTTCCGTTTCCGAAATCTTACTTAGTCAAATTCTGGCTGTACCATTTTCTAATAATACAAATTCTTACTGATCTTATTTTCACAAAGTTTTATTTAAGAATGAAATATAATTGAAGAAAAATTCAATTCCGGAACGATTTTCCTCAAGGATATCATTACATAATAGAAAATATCATATCAGGCCTAGAGATATTTAAAATAAGAAAGGAAAATTAAATACAAATTTATATATTAAGGCAACAGAAAAAACTGTAAACAGAGTAGAAAGCAATTATAAAAATTTAAAGAAATAAAATTAGTGTTTATTACAGGAGTAATTTTTCTGTTTAAAAATTAAAAGAACTAATGATTTCTGATGTAATGAATGAAATAAATAATGTTTTTAAAGTGGGGGAAAAAAAAGAGCTTAAAAATAAAAAAAACAAAAATTATCTTTATTACAAATGGGAACATTATTGTAAGAAAGTTTTTTTTCAGGCTAATATTTTATGTATGATATACTATGAAGTATCAGTGTAATTAGAGAGCGTCAGTTTTGAGAAAGAGAGAAGGTGGTGGAAGAGGAGTGTTTTAAGTGTCCGAGGGAAGAAGCGTTGCGAATGTGTGGAGTGAGAGAATTCCAGAAAGTAGAGGATCAGTCAAAAAAGGATTGTAGGAATGCAGTAGTTCTGTAAGATGGAGTATAGACATCGGAATGACAGAATCTTGAATGCAGTGATTAGATTGAGGACTTGAATTGCAAAATACTGTGAATAAAGGTACGGTTTTTGATAATTCGCAATATAGCAAGGAATTATTCTCTACGGAGAGTCAACTTAACTCTGTGTAATGATATATGTATAATATGATGCAATATGAAACACGGGAACGTCTGGAGGTTCCAAGAAAGAACCTTATAAAGAAAATCCTGAGCTTCATTGCTTATTGGAGGTACTGAACACTCCTTTTTTTTTTACCAAAAATACAGTATTACGTATTCTTATTCACCTTTTCCCCTTTATACAGAAGTATAGAATTCTATGACTTAGACAAATTAATTGTAAGGTAAGTTACATAAAAATGTTTTTATTTATTTATTTTTTGGGGGGAAGGCATGAAGTCCTTATGTTCTCCAATTAGAGCAGGAAGGACGGGTTACCAACCTATTCTAGCCTGGATAAAAATTCAAGATTTATTTCGTACACATAAATATAATAATCAGTTTAAGAAATGAATTTTTTTTTCTTTCAACTGCTCTCCTTTAAAGTTACATACAGAAGTGTGATATAGTGTTCTGTACCTCCGAGGTACAGATTTAAGAAATTGATTGCATATAATGAAGATACATTATATACACGTCTTGAGGCTCCAAGAAAAAATCTTATAGAGCAATACATGAGTTTTATTGCATATTTGTAAAATTTAATGCATATTGAAAAATTCCTACAAACAATAGATTATTTTCAACGCTACAGCCATAGTGATTATATCAAAATGACGGAATCTTGTTTGCAGTGATAGGATTGAGGACTTGAATTGTAGGATAAAATAAAAAAAAGGAAGGTATCGGTTGTTGACAACTTGAAAAAGGTATGTACCAAGGAATTATTCTCTATGGAATGTGGGGAGAGTAACCTTAACTAGGTGTGAAGATAGGGAACAGGGAAACGTCTCATGGTTCCAAGAACAGACTTTTTAAGCAATTATAAGTTTTATTGCATATTGAAGAAATGTGTTATGAAAAGGAGGATTATAAAAGAGTTTTTACTCTACTGATGCCATTATGACAAACAATAAACAATTTCCAACGCCACGGCCATAGTGATTATATCTATCACCATAGTGAATAAGTGGTTAATTCAAATTCCCTTATTTTTGAGGGCACGACTATATAAATTCGATTAGGCTTCGAGAATCAGAATCATGTGAATTTTTTTTTTTTTTTTTACAACAAAACCTAACTTTAAAAAATATATCAAGTATTTTTCACTTAATTCCGATTCTCGAAGCCTAAGCGAATTTTCCAAGACGTGCTTTGAAAAGTAAGGGAATTTGACTTAAACACTTATTCACAGGGGCGATAGATATATACCGTGCTAATGTATTAAGAAGAATATTTTGGTTTAACTCTGAAATGACACACTTGAAGGTGATGGCTGAGCCACCTAGCACTTGACATGCAAATGGGTGAATAGGTGTTTGCATGCTGGCTCCTATACCCTCTCTAGTGTTCGCATTTGCAAATAGGCTTTTGATTAGCTTGTCATGCAACATCATCCATCTTAATTGAATTACCATAATTCTTGAATTTTGTGTTATTTATTTGTGAAATAAAATTTATAAATTTATAATTTTGTGAAATTATTTGAAAATATTATTATTTTTTTTAATTTTATTTTTAATAAGTGTAAATTGATGGAGGAAATTATTCTATGTTTAATATTTTAATCAATATCCCATGTCAATGGTAATAAATGGCCTTCCCAGTCATGTAACATGAAAAATAAAAATAACGAAGAATTATTATTAAGAAAGTATTTGACAAAACTCTTAGGTTTTTAAAATTTATTTTACTTCCAGAGCTGCCTGGTAAGCCTTACATGTATGTTTTAACGATTTAAACTGAATTAGCTATAAAATTCTGAATATTATAACATTATAGTTGATTTTATAAAAAGAACTGTTAAGATATTTGTATGCATTTAATTATTGGAAGTAGCGCATTTTTAACAAATAGGATTGATGAATAAATTGCTACAATGATTTTTTTGATTTTTTTATTCTAGTACTTGGAATGTTTAACATTCATCATCAGTAATAAAACTTACAAAATTACTCAAAACATACGAACTTTACTATATAGGCTATATATACTAAATTTTTAAAAATGTAAGACAAAAAATGGAACATGTTGCTACTTAATACAGGAGGAAACATGGAAGGGCTAATAATATATCAGGATCTAGCTCAGACTGGGTGTTAAGAGACGAAGAAAACTGGTCGGATTTTATGTTCTTACTGGGAACAAACTCAAAATTGGACAATTGGAAATATTTCTGATAAAATGACCATAACTTGAAGAACCAGTATACATTTTTATCATTATATTTTTTATATTATTGAATACGAAATCGTTAACATCAATTTGAAGATAATTCTTCAAAGAATATATAGAGAAGTCAATGCAACTGGAAAATGGAGAAAACGTTCCAAACAAGACTTGCCGAAACTCCAAACCTGTAGTCCTCTTGATCATCAAATTGTTAAGGCTAAGTTAGGCAGGACCATTTTATGTATCAAATAGAACGGGGAAGCTTAATGAGATAGCTTGATGGTATAACAGAGATGATATTATTGTGGGAATAGCGGAATGAATAGAATGGACAACGGGCAAAGAAAAATGGAGGAAGCTACTCGAAACTGGGTCGTAGAGCCAAAATGATAATGACTACATAACTGATAGTTCTATTTTGTAGTAATAACCAACTAACCACGTTATTTCAAATGCATTATACACTTAAAATTAACGTAGACTTACACAAATATCAAATACCAAGGTGACCAATTTTTTTTCGCATAATATTTTTGACAAAGTATTTCAAAAGTTATTACATAATTGGTCCTCTCTTTACAGGATACACACTTCCTTCCTGTCTTTTTTTTTTTGGTCTCTATAGTTGAAACCTGCAATGGAGAATTTCAATTTAGGAAGAAGACGCCCTGTCATAGAAAGCCACTTTACAGAGGAAAACATTGATGACAACCTCAGATATGAATGAAAAGTCGATGTGAAACAAATATTTAAAAGTCGTAATGGCTACCTTATCACCACCGCAAAACTCGTATAGCCGAGAGGCAAGGAAGGGAAATTGAAAAATAAATAAATATAGTCTCTATCCTAACCCATTATCAGTTTTATTCTCTTGGTTAAATAAAGAACGAGCGTGGAGAGGGATCAGGGGCATGTATCAGAGTGAGATAACAATAAGGTTTTAACCTTAGCCTCCGACTACCGTAACAATAACTTTCCAACAAAAGCTCTCGAATTTTATTTTAACATTAGTAAGAATTTTATGAATAATAATATAATGAAATATTCGATATGGAAAGACTTGTAACATGTTTTGATCTTTTCGTATCAATAATCTTCTTCAATTGCGTATCCATTTTGTGGTATAAATCAGGAGCATAGCAATAAATTGGTATTCGTAGTAAGAAGCAACTATGCGTGGACGGTATGAGCCACCTGCTGCTATAGAGGTGATTATCACTGGAGAGGTTGTGGTGCAGGAGCAGGAGTGAACTTTGTTCATAGCAGTCCATTAAATTTGGATAGAGTTCTGTGCGGGGAGGACCGCAGCGGGCGAAAAGTTGCCCGAACTGCCTCCCAACTTGGAGTATCTCCTCCCTCCCTGGCCGAGGAGTAGTCCTACCTGCCACTGTATCCAATAACAGTGGCGGCGAACTGTTCGAGTATGTGCTAATTATCCAAGGCAAACAATTTAGTGATTCGAATAGTTTATTGAATATGAACCAAGAGGAGCTTTAATAAATGATCTGTTTTCACCGAATAAGTATGAAAAAAATAGGTAGATGAAATGAGGGATGGGGAAGGAGGGAGGAAGAGAGAGAAAAAGAGAGAGAGAGAGAGAGAGAGAGAGAGAGAGAGAGAGAGAGAGAGAGAGAGAGAGAGAGAGATAGATAGATAGAGATAGATAGAGGAGAGAGAGAGAGAGAGAGAGAGAGAGAGAGAGAGAGAGAGAGAGAGAGAGAGAGAGAGAGAGAGAGAGAGAGAGAGAGAGAGAGAGAGAGAGAGAGAGAGAGAGAGAGAGAGAGAGAGAGAGAGAGAGAGAGAGAGAGAGAGAGAGAGAGAGAGAGAGAGAGAGAGAGTTAAAGTGAGAGAGAGAATGATGGGTGAAAAGCTTACATATTTTTTACATGGATATGTCTCTCAGCTGGGAGTCCATACTTCTTTGGTGGAACGTTTTTTTACACTCAATTTGACACGCTCCAGCTCTTTTGGGTTACTCGGATCGAACATTTGACGAAAATCTCCTTATCATAAATTTAATAGAGAATAGTTTTTGTTATACAACATCTGGCGATGCGACTCACCATTTAGGAGCTATATCAGTTTGAATGGAAAAAAAAAAAATCACGTTACCCTACATTTTTTAAGTGGTTGGTCTTTTATGAAACGCTCTGGCTCTATTGGAGTTGCTCGGATCTCATATTTGACCATAGTTCTTTTATCAGCAATTTAATGGATAACATTTTTGCTCTATATATAATGAATACTGCAATTCAGTACCCAATTTAAGGAAATGCAGAAATAAATCAACTGAAATAAGTTTGTAACTTGTTGTCAGCTGCACTAATATGAGTACACAAGGGAGCTAAACAATAACAACGTAAGGCTACTAGTGTCTAGTGTTTGCTGAAGTTCGTACCAGCTCCTAAAGTCAATCGCTAAAGTTTGAATCATTACTTATTTATTTCATTGAATGCTTTATTTACTATTAAGAACCATCTTAATGTTTTTATATTTAAAATAAAAATATGTCATTATAAATAGATAAATATGAATAAAAGCCTTAGCGAACCTGAAAGTTTGATGCTCCCTCCAACCCACTCCTTCAAAACCCAAATCCCCCTGACGCAGTCCTCCCATCTACGTCTCGGTATGGAATTGGTATAACGTCATTAAATAAAAAAAAATATTGAATATAATTATATTGTTGGAAGTCAAGAAACTTAAAATTACAATAAACAAGAACATTATCCTACCTTAAGTTCTTTACGGGTGCGGAACGTGGATGCAGAGAGTATGCAGATTAGTTAGAGAGAAGAATAACTCTTAATGTTTTTTTTGTTTTTTTTTAAAACAAAGTATGTATTGCGCAGAATATAAGGCCTACAAAGGGCTCATCTTGTGAATTTGGGATTTGATGGAGTGGGATGGAGGTCTATGGTCACAGGTATCAGTGGTATCAGCATCGAACCTTTGTGTTAACAAACACTTTTTATTTATTTTTTTTTATACTGTTGGAAATAAGACTCATTGGCTAGATTTTCAAAAACTGTGTGCCTGAGGTATCAATTATGAGTGTGATATATTCGCGTCTTACTGTGTTGTTGTTTTCTTATTTCTACAACATTTTTATGATTTCTAGGAGAAGAAAATGTTTGTTATTTAAAGTTACATTTGTGTTCATGCATTCTTAAATATTATGGTTATTATTAAAGAATAAGTTGCCATATGATATTAGAATTTTTCAACCGACTTCACAAAAGAGGAGGTTCTCAACTCGTCTGTATTTTTTTTTTTGTGTGTGTGTGTATGTTACGCGATTACTCCGTCAATTCTGAATCAATTTTGATGATTCTTTTTTAGATCGATAGGGGATACTTCAGAGGTGGTCTCATAAAAATTATTTTGAAATCAACGCAGCACTTTTTAAGAAAAATCAAAAAAACAGTTTAAAAAATCACTTATTAACGGTTTTTTTGATTTTTCTTAAAAAATGCTGCATTGATTTCAAAATAATTTTTATGAGACCACCTCTGAAGTATGCCCTACCGATCTAAAAAAAAGAATCATCAAAATTGATTCAGAATTGATGGAGTAATCGCGTAACATACACACACACAAAAAAAAAAAAAATATATACAGACGAGTTGAGAATCTTCGTCAATTCTTAATCAATTTTGATGATTCTTTTTTAGACCGGTCGGGCATACTTCAGAGGTAGTCCCATAAAAAATATTTTGAAATAAACGCTGCACTTTTTAAGAAAAATAAAAAAAACAGTTAATAAAAATCACTGTTATATAACCTTACATTTTAAACATATTTATGATTATGATTATTTAAAATCTCCATAGTAATTAAATCTCCGTCCTAAAGAATAAAGAAATATCGCCACTGGTGTAAGGCGGTGTCTACTTTTAGGTAACCTTAGAAAAAAGCTCAATTCAGTTGAAAGTAATATGTTAAATTGGTACCAGATATTTAATTTTCTTCATCAATGATTTGATATGTATGTGCAAACAACATACACATGCCCATTAATGAAAAATATACGTAATGATTTCAACTCCCATTTTGTGTTCAATTTTCCCAATTACATGAAGGTATGTATGTGGAATGATAACCTCGATAAGTCTTTGTTCAGTAACTCGAACTATTTTTCAGGGTAGCGTGAAGATCGAGAATTGACTATATAAACAAAAATACACTCACCACTAAAAAGTGAAAAATAAAAATAATTTTTAGAGAAAAAAACAGAACCAACTTCGAGATTAAACCTACTTACACGAACTTAACTAAAAAATAAAAAATAATATTTTAATTGCTTCAAAACAAAAACCGTTAAATGAAAATCAATGAAATTATTGATACTTATATACCTATTCACAATTTATGATCAGTTATTTTTGGAGTCGGTGCCAACCAAAACTAACAGAATTTGAAAAGAAATGGTAATTGTAAAGATCCTCCCACTGTTTCATCACCGCCACACCGCTGTCTCGGGCCCTTCGAAAGTGTATTGCAGAGGCAGGATCGAACTGCCATTCTTGGCTGGCACCGACTCCAAAAATAACTGATCATAAACTGTGAATAGGTATATAAGTATTGATAATTTCATTGATTTTCATTTAACGGTTTTTGTTTTGAAGCAATTAAAATATTATTTTTTATTTTTTAGTTAAGTTCGTGTAAGTAGGTTTAATCTCGAAGTCGGTTTTGTTTTTTTTCTCTAAAAATTATTTTTTTATATTAATTATTCAGTTGTCTTAGTTATTATTACTGTTAGTATTATTTGTTAGTATAAATCAGGTATTATTGTTATTTGTATCTACTAATCTTTGCGTACTGATACATTTTATTATCATAAATCCATAACTTGTAATAATATTACAAGTAATATAAATATATTAAATAATAATTATACATAGTATTTTGTAATGGTAATATTGTATATTTCGGTTCATTCAATGTCTCTGTTTATTAAAGTTATTTTTTGTATTAAATTGTAAGTTCACAGTTCCTTTAACCTGAGATGTTCACGGCACCTAAAACTGTAATTAAATAAATAAATAGGAGGGAGAGAAATATTTTATAGCGCTATGCTGCCCATTTCAAACGGATTGCTACATTTTACACACCATACTTATCAATTTATTAGGCACGAATATGGTACTTGTTACACATAAAACATTAAAAAATTTGACTGTAATTTAAAGTTTACATTTTTATTTAATTTCTGTTTATGTATTTATTTCTTTTTTTATATTTTTTTCTTTTATCATTTATTTCTAATGAGTAAAGTACATTATATTACAACAACGTAGAAAAAACTAAATAAAAGGAAAACCCTGTAACAGTCTTGAATTTAAAATAGTTAAGTCTGAATGCTAAAATAACAGCTCAGAAGCTGATATATATATTTTAATATTACCATTGTAATAATTTAATTGGACAACCATAACTTCTAACAAGAAGAAAATATGCCAGGTAGTATAATTACAGTTTAAAAATATTAATTAAACATAAAGAAAAAAAAAATCATGCCAACACTGTAAAACATAACTGAAAGAATGAAATCATAAATAATAAAATAAGTATATAATACTGATAAGGTATTTATTGACTGTGGCAATAATGAGGAAGTAGATAGGGTGTGCAGTCATTGAATTTAGAACACAATTATAACATAAATTAAATTAAAATAATTAGCAATGAATTCAAATTTATATTTTAATTGAGTTCAATTCTATGACCGCACACCCAAACTACCTACATCTTCTTCCTGTATATAATAAATAACAATAAATGTATTATAAAAACTGCGTATATAATTACAATATGACATATATAATATAATATAATATGACAAGCCATTTTTCGCTTGTGATCACTAAACGCGAAAACTACTTAAACAATCTGTTCCAAATTTATCCACACCATCTTTAAAGTTCCAGGAAGGTTCAGCAATAATAAAATCTACTGGTTTTCAGTTGATATCTTCTTAAATAAGCGATAATATACAGTGGTTTAACAATGATGGATAGGTGGTCAGAAGGTTATATAGAGCTTGAAATTAATATTATCATTTACTTATATTCGATTAAATCATTAAAAAATATTTAAAGTTGTGATGCAACATGTGGATCTCAGTGTAGTTTAAAAATCGAGCGATATGTATAATGGAGTGTACGATGTGTACTTTATCATATTCTATACTATGTCACATATTTCGTCACCGATGGAAACCAATCATTTAGAAGCCCTAAAACTACATAGATTAGCCTAAATCAGCTAGATTTCTCCTTATTGAGATATCTCAAGTTATAGTTTACCTCGGAATTTTTTATTCTTATCAGTTTTTGTCCACTAAAATTTAGAATAAATCCAATTTTTTATGCATGGATAAAAAATTGAATGTACGCTGATTCTCGTAATGCTAGTACTATTGTAATCGGTTGAACGCAGCAGTTGTTATGGCCGTTAGAAGTTGTTGATGAAATCTTAACTTCAAAATTTTTACGTCCTCGAAGGGGTAAAAAATCAATATTTTTTATTTTGATACACTTTCACATATAAGGGTTTCTTCGTGCGCTAAATCGAGATATGAGGTCAGTTTTATGAAAAAAAATTCTACTAACTACAGCGGACTTCATTGGATTTTTGTCATTTATTTTGAGTTTTTGAGCATCCTAAAGCTGGATCATGTCATGAGCATAACGAAAGTATTTTTATTTTAAATAGAACACAAAACTAAAATTTACCATGAAAGAATCATTTCTCTATCTTAACTAAGAGCCGAGAAAGAAATTAATGAAACGTGATTTTCATTTTGTTTTTCTCCAATGCTCACTGGTGGCTATAACACTAGTTTTGCACTATTATTTATTAGAACTCCAAACGTCCCCTTGTAAATTATAAGAGCTGGCGAAAGCCGCGATGGGGGAATTCTAGTAGAATATATAACTACTTATCCCTGGCTGTCTTGAAGGAGTGGATAAGTCAAAATTATGCACTTTTCAGCAGGGCATTTCTCATCATTTTCCAAAACCATGTTATTTTTCTAAAAATACCATTTGCACCGAATTAGGTACTCTAACGTCTTATGAAAGACATAGCCTAAACAATTTTTTTCTAAGCAGATATTCAAAATCCTGCTTTGTAGATTAGTTATTTTAAGGGTAATTTAACTTATCCACTCTTCACGACAACCATCAATATAACAACTCTTGAACTATTAATTAGTTGGAATTTTCTATGATCTATTCGGTTATAATATTAACTCCTCTGTCACTAAAGAAAAATGCATTTAATCTAATAGTAATCTATTTTTTTTAATAGTTATATTATTAACTCGACTCCATACCAACAGTGATGAATGGGTAAGAGTATGCTGAATAATAGTTTCAAACCAAAATGAACTTTTGGGTTTAGCCTTTTACTTCCTGAATGCGGATATAAATTAAAAGGAAAGTTCGGGCCTGCTTCCAGTTTCTAGATATATTCTGAAAAACATTTAAATTAAAAGGTTATTTATTTGTATTCTTCCATGAAAATTATAGGATTCTCAGCATCCTTACAAATCAAATAAAAGTTTAATTAATAAAGACGTTTGATATTGTCATATCAAGCACTTTTATCCTTATTGGGCATATACCAAGAATCTCAATCAAAGCAGTTCTTTGTTTGTTTTTTTTTTTTTTTTTTCTTTTCTTTTCTTTTTTCCGCATCAAAGATCCAATTCATTGTCATTTTCATTTATCTTTGACAAAAGCTGAACTAGACTAAAATTATATGGTGATATATCATGAAATTGTAATATTTTTTTAAAATAACATCGTGTGAAATAAGTTTGTTCATTTATTATAAGTATATTACTTTTTTACTATCCAATCCTTACTGGAATTAAAATAAGGCCTTTTCTGGGATTAGGGGTTTATGAGAAGGGTTTTAACCATTTATTAGCTACATCATCTGTTTTTTTTCAGTTCATTCCTTCTATATAATCTATCTGATTTTCCGATTATTAGTTTTATAATAACGCTGGCCTTTTTTCTGACCAGTTTTACTTATTTTAAAAATCTAATGGAGGATGAGTAAGTTCTAAAAATTCCCTAAAGACTTGAGCAAAAAATTAAAGTTTGGCTACGATTTCAATCCACATACTTAAGAAAAATACAGAGAATCAATAAGTAGGCAATTGCTAACGCAAGATGATAGTATTTTTTTAGTCACTCTTAGTTAGCTCACACAATAGTTAAGAGGAGTTGAGATTTTTTTTTTTTTTTTTTTTTACATTTTTAGATGTCATGTTCTTCATTGTATGAAATAAGGTTAAAAAGAACTATATTTTATAAATTTGTAAACACTGCAATGATTGTTTTGTAGGACTGATTTTAGTTCTACATTGAAAGGAGTAGTTCCTGCTGTTATAGACCACAATTGCTGAGTATGTGTTACACTGTTATAGGGGCGTGGCATATTCAGCACATTGGCTGTGATGTATCTTGGAGTAGGTGCTGATGTGTGAGCCTAGCGTGTCTGACCCGCAGCCTAGTCATCACCACCTGTTCTCTCCTGGTGCTGCTTAGCAGTTGCCATGGTTGAGCATCATAATATAAATCTTTTTCAATCCCTTATTTCCCTGGCCCAATAATTAACACATACTAGTCAAAAACGATAAAAAACTGCTCGTCGTTTTTGACTTCCTCAGCATCTACTAGACAAACATTTAAACCTTCCGATTAACCACAAAAGACGCATTTACATGACAGTTATCAGACCTATTTGGACATATGGAGTTGAGCTCTGGGGCTCAACTAAACCTTCTGATTCTTCCCATATCCAATCCTTACAATCCAAAATCCTTCGAAAATTTCTTAATCCCCCCTACTTTGTTACAAATAAACACATTAATAAAGATCTCAATGTCCATATGTTGCTGATACCTATCCTTCTATAGTAAACTCTATAACCACATTAATCCACTAGTATCTCAACCTGCTTCTCATTCCATTCCCGATAATCCTCCGAGGCGTTTAAAAAGAAAATGGCCTAGAGACCTTCTAGTTTGAATTGAAGCGCTAATGATGAGTAGTTCTTTTCAAGTTTTGACATGTTATTGTAATCACTATGAACACAGTTACTAATTAATTTCAATAGTATTCTTATTCGAAACCATAAGAACTAAACATCAGACATACTGCTATTGCTGTTTAGACATTTGGTCACCCATCTAGAACAGAAAGAAAACCTTACTTACTTGAAACCGACCTATTGCAATAGTTCGAAATAGTCGAAACTTACAATTAATTTCAAGGTATATGTTAATCAGTCATGATTGTAAACTAACCGGCAACTATTTAACTACAAATCACCGTGTCGTGAATTAATTACACAAAATTTTAGTTAAATTATCAGTAACTCAGAGAGTATCCACAATTTATTTATTTTCTACTCCTAAGGTTTTTGAAATAGCAAGTCTTGTTTACCGTCGGTTCCCTGACCTCCTGAAGATCCCTTCTTGGTTCCCTTCACTTTAATTGTTATTTACTTCCGAGAGTAGGCGCGGAAGAGGCAGTCCCACTTCGTTAAATGAGAGGCTGACATGCTAACAACTTGACGTAATTCGATTTCGCTTAAGATTAGAAGGGCCGTTTGTTGCAGTTTTCCATTGTGCCAGGAGGATCAGAGACGTCAGATAAAGAGAAGCTGCCCTGATGAAAAGTCGATCCCATCTGTTTCTAATGTCGCTCCCTCCTTCCCTCCTTCCTCCAGCCCTTCCTTTTTCTTATTTACTCTCGCCTCTTTTACTTTTCTTATCCTACCCGTCATATTTATATATTGCCACCTTTTCTGTCGATTTATCGCTACCCCGTATAGTTTGATTTGAAGCCGTTTTGTTAGAAGTCGATCTTCCAGAATTATTGAAGATCCTTCGCCGGAGATCTGGGAAAACAAATAAATATTTTCTTAGTTATTTAAAAGTGTTTTGATGTATATTTTTCAAGTATATTTTTTTAAAGATATCACACAAAGAGAATAATGAATATCAATTTAATGCCATTCTCACCTTTACATTATTATACCCCGTTAGGAAAGAGCGCTGTATCGACCAAATAAAAGATTTTTGGTTCAATCGATTCCTATGCATTAGCAAATTGATTTAAAACATACAAATCGCAAATAAATCTCCTTAAGATTCCTAAAAAAACATAGATAATAAAGGTAAAGGTTTCCTAGTCAAAATTTTCAGATATAATACTAAACTAAAAATTTGAAATTTACAGCTGTACAAATATGTACATCAAGTAAATGTCTTGTTAGTGATTACAATGACATGTCAAGACTGGAAAAGAACTACTCATCAGTAGCGCTTCAATAAAAATCTTACACTAGAAGATTTCTAGGCCATCTTTTCAGACGCCTTGGAGGATTATCGGGAGTGGAGTGGGAAACAAGTTGAGAAACTAGTGGATTTGAGTAGTTCTGGAGTTTGGTATGAAAATATGGGTATGTAGTTTGGGCTAAATCAGCAACATTCGGAACATTAAGATCTTTATGGATAATTTTATTGGTGACAAAGTAAGGAGCATTTAGGATTTTTCGAATGATTTTGGATTGTAAGGATTGGATACGAGATTGATTGGAAAGTTTAGTGGAGCCCCGAAGCTCATCTCCGTACATCAAAATAGATCTAATCACAGACATGTAAATAGGTGTTTTGTAATTAATTAGGAGCTTTAAACGTTTTTCTAGTAAATGTTGAAGTAGTCTCTAACGACGAGCAGTTTCAAGTCGCTTCAGTCTTGTATGTGGATTCCAAGTTACAATGAAAAACAAAATTTTATATATTTTTCATTAGAAAACTTATATGTTAATCCTTAACTATGATAAAAATCGATTCTACCATTTTTATTAGCAGAGCTGTATTGTACTGCGCAATTTGGAGGTGGTTTAGTGATATTTGTGCAATATTTATGCTATAATAAAAGTATTTTCAGACTACAAGTAATATAGATCCTTGGATTGAATCCACAGTGAATAATAATAACGGAATATTTATATGATACAAACAGAGCATTTAGCAGAAATGCAAAATAATATCTTTCATATAAGCTAGATTTGATAATCACGTTTAGAGGAAAAATGTGAATAAATCGCTCAGGAATCGTGTTTCAAATAATTTTGATAATTTAGCAACTGTTTTGCATAAAGGTTGTTGTGTTCCGCTCATTTTTGGGAACTCCAGAGCTGCTTTTTCTTTTGATATTGCTCTGCTTTCTGCCAACTTTACATGTTTCAGCCACTATTTTACTATATATAAATTTCCTTATATGTTTGCGTACAAGGAATCACTTAAAATATGGATATTAATGGCTATAACTGCATGTTACATAAAAAAAATATATTTAAATAGCTTTATGTAGTTAATAAGTCAGTCGTGGCCGAGTGAGTAAGAGTATCAAGCACTTCAGCATTATTGAAACATCTGCTTCGAACCAGTCTGGGTGAATTGAATTTTTTTCATTTATTTTAATCACGCTTTACATCAAACTGAAAAAGTGACATACTTAGGACCTACGCTTGATAGAAGACTGACATGGGGCCCACACGTCAAGACAAAAAACAGACCTTACAGTTAAGACTGCGACTTCTAACTCAGTACTTCACAGACGCTCAAAACCACCTTTAAAATAGAAACTTAACATTTACAGTTACTTGCTAAAACCCATCATGACGTATGCATCTCAAATTTATGGACCGGCCAAAAGAACACATATTCAGAAAATTCAAACATTTCAATCGAAATTCCTAATTCCTAAACAGTTAAGACCCTTATCTATAAACTTTATCGACAATTTCATGAAAAACTACGTGGACACACTTACAAACAGATACATAAAAAGGCAACATTACAAATTCCTGACATAACTCAACGGAGGCTGAAAAGGAAGTGGATAAGGGATCTCCTAATCTAATCCCTAATAATTTAGTTTCACGCCTGAAGATTGTACCACTGGGTGCTGCCTCCCTCATGCCTGATCATGTCTGTTGTTTCTATGTAACTTCACATTCACTGGTTGTCCATTGTGTACAGTTGTGAATAAAGTTATTATGTTAAAAAAATAAATAAGAAAATTTATCACGAAATGAATCTGTTCCTTCCCACTCTGATCAAAATAGGTTGTTAACCTGAAAGATAGCCCATTCTTCTACCCTAGTCAAAGGACATAAAAACGAAGCCACAGCAAACAGTCACTGAATGTCAGAAAGGAGCAATAATTTTTGTGAACAAGTACGTTGAACTTAACACACAGATAGTTGTTGTTTAATAAAAATAAGAAAGAAAAAAAAAACGAACCCCTTCTGAAATAATTCTCTTCTAATCTCAAAATCATATAATCTTCCTATTTTTATAGCATCCAACAAATTCCATGCTAGATCTCTACCCATTTCTAACAACATATTCCGACATGGATCATCCAATCTTTCTATGGAAATATAAGCCATCCCTGTTTCTCTCTATGTCCTAACTCTTATTACAAAACCGTTCTGTTCATCGCAAACATCATCCATTAAGACTTCTTCAGCAAAGATACGAACAGCATCAATCAGGTGTCCAAAGCCCTAAACCTTACCCTTATCTTTCCTTGCCAACATCTCCTTTTCCAAGAGTGCGATCCGATGGGCCTGAATCCTTTATCTCTTCCCACTTATACTCCCCTGGATCCCTAATCGTGTAGTATCCTCGTCCATTAAGATGAGTGCAGAAGTGGGATTGGGTCTCTCTGCTCCACTTGAAATCGCTGCTTTAACCAGGATTGTATCAATAACTTTATCTCATAAAGCAAATGTAATTAATGTAATAATTAAATTAATGTAAGACACACCTGAATTAACCTCTCTTTGTTACCTTTAAAACTTCAGAAAGCCATCCAGAGTTGTACTCTTGTATGCTCTTTGGATGAATCAATAAACATAAATTTATGCATTATAGTTATAAGATGTGGATTATTCTACACAGACATCATCTTAAATTCTTAACAAACTGCATTCAAATAAATCATGTTAGCTTGTATTGATTAATTGTCAATTGATATATGTTGTGTTGATATAATTTTATTAGTTACTGTAGGGGTCTCAGATTATAATTTCTTTCTCCTGTAGTGTAGTTTACCATTATTATTTTATTCCTATGTTTTTATCAAATACTTCCTAAGGATGAAAGCAGTTGTGTAATAGAAGAACTGCAAGAGCTGTTGGACATTGGAACTTGACATCGGTGCTCTCTTTGTTTTGATGACGGATTCCCAGGGCACTCTCCTGTCGATGTCAAATTTGATCGAATGTATTAAGAAATTATACGAAGAGAACTGAACATAAATTCTAACAAAAGCGAAGTCATGGATGTATTTGTATTTAAGAGCAGTCATGAAACAGGAATTTAGAATATACCAGGAGGTTGTAAATTGGATGACCAAAGTAAATAGACTACTTATTCTTTCAAATATTAAATACAATCATAGACAACTAAGAAGCCAACGCTTATGAATAATCTTCTTTCAATATCTCCAGTTTTCTTTACACAACATTAGTCCTCCACAAATAGTCAAGTCAAAATAGAAAAATCAGCGGAATTAAGAATACTAGTTTCAATTTTTTTCAGGAATGTGTAGGAGATGGTCCTCTGAACAAGAACCGATTAAGTTCCTCCAAATCCCGATGCCGCTGGGCGGGTAAGAGGAGCTTTAAATGTACAATTTTTAAGTTTTTCGATTATAACTCGAAAACTGTGCGTTGCATTGAAAAAGTCTTTTAGTATAAAATTAATGCTTATTGCAATATCTATAAGTTTAGTCATATACTTTTTAACGATAAACTGGATTGTTTTCGAGTTACCACCTCCGAAAAACAGGTAATTTCCGAGAAAACTGTTTTTTACTCATGTTTTTTGTATATTTTTGTCTTCTAGATCCTCACTTGTTCAGTTTAGAGGAAAGTTGCCCGGATAGAACTTGTACATCATTAAATTTCCTATAAGAAGATATATTATATGTTCATTTATATTGAACAGGTCGCAACTTACTTAACATCGCAGCAAGATGTTAATGAAATTAAAGATTTCAACGAAAAGCCCAATTTCCCAATTCACTCAGTAGGTGATAACCCTTAGCGGAAAACGACGTAATCGGGTGCATTTTCAAAACTGACGCACTCAAACCAGTCATCAAGCATTTCTCCGCGAAAACACGTATAACTCCGAAACTATCCAAAAAATTGGAACTAGTATTTTTAGTTCCTCTGATTGACCATTTTTGGTCTAGATTGACTGGAGTAAAAGTACAATATATAACTATATTAACTAGTAATGGTCCCTTAAGAGGCATAAGTTCAAACATGATCATTACTAGCAAAGGATGTAGTATTTAAGTTATAAGATGAAATAATCAAACAAATAAGATTTTATTTTTTATTTTTTAACAGAGAGAACGTTTGTAACACCAAAGAAAATTGAAACAGATAGTGGTGACCTCATGAGTGAGGACTCATATGTTTTATTTTTATAAACCGGTTATGGTTAGTCAAAAATTATTGTTAATTAAAATCAGATAGTCCAACATGAGCTTGTATGGAAGCCTGAATTCTGATGAAAAGATAAATAACTCCAAAGCAAAAAATTAATGAAGCAATTCCACAATAATTCCTTAAGAATCCACACTTTTAAAAACGGTCTTAGTAAAAAAAAAAGAAGTATTTTAGGATAAGATTTGAGGTACAAATTAATAGAATAGTCCCTAATTATTGTGAAAATTGTATTAGTCTGCATGTAACTGGTGAGGTTAAAATAATTAGTGGTTTGCTCTAGTTTACACATAACTTTAGGGTTTATAATAGAAGAAGGAGAACCTCTCTTGAAACTAAAACTTGTAAAAAAAAAAAAATAAATAAAAGAAGGTGTGATTTTCGATACTCAAAACAGGTAATTTTTAATTATAGTCCTAGAGCTCGTGCCCTCAATGTAACGGTTTTCCTGTAAGGCTAGAAATTATTTTAATGATGAGCTAGACCTGAATGGTAAGTACGGAAACCACGACCTGGCTGGTTTCAGCAGAGCATATCATAATCTGTTATTTTTTTAAAAGTGTAAACTTGATTTTTAAAGTACGTATTGAATTAAAAAATTGTCTGAAATATTTTCCCCACCATCATTTGACTCCTTTTAGCTGTATTAGTAGTCTCTTATAAAATGATTTCATTATATGGAAAAAGGAACCGTGCCTAACTTAAAACAGTTACAAACGTTGGTGGTTATCGATCCAATTCCAAATGTCATCCTCTGGTGTAAGATCTGTTTGCACTTTTAAGTCACTGTTCTGCCAGATATTTTATTAGTTTTACTTATGATTGAACACTTACAGGATGAGGTAAATATTTTATGTGAATTTCCATTCCCACAAGGATGTATACAGTATTATGTTAATATACGATATGCAATTGAGATCCAATGATAAATTATATTTTATAAGCATCCATATTTTTATTTGTTTTTTCTTCGAGACAGTAAATCTAATTTTGATGAGTCAGACGATTATTATGAAGAATTTATTAGTGAGCGGATGATTAATAGGTAGTCAGGATTCAGAGGATGAAAATTAATTTATTAACTTATGTTGATTATATATTAATCAATCAAATAGGTTTTATTCATGATATTTGTATCTAATCAATGTTATTAGCAGCACAGAGTTAAAAGTATGTCATATACTCGCTCTCACGTAGTACCTTTCCTCCCACTGAAACTATCCAAAACGCCTGTTAATAGACCCACTAGTTCTTTTTTCTTTTTTATTTTTTTGACTTTATATATTTATTCACACCTGTCAAATAATATTTGACAACCAGTGAATTTGCGGTACGAATTTAAAAGGCTTGAAAGGCATGAGAGGGAGCAGAACCCAGCGGCACCTCCAGTCTTTATTTTATTTTCTTATTTTAGTCAAGGAGGTCTCTCATCCAGCTCTTTTAGTCTTCTTTGTGTGTTGTCGGGAATATATGTTGTGGCCATGTTGTTTATTTGTGTATTAGGATGTCCATGTAGTTTTTCGTGGAATCGTTTGTAGTAGGTTTGTATTTGTTCTTTAACTGTTGCTATGCGTAGGTCAGTATGTAAAGTTATGTTGCTTACGTACCATGGGGCTTTTGTAATTGTCCTGAATGTTTTTGCCTGGAAGATTTGGAGTTTGTTGATATGTGTCTTTTTAGCTGTCCCGTATATCTGAGAAGCGTATGTCCAAATAGGTTTCAGTAAGTAAGTATAAGTGTTAATTTTTTGTTTAAGTTGTAGAGTTGAACGACTAGTTCTTAATCGATTAATTATATTATATTATATTATATATAATAGCACTAGTAACTTATATTATATATATATATATGGGGGATTTCCCGAGGATGCAGGTATTCTGTATTTAGGTGTAATATACTTATAAATGGATAAATGATTTGTATGATGTATATTAATGTAAATGTATATTATTGGTCTGAATGTATTAAATTGGAATAACAGGTGTTGAGATTTAGAACGTCTGATTTTTCGTTTATTGCGAGATTTTAAAATTTTTCTATGGTTATCATTTCTTTTAAAATTATTTTGCCCATGGTGAATAATTTTGGGGGGATCAAATTTAAAAGAATGTTTTGTTTGCCTGCGATGTGTGGTGAGAGCTGTTTGGTCAGGTTTATTCTGGTTTTATTTATAGGCGTGTAACTGTATTTATGTTGATAAACACGTCGTTTAAGATATTGTTCCGATGTACCGAAATAAGATTTACCACATCTCCACACGGTATTTCGTAAACAATATTAAACTGTAATTCTAACTTATATCTTTGGTTTTGGTGAATAATTTACCAATGGTGGAGGTATTTTTGAATGTGACAGTACAGTCAGTTTTATGATTCTTTGAGAGTGTTTTTCTGAGTCTTTCTGATAGTGTTTGTATGGAATAGTGTAATATATTTTATTGTTATTTTCATTTTGTTTCCGTCGAGTATTAGTTTGTTTTAAAAGATTACAAATGAGTCACTATAGTGCATGATTATGAGAACAATATATTCTCAAAACGTCACCAAAATAGTTTTTATTTATTGACTGAACCTCAAGAACCTTATTGAACATTTATAAATATATGTTTCAACTTTACAGAACAATGTTGATTTCTGCCCATACACTGCTGCACACCTATAGATTCACCTGAAGGTACTAGTACTCATTAAAATCGGCAGGATTTTTTTTTTTTTTTTTTTTTTTTTTTTTTTTTTTTTTTTTTTTTTTTTTTTTTTTTTTTTTACCAAAGAATTAAAATTTAAAGCAAACAAACAATGAAAAAAAATTTTTTTTTTTTCTTTCTTCTCATTTCTTTCATTACTGTAAAGGACGTAGTCGGTTGATTCCTGCTAGGTCGTGGTTTCTATACTTAACGTACTGGAATAATTTATATTTTGGGAAGACTGTTTCCCGGAGTTTGCATTAGCTCTCTATTACGAAAAAACGAGGAAATAAAAAATATAATAGCTCTTACCTGTTGAAACTTTATAACAAAATTTACAATTTTAAGCTTGCCGAACTATAATAGAGTAATAAAAAGAAAATGTACTTTGAGAGATTGTTTCACTTTGGGGCAGCCATTGGAAAGCAAATTAACTTTTCCTATACCATATTATTAAACAACTTGTACCCTTATTAAACAAACCTTTTTTCTGACCTGGATATACTCTTTGATGGATACTGTTGAATGTTGGAACAAATATAACACAGATGAGGTTTATCAATCAATAAAATAATACGTTCCTAAGGCGATAAATGTTTTATGTGTTGATTTCCTGTTATGTTATTAACGCTTGATGTACCCGTAAAAACAAGGGCTTAAAAATTTATATTAACTGATCCTTGATTCTGAATTAAACGAATATATACATTTATATTTATTCATAATGGATCAGCAGAGTTAATAAAAAAAATAAAATAAAATATGGAAATATCGCATATGAATGAATCTATATTGTTCTGGGTATATATATATATATATATATATATATATATATATATATATATATATATATATATATATATATATATATATATATATATCTCTTTCTACTATACATCATATATGAAAAAATTATAATTTTTTATAAATATTAATTGTAAATATAAACCGTTGCCTAAGCATTTGTTTTTCATTTTTACTATAATTGACTAATTAGGCTACTAATCCAAAAAGTCGGTGCGATCTTTCCCCTTGTAATTGATACTGGAAATATTTTACTCAGGCAGTGATTATTATTCGTTTTCAATTTTAAAAAATCTGCACTACTATACTCCGTAATGAAATTTGGATTAAGTACTTTAGTAAGAACGTACTATTACCAGTGAGTATAGAATAACATAGGGTTGATACGCTGATGGTAGAGGGTTGGTGGGGTAAGCTCCAAGCCCTTCACTGATTGGCTGTCCTTCTTCCCATAGCAAATTTAACCATAACCACTTTTCTTCCCCATTTTATGTTGTGTATTGATTTTTAGGTGATTTTATTTAACTCACTATTACATTCAACACATAGATAAAGGGATTATGGTTTAAAAGAAGCTATGAAAGGCACTACATATTAACTAATTTCACATTGTTTCATTATTAGGGACTAAGGCTTTTAATAGAAGTACAACAGAAAATTTATTTTTACTTACAATTGAGGTATCAATCCTGTGTGTCGCTAAAATAATTGCTAGAATTTAAAAAATAGAAAATACTATAATAAAAAAATAAATAAATGTCTAAGAGAACTATGCCTAATAAATAGTATCTACAAGCAAAAACAACCTAAAAAGAGTCATTTCTTAAGAGAAGAGGCCTTCAACATGAATTTAGTGTTAAAAATAGGAAAGCAATGACGAAAGTGAGAGTACTGGTACTAAAGCTAATTTATTTTATTCGCTTCTCTAATTTCGAAAAATCTTGTTGGAATTCCCTCTTTAATTCCATTTAAATATTTAACCGTTTCTCTATAAAATAAAATACTTTTTGGAGATTATTTGTAAATTCTACTGATCTTACATACTTATAAAAATGTATTATCTTACGTATTATCCTTCGAATAACTCTGTTCCATCTTTTATTTTTTCTTATTGCTTTGGTAGAACAACATACATACAGCACTTTAAGTGTGATATTAATGATTTTAGAAATAATAATTTAGATCGCCCAGATAAGTAAAAGTGACCTGTGCTCAGCTCTAAAACCAGTGAATCTGAACTTGTCTCTAGTTTTTCCAATAGTACAAATATTTTGAGTACAAGTAAGTATGTGAACAATTGATAAGTATAACTAGTAATAGGTTGTAAATATATAAGAAATTGTATTACACCCGAATGAGGTAGCTTAACAGTTTCTCTTCTGTTTAGTATTGGGTTGTTTCACATGAAATGTCCGATTTTATAATATTTGAAATACATAGAGGATTTTGCGAGTCTCTGTTGTTTACTTCCAAAGTTCACATATCATAATCAAGCAGTTACTAATCCTCTACTTTTCTTTTATATACATTAGCTTCCCAATCAATTACACACTGTTTAGTATACCTTCAAATATGAACATGGAAACACGCGATTTTCGTGTAATATTTTTTTATGAGTTTAAACTAGGTCGTTCGGCAGCTGGATTGCTTATGACAATCAGCGTCGGTCAGGGCAGTGGTTAGACATCGACGAAAGCCCAGGACAAATGCCAAAACCAAATTTGCACCCGAAAAAATTGATGGTTACAGTATGGTGGTCCATGGCTGGAATCATACATTATTCCTTTTTGCCTAGAGGTGAGACCATTACCTCTACAACCTACTGCAATGAAATTGGCCAAATGCACGAAAAATTATTGAAAAAACAACCTGGATTGGTAAATCGAAAGGGCCCTATACTCCTACAAGACAACGCTAGACCCCACGTTTCAAAACTTACCATGCATAAATTGAAAGAGCTGGGGTACGAAGTACTTCCGCACCCACCATATTCTCCCGACTTGTCTCCAACAGATTATTATCACCTTTTCAGGAATTTAGACAACTTCTGCAGAGGAAAATTTTTTGCAAATGATGCTGAAATCAAAAGTGCGTTTTCAGAATTTGTTTCACTTCAAAGCTCAGAGTTTTTCAAATCCGGGATAAAAAAGTTGTTACGTTGGGAAAAATGTGTAGAAAAAGAAGGTAAATACTTCGAATAAAATTATATTGTTTTTATATTGTATTTTTACTAAAATCCCTTTACCTTGAAAACGGACATTTCATGTGAAACAACCCAATACTTTGACATCTGACCTAGGAAGTATCCATACTTCACAGTATCAATACAGCTGCCATACCTCATCGAAGTTCGTCTATTTTATATAATTCCAGCGTTCCCCGTCGCGCCTCGCTCGCTCTCAAAAGTAATGAACTGATGAGTAATATTTTTTATAATAGTTTTATTTCTTAATTGATAAAAAGCTATTGACGTATTGACGTATGCAATTGAGTTTTATTTCTTCAATGATATTTTTACGCATAGCAGTAATTTTTAACCTGGCTAAAGTTGTTCTGATTAGGTGATTGAAAATTACATAAAAGTATAATGGGACATCCATTTTAATGATTGAGTAGGTAATCGAGATAGACAGAGACTATTGAAACTCTTGCATAAAATGTACTGTATTATCAGTGCTTATAAATAAAGGCCCATAAATCTCATTTTTACTCACAATATCAAAAAGCAAAGGATCAACGTTTTAAGTTGTTATAATTATATTCGGCAGAAATAATTAAATTGATTATCTGGTTGGATTGAAACTTCTAACCATACAGACTGGCCTCGTTTCTCCCACTCAACATTGTACATTTAAATTTAAATTATTGTAAATTTGACTACCGCTAAACCTTTTGTATTCTTTATAAGATGGTGTAGTTAAAATTTGGTACTACCTTAAACTCAATTGCGGAATGGAGAGCCACATATCGGTCGTTTTTTAAACTTCAAAGGGTTCCAAACGTCACATCACATACTTAAATATTTTTTCATTATTTAATATATTCATTTATTTTGATATCAACTTCAAGCTCTATATAACACCGTACCTCTAAAGTAGAATGGCACTCGCTACCAATTTTCAAACTTAAATGGTATCCTTATATGGATAACATATACTTATCCTTATAAATATGATTATTGCTAAACCATCTTGGAACTATAAAGATGATTTGATTAAAATTTGTTACCGACTGGTTTAGTAGTTTGTGATCACAAACTAAAAATGGATTGTCCTTTTATGTAAAAGTATAGATGATACTAGTACCGTAGTGCGTAGACTTCTAAAAAAGAGCAGCCAGCCTGATACAAATTAGAAAGGAACTCCTAACTTTTTCCTTGCGGGACTCCCGATCCAATGAGACCGGTTTCCTCATGGACCGGTCTGAGCTAATTACGGGTCCACACGACTCTACAGGAGCCCGGATCGTCGATGTTTCCATCTCACTATCCTACATCTTCCTCGTTAAAGTGTGTTTGGGATGCCTTCGTGTTCTTAATAGAGCTTCTGTTTTTACCTTAAAAAACAACCTACCAGGCTTAATAAAAATGAAAAATGAACACATTTAATAATTATGTTTTTCAATTATGACTAGGATCTTCTAAGTATTCGAGTCATATCTGAGCCACTCATAGTAAGTTTTTATAGTTTTTATCACGGGTCCGTAGTCTAATATTTAAAGGAGACTATTTATAATGTAATGAAATAAATAAATATTTATAGAATTAAAAATAAAAAAAATCTTGACTATTGATGTTTCGTTTCTAACACCTTAATTTTCAAATGGAGTATTTTCAGAAACATTTTTCTAACCTAGTAAACAGCTGTTTTAGAATTTATTCGTTTGAAATAAAATAATTTCTTTAGATTATACCCTAGTTCTCCATAAACAATGCAAGGAGGATAAACGATAGTTATGTACGTTATTTATAAATTTATTTAAATCCTAAGTAATGTGATCACTTCAGTCTCGCAAAGAAAAAGTGACAAAAAATATAGCGAGAACAATATTGGTGTTTTTTTCGTCATGTATAGTTTATGAGTAGTTACAACGTTTAAAATTCAGAATTATTGTTCTAAACTATCCATTTGACAATTGTAGTAAATCTAGATAGATTGTTATTTAATTGTTAATTGTAAGGAACGCCATTAGCAGAACACGATGAATAGCCTTTGGTAAAACATGAAGAGATCACACAGTAATAATGCAAGCCCTGCTTTTGTACCGTAAATATGTATATAAATTAATTTACGAGCATTAAAAAAAAAACAAATTGATAAGGTTAAGACACCATATTAACTTATTGAATAATTATGAAAAAATATTGCTCACAGAAACCAAAAAATGGAAATATTTGAACAGCCTGGGTATTCATATTTTACTTGAACCTTTCATTTTTTTTTTTTTTTAACACTATGCACACCTGCCACAGTGACAAATAAATAGTCGGCATTTGATAGAGCTTCGTTGCTTATAAATAAGTCTTTGTCGTTGAAACATTAACAATACCCGTACGGCATATGGATTAGGTATTATGGATTAGATATTATGGATTAGGTAATAGTATTAGATAGTAGCATTATGGATTAGTTAGTTGATACAGTCTCAAAACTCGATAAGCCAAAGCTCGTTAAATCGAAAAACTCGCTAAGTCGAAGTGAACCCCATTTTTCTATTACATTTATATAATGAATTGTATTGGTTTACTCGAACCAACAATCGATAACTCGAAGTAGAATTTTTTTCTACACAACTCCCGAGACTCCATAAGTCGAAGTTTCTTAGACCATGAACACGTATAAACCAGTTAATCTCTTACCTATCATCGCTTATCCTCAGTTCTGTTTCATTTTGGTGACAAGGTATATATTTAATGCGTTGATTGTGTTATTAGCTTTGGCTACTAGGAGTAGAACCTGATCCCATTGCAGCATCGCACACAATTCAGCGTATGATAGATCATCGCACCCCTACATGTATGCAGAAGAAAGTTACAGACTATTTTAAATTATGTATTTTATTAGGCTTTATTTGTATTAGTATCTCCGTTGCTGCTAATTTTCTTAACAGTTATCAAGTTTGCCCTCGAAATAGTTGACAACAACATATAAAAATAGGGGTGTATGTAGAGAAATGGTTAATTTGATTATAACAGATCATTATGCCTATAATGGGATATGTATTTCAGCTAATCTCTTGCCTATTAATATAAGAGGATAAATAGTTATTGAATGTGATCTTAAAACCTTATAAGCATAAGTTATATCCTGAAACAAATAAACCTTATAGGATTTTAAACCAAATATTTTTGTTTGTGGTAGCGTTCATTGTTAATCGGGTTTTACGCCCTCATACATTTCAAATTAGATCACTCTACGTGTCCCGCATAAAAGTGGTCTTTTCAAAATGTTACTAACCAGAGTGGGAAGATTGAAACTTATTCTATGGATTAGCTACGAAATAACCGTCTTCCCACACAGGTCTAAATCCAACCAGCATCCTTGGTTAAGTTCTATAGAAGCCAGAATTCTAAATGTTACTTCAATAACCTTTGTATGTGGTATCCACTTAAAGATTAAATGAGATGAAATACTCCACTATAGGCATTTACCTGATAGTACCTTGTTCGAAATAGTATCAACAATAAAATAAAAAAATTATAATTAGGCCAAATGATTTTCTGTTTTCATGGTGCGAATACAAAAAGAAAAACAAAATCCGCCTATATATATATATATATATACATTTTACAAAAAATATCAAAAAGTAAAGGATCGACATTTCAATTTGGTAATATATATATATATATATATATATAAATAACTATTTTACAATATTCGGGTTAGAGGTCCTTTATATTATTTATGGCTTTAGGACCGAAGTTCAACGTAGTAATTAATATTTCTTAACATATTTGTTATTAAAAAAAATTCCGCATTTTCTTTCCGATGTTGAATACATGATTCAAACGGTAGAAAAGGATGATAGTAAACAAAATGAACTCAGATTAAAAGTGGTCAATAGTATAACAAATTTATGCAATAAAGTGAAGAATAGTGGTAATAGAAAAAATCCCATTGATAGACAAATAGCAGCAACGAAACTATTTTATTAAACAATCCGGACGTATTAGTCACGCCATCGGATAAATGAGGGATGACTGTAGTAATACATCGGCAGAAATATTATGAAAAGATGGATCAAATAGTGCATAACAGCCTTCATTATAGGAAAATATCCGATCCTACACAGAAAAAAAAAAAATAAATAAAATAATAATGAAATGGCCAAAACTTTGTTAAATTTACAGACCATAAACTAAGACCAATATAATAAAATATATACCAACAACGCCTTGGCACCCAAAATTTATGGTCTTCCAAAAATAAATAAAACTAGCATCCCACTCAGACCCATAGTGTCATTTATAAATTCAGCAACTTTTGGATTATCTAAATTCATAGTGGGAATTTAAAACAAAGCAAAAACAGATAATGACTGGAATGTCAAAAATTCATTTCAATTTAAAACATTAAAAACATTCCGACGGATAATTAAAATAAAATAAAGGACCTATAACCCGAATATAATAAAATAGTTATTTATATAATTTCTAAGGGTCGACAAAATATAATTTTTGATATTGCACATATATATATATATATATATATATATATATATATATATATATATATATATATATATATATATATATATATATATCAAAACTATATTTTGTCGACCCTTAGAAACTATATAATTAACTGTTAAACAATAATCGGGTTTTTGGTCCTTTATATTTAACAATAAATATTAATTATCCATATACATATTTTATTTTTCTTCCTTCTCCTCTTTCCTTTCCTTTTGACGTTTCGACCCCTTATTTAATGGGGTCCTCATCAGAACAAGTGGTTCTGGATAATTAATATGTATTGTTAAATATAAAGGACCAAAAACCCGATTATTGTTAAACAGTTAATTATATATATATATATATATATATATATATATATATATATATATATATATATATATTTATTTTATTTATTTATTTATTATTATTATTATTTTTTTTTTAAATAATTTTATTGATTTCATCTGCTTGAGTTTTAATTTTAACCATAAAAGTATATGACAGTGTGGCGAAACTCGTTTCTGCCGCTAAACATTGTGCATTTAAATTGTATTATTGTAAATTTTATGATTGCTTAAACTTCCTAGAACTATGAAAAATGTTTTAGTTTAAATTTGCTACAGACGGGTCCAGTATTTTTACTATTTTAATGGTATCCGCTCTATTGCGGAGCGGTTCTAACCACATATTGGTCGATTTTAAAAATTTACTGGGATACATATGTCGCACCACATATTTAGAACTTTATAATTTTCTAATTGAATGTAAGTAAATTTTATTTTCAATTTTAATTTTCGTATAGCATTAAATATTTGTAATCTATAATATAGAATGGCGCTCGTCACCTATTATCGGTCAATTTTCGGACTCCAATATCCACATATTATCGATTTTTAATAACAAATCAGTGGATTTTACTACCACAAAACCTTCCTGGAACTATTAAGTTGATGAAGTTAAAATTGGGTACAGATTGGTTCAGTAGTTTTCGTGGTTAGTGATCACAAACGAAAATGGCTTGCTCTTTTATATAATAGTATAGATTATGGAGCAACTATTTAAATTTTCCTCGGTTTCATATGATTTGTGGGGTAGAGAATATTATGATTCATAGAACTACGAGTAATAATTTTCTATCTCCTTTATCTGTTTATTAATTTTAAAAAATTAATTTTTTAAAACTTAATATAATTAATATTTATATTTAATTAATAAATAAATCAAACTGATAGGTCGCTAATCTGTTGGCTGTTTAGTTTCACTGTAATTTGTGAATATTTTTACGGATATGCAATTAGTTCTTAGAATCGTGTTGTGCGTAGTTCTTAGGAACTTAAGGAATGTCCAAATCGTTTACTAGAGCCTTTTAGCAATAATCTTGTCTTTTAACTTTTCTTTTCAGAATTTATTTTTTATTTGGCCATCAATTCCTGATGGGTTGATAGTAGAAAAAGGTTATTAGTTTTAGGGGCACGCCTTGTGCCACGATTATAGTTATGATGATAAATATTATGATCTATAGACGATGTGCTGCGAAAACAGTAAAAAAAAAAAAAAAAAAAAAAAAAAAAAAAAGAACGAATAGAGTTCCGATTTTTCCCAAACTGAAAAGGAACTTGATGAGGGATCTTTTTGATAACATTTTAAAAAATAGTCTCTTCATGCCCTATGATCTTTAATCAAATTTAATAATATTCATTTCTATAATTGACAATTGATATTTTAAATTAAAAGTAAATAAATTAAATAAAATATTACATTTTAATTGCTGGAAAATGAAGGGTTTGGTGGATGAAGTGGTTACGCCAAATTTATTTGTTTATTTATTTTTTAAAGTACAATCTACGAGGGTCATTTAATAAGTTTTTTTTTTTAAAATTATTTATTAAAATTTACAACTGTATATACAATATAAAATATAATATATCAAGTAAATGTGATAAAATAGATAAAAATGACACGTCATTTGTTTTTAAAGCAACTACCCATTGGTAGCACTTATAAAGGTTCTATCTATATGATGAAGCACTATATTAGAAGGTCCCGAGGCCATCTTCTTTTCGAATGCGATCGGAGGGTTATCTGGAATGGAATGAGAAGAAAGTTGTGATACTAATGGATTTGAATGGTTGTGGAGTTTGCTATGAAAGGATTGATATCTGGCATTCAATGAGTAACGTGATAAATTACTACTGCTCAAAACCGGTTAATTCAATCAATGTTTCTTAATTTTTTATATAGTCCCCAGCAACTTATACACTTGTCCCACCTGACAACTAATTTTTAGTATGATCAGCCCGTATGTAGTCAGCTATAGTAATTTAGCTTTTAAAAGTAATATATCACATATATATTTTTCGTATAAATCGAAGGGGACCTATTTTGGGAATTTCAAAATCCGTTTTTAGGCATTTTGAAAAAACTCAAAATGCACAAAAAATATATTAAGTGATATATCAAATTGAAAAGAATGTCGCAAATTTGAGCTCTCTTGATCCAATAGTTTTTTAATGACGTAATTTTTAATATATTGAGAGAGGATCGAAAACAACAGTTTTTTGAGTTTTAAAAACTTATAACTCCAAAACCAAAAGTCAGAAAAATGTAGTATTTTACATTTTAGCTAATCTTGGTAGGTAAAAGTTCTTTATCAAAAAAATCATAGAAATCGGAAAGGTAAGGTCTAAATCTAATGTAGAATTGGTTGATTTGACATGGAATGACCCAATAGCAAGAGATATTTGTAGCCGGGAGAAAGGTTGTATACAGGGTGTCCCAGACATAGTGTTAAAAAAAAATGGGTAATACTGCAAACTAAACGGGGTAGAATGGCGCAAAAACGAGTGTCCTATCTCAATTTTTTGAGGAGATAAAATTTTTTTCGTTTTTATTTTTAAAATCTTACTTTTTTCTGAAAAATTACAGTTTTCTCTACTTTGTTTTAGCGTAGAAACTAAAACGATGATATTTTCTTAATCAGCATTAAATTTTCTAAAAGATGAAATAGGTCTAGTTAATTTATATTCATTTTTAAGTGGCCTTTTAACGCGCAAAACACAAAACATTTATTAAAACTTAAATTTTTAATATTTTTTGAAAACTCCTCACTCCTCACTGGAGAATCCTAGAAGCCGTCAATTTCTCAAAAACTGCAGAATTTAGTTAGCTTTTTATTGGTGTAACTCATGATACAATTGCACTTCACCTTTTGAGTCTAACAGACGTTTTTTTTGATGAAAAACACGCTAGAGAATAAATACTTGATTGCTCCACATACCTACTAGATTGAATAAATGTATTAGTTTTTTTATCACTTGTCCATATGCATGATGGATAAAGAGTTGTGAAGGTGGCAAGCCCTCCCTCCCCCCCCCCCCAAAAAAAAAAAAAAAACTTATTTATAGGGAGTTAAGGGGGGTTAACCAAATTCTTGCTGATTACCTAATGTTACATAAACGTACTTTTTTTTTAAATATAAAAAATAATAATTTAGGATTATTTGAAGATATTAAATACATAAACAGAAAAATAACATTTCAAAATGTGCCCTGCTATTACTCATTAGCCCAGACTGTGTTATCAAGCCCCGGATTTATTTAGTAAAGCTTTGTAAACAATTATAGTTCCACTCTGTGCAAAGGTCATAAGAAGTTATCCTCTTATTTTATGACTGCATCGACTGTCATTTACTCTTCAGCCATGGACTTCACCACAAGTGAGTACGCAGATATGGTTTTCGTCTACGGGTTCTGCAATGGCAATGCGCTAGCAGCTCAGAGGGAGTATGAGAACCGATACCCAAATCGTCGGGTTCCAAGCCCTGCCGTTTTCAGCAGGACATTCCGGCGGCTTTCAGAAACCGGATCAGTCATAAAACCACGACGTGAGGTTGGGCCTCAATTAAGGGATGTAGACATAGAAAAACATTTCATCAGTGAAGTAGAGGAATCCCCCACTACCAGTGTCCGCCAAGTTGCCTCTCATACGGGAGTTAGTAAAAGTTTAGTTTGGCGCGTTTTAAAAAAAGAGAAGTTACACCCCTTTCATTTTTCCAAAGTACAGGACCTACTGGAGACCGATTACCCACAGAGAGTTCAATTTTGTCGATGGCTCCTTAACTCCGATATAGAGCAATATCATTTTTTTAAAAAAAATCTTTGGACTGATGAGTCTACTTTTGTGAGGCAAGGAATTTATAACACACACAATTCCCATTACTAGGCTACTCAGAACCCTCACGTCTGCCAATCGAGCTCATTCTAGCATCGGTTTTTCTGCAACGTATGGGTCGGTGTTGTTGGTGACATAATGCTGGGGCCTTATTTTTTTTAAGGGAATTTAAATGGTCAAGCCTACCTAAATTTCCTGCAAACTGATCTGCAGGTCCTTCTGGAAGAAGTGGATCCAGAAGTCAGAAGAGAAATTGTCTTCCAGCATGACGGAGCTCCACCGCACTACACCACCGCAGTGAAGAATTGGCTTAATGACACATATCGCATTTGGATAGGTCGCGGAGGCGTGGTATCCTGGCCGCCTAGGTCCCCGGATCTCACCCCCCTTGATTTTTTCGTTTGGGGTGCCTTGAAGGAAGAGGTGTACAAAACGCCAATTACATGTGTGGCGGAACTACGAGCAAAGATACTTGAGGCTGCTGAAGTAGTAAAAGCCAAGTTGTCATTAAATGTCAGTGTTGGGGCAATGAGGAAGCGCGCTAGAGCCTGCATCCGAAGTAATGGAGGACATTTTGAACACGCGCTGCAATAATCCATTTTAATATGTTTCACCAATAATAATAATCCTCGCTATTTTTTTTTTTATCTTTAACATTTATTATGTAAAATTTTTCAAATTTTAGTTGATGAGAGAAAAAAATTTAATTTATTTTAAAGAAAGTATTTTTTAAATTTAAACTAAGGAGTTTTTTTATTTTTTATTTTAGATTATTATCACCCTTTTTACATTATTTAGAATTCATACATTGTTCTTTCTAGTCTTAAAAAAAATGAAGTTCAGAAAGAGAAAAGTTCTATTAATTTAGACTAGTGAGTTTACATCTGACCACGCAAGAAGGACAATTTTCTTTATCCTCATTTTTACATCTAATAATATTTAATTACATCTAAGGCCCAATAGGTATTTAATTAGTATTTAATTTCTACAAATAATCCTAAATTATTATTTTTTATATTAAAAAAAAAGTACGTTTATGTAACATTAGGTAATCAGCAAGAATTTGGTTAACCCCCCCCCTTAACTCCCTATAAATAAGTTTTTTTTTTTTTTTTTTTTGGGGGGGGGGGGGGAGGGAGGGCTTGCCACCTTCACAACTCTTTATCCATCATGCATATGGACAAGTGATAAAAACTAATACATTTATTCAATCTAGTAGGTATGTGGAGCAATCAAGTATTTATTCTCTAGCGTGTTTTTCATCAAAAAAACGTCTGTTAGACTCAAAAGGTGAAGTGCAATTGTATCATGAGTTACACCAATAAAAAGCTAACTAAATTCTGCAGTTTTTGAGAAATTTGACGGCTTCTAGGATTCTCCAGTGAGGAGTGAGGAATTTTCAAAAAATATTAAAAATTTAAGTTTTAATAAATGTTTTGTGTTTTGCGCGTTAAAAGGCCACTTAAAAATGAATATAAATTAACTAGACCTATTTCATCTTTTAGAAAATTTAATGCTGATTAAGAAAATATCATCGTTTTAGTTTCTACGCTAAAACAAAGTAGAGAAAACTGTAATTTTTCAGAAAAAAGTAAGATTTTAAAAATAAAAACGAAAAAAATTCTATCTCCTCAAAAAATTGAGATAGGACACTCGTTTTTGCGCCATTCTACCCCGTTTAGTTTGCAGTATTACCCATTTTTTTTTTTTACACTATGTCTGGGACACCCTGTATAGTAGGCTATTAATAACTTGTAATACTTCTACCAGCATTGAGTTAATATTAAGATTTGAATTATAAAAACAATGGTGTAGTTTTTATTTTTTTTTATTTCTTTTAATTTACATTAGTAAAACTTAAGAATAGCACATCAAACAACTGTTGCGATCAGTTTAGCTATCATACTTACAGATTTAGAAATAATGACTTTTTTGTTTCATAGTTAATCAACATACAAATGATATTCTCTTTTGTAAAATTTCATCTAATTTCCTTATGGCAAGAAGGAACGATAAGAGAGATCTTCAAAATAACAGCGCTATCCAATAAAAATAAAATTCATAATTTCTTATTTTTTGAAGAAGATATAAATTGTTTTAGAGAATTCAGTCAAACAGGCTGAACAACTTTCCTAAATTATTTTTCCTTCAATGAGATGACGCAGTCTAGTTGGTCTTCATGGATCTGATTTAAATTCAAAAATTCTCCTGAAACCCATAATAGGAATTGGGGTGAAATTATGATTAGGTTAAATCTCCATGAAATAACTATTCCCAAATGCTATAAATATGACTAAAGAACGTCAACAGATAATCCACAGCCCCCACCCCCTACCCCAAGTTCCTTCAGTGTTTTGTCTGCCTTTGTGAATAAAACATGAATATCTCATGCATGTTGCAAGTGGCGGGCAACCGACCAAGACATGCTAACAGCCCAATATGTTCCAGACCTCACTGGTTCCATCCTAAAATATATTTATAAATAGGTAATTCTCCTTTATTTGAATTCTACAACAATATGTTTGATCTTCTACTACTTTTCAACAATTCGACTTTTAAATTATTCTGAAGATATTTAGGATATATATTCTTCTTTTTTTATTTTTATTCTTACGCAACTATGTTTAATAGGGTGCATTAAGGTATACGATTTTTTTTTTCTTCTTTTCCTTATTTAGTCTCCCATATAAGGATAGTGTTTTTATGTTTATGCATACCGCATGCCTTAAATGCGTACAATATATATGATCAAGAAAGTACAACCATTAGGAAACTTGGTTGTTTAAATAATATGTTAGAAAAACTAAAGAAATAAAAAATTAAATAAAACAAATAAAAACGAATAGCAAAAATAAATAAACTATACAAAGTCAAACACAAATTGCCTATGCTACCCATTAACTCATTTGTCAAAGTCTATTTTTCGCATAAATTAAAGTAAACAAATCTGTCTTAAATTTAGAAAATAATGTTGGTTCTGTCTATGACTACGTCCCAACTTTGAGAATTTTTGTTTCGTTCTAATAAAAATGATAACAATATACTTTACGTCCCCAACAAAAAAATGTATAAATTTTTTTAATTTCATCACAACCTCTCCTACCTTGACAACCATCAAATATGACCGGTAGGTCATACTTCAGAGTTGGTCTTATAAAAAATTTTAATGAAATTAACTAAAGTGAAAAAAAAAAAAAAACAATTAATAAGAAATCATTGTTATATAATCTTCCACAAAGAACACAAATCTCCATGGCGACTAAATCTAAATTATTTACGTATACTGTCAATTTTCGATGTGTCGAACTTCGATAAGCATAATTCTTAAATAAGTCAAAAAAATCTATAGTCGCAAGGACATTACACCTAAATTTCGTATCAATAACTCGATTCAGGCAAAAAACGTGAAAATTATCTCAATAAGTCGAATGATAACCTCGATAAGTCGTTGTTTCATAAGCCGAACTTTTTATAAGAGACCCTTGAAGATCGATTAATCGAAAGTTGACTGTATGAACAAAAATACACTCACTGACCACTAACATAATTTTTAGAAAAAAAAAAAAAAAAAACCGACTTCAATATTAAACTTAAATGTACAAACTTAAACTAAAAAGTAAAAAATAATATTTTGATTAATTCGATACAAAGAGAATTGAATGACAATCAACGAAATCATCGATATTTATAAACCTATTCACAATTTATGATCAATTTTTGGAGTCGGTGCGAAAAAAAATATTAATTGTCATAATCCCTCTCACTATTTCATTACCGACTCGTGTCATTCGAAAGTATTAAATTTGTACATGTAGGTTTAATTTGGAATTTTTTTTTTCCTAATATATTATTTTTATTTTTACATAGAGTTTAAATTATTATTTCATTTTGTTTATTCGGTAAAAATACATCTCATTTATAAAATTTGTTTTCCTTTTTTTTTTAATGATTTATTTTTATTAGTTTTAAGAATTTATGTTATATTTATACTTCATATTGTTAAAGCTAACCTCGGACCCCTTGGAAGCCTCATTGTTATATTCCAATTAAAGTTTGGCCGAACACCTGGAGCCTGCGGTCCCTAAATTTACAGCGGCCCCCTCAATTTGAACTAAAGGACGGTAAGGGGTGTGGGGCGGGGCAGACAAATGCCGTGGCCTGCCGTGGACCAGACCATTCTTCACTGTTCCACTGCCCGGCATTAATTCTCTGTTAGTGCCTTGATCAATCCTCAGCACTGACTGATCGGTCAGATTCAAGTCCACTCCTCCAGCTTCAGTACGCTCTACAGCTGTCAGTAGTCGCTATTCTTCCACTTGGTAGGAAGGCAACCTCAATCTTATACTCTTATATACTACCTGATATAGTCACAACTAAGGATGGGTATGGATAAACAATACATCAAAAATATTGAAAATGACAATATATATCAGAAGATAAAAAATATATAAAATTTATATTAAGAAAACATCAAATAAACCTTTAGTTCCAATTGAATCTTTATCTTGACAGCTTATAAATTTATTTCTACTTGTAGCTTGCCAATTGGTTAAAGTGTACATTCGCATAACGCGATGCTCAGTGACTACGCCTATTCCCAACACGCAACAGCAATTCTTGCTGCTCACGCAACCTGACTGTCGTTAGAGCAGTTTACTGCGCAGGTCCCATCTAGGCCAATGGTCTTTCCTCAAGAGTATGTCATTTCTTATTGAGACTATTTCTTTCTATTATAATTTATATCACTCCGTTGAGGTTTCTACAATATTTCATACACAGCGGTACGTTTGGTATATCATAAGGGTATCAACATCAAATTTTACAACATACTTCCTTCACTGTCAAACCCTCTTTTCTCTTCCTTAAATCCTCCTTCAAAGCCAACCAAATGGAATGAAAGGACAAATTCCCGTTTTGAAACTCTCTTCTAATTTATGTTTAATTATTTATTTATTTTATTTTTTTATCTCTATTTTATTATTTATCCCTCTTTATTTCGTTTTCCTTTGTTAATTTTAGTGTAACATCGCTATAAGATGATATTTTGTAAAACTATATTTAGATACATTATATTTTGAATGATAAATTATCAATGTACGGTTTTTTTTTTTTTTTTTTTTTTTTTTTTTTTTTTTTTTTTTTTTTTTTTTTTTTTTTTTTTTTTTTTTTTTTTTTTTTTTTTTTAATATAGATGTTTTGAAGTAAAAAAAAAAAAATAGTTAAGGTGTTTGTACGCATTGAATACAGACAAGATCGCATATATTTAAGAGGTGCAATACGTAATAAAAAATGTTAGAAAATAAAGTGCATTCAGCATTTTATGGTCTCACATTTTAAACCATTTTTGTATTTAAATCATTTGTTTGATAGAAAAGCAGTCATGATTTTTTTTCTTTCATTTTCTTTAAAAGCTATGTTCTTTATTTACAAAGCTTAAGACTTTTCTATATTTCAGCCAGTGCAAAATTTTCAATAAAATATATTTCAGATTTTTGTAAATAGATAATTTATGTGGAGAAGTGTTAGGTAGCAAAACTGTAAAAAGGGTTATGAATAAGATGAGGGGTTAATGCACAAAGTTATAAACATAAATTACTCAAAATTGTGGTTTGTTACATTACCCCTTTGACAGGTTGTGTATGGGAGGCTACATTATTTTATTTTTAAGTTTACAGTGCAGAATGTTCTTTATTGTATATTTTAGATTGTAGTAAATGGATGTATGTATTAGGTCAGTTGTTCTTACTCAACAAATCTTTTTTTTTTTTTTAACAATAAAAATTCACAATATTAATTGGAAAATAAATGTAAACATAGAAAACTACCTTATTTTGTACTAATTTCTTTAAAAAAAAGCAATGACAAAAATTTAATAAATATCAAAGTTCACAATAGAGATAATTATGAAGAAATATCTGGGAGTTATTCGCTTCTCATTGTCCATCTTAAGAGATCAATGGATTACAAAATATTTTATCCAGGGAAGTTCGTTTTTTCTACTCTTTTTTTGATAATTTTTTTATTTAATATTCAAATCAGTAATGGGTTCCGGCCGCCGTATACCATATGGTGCACCATAAGGCACCCAAACCTGTGGAACAACCATACATTCTATCCACTTAGCAGCTTAACAATATAATGGCTGAAACATATTATATTTTCTTTTATAAGACCTATTATTCCCCTTTAAAGCCTGAAAAGAATATTATAATAATAGGATACAGTAACGCATTAGGGATATAATTCCTCCTAATAGGATAGTGTGTAGAATGGCATGTAAATGAAGACAGATTATTTTAGTATAACTATATACTGTAAATACTAATTCAACTATACTTATACGACCATTTTAAACTGATTTTGGATCTAGTCATTTTGTCAATGCTTCACCATCGATCTCTTTTAAGACATTTTTAATATGCAAATGGATTTCAATTTTACAAAGTAAAAGCATTATGTTAAAGGTTACTCTCACACCCGAGATGAAAATTATCAAATAAATTTCCGAAAGTCATTTCCTCGATGCTGCCTTTATAAAATCCAATTAAGGAGAATGAAACAAACCCTTATCACCACAAAATATAGTAAAGCCTCTGAGCCTCAAGCTCAAACCCTGTCTTCGTTGGCTCGCACCACAATACATGTATTAATAAATAAATATCTTATATACACACACACAATTATTTATTTATTTTTTTAATAATGAATTTTAATTGTATACTTAATTTTACTTTTAATGAATAGATTTAATAAAATTCGAAATATTATTTAACATAAACTGCACAAATGTAGTTTAAGAATTGCAATAAGAAATATGAAAACAAAAAATGCAACAAAAGTTCAACAGCGGGTAAGACTGGGGCGAGGCTCTAGAACCCGAGTTCAAGTCCAGCTGTAGGCAGGAAATTTATTTTCTGTAAATTGGCCGTGGCTCGAATGCGAAGGAATACAGACACAATCTGGTGCTCACCCAGCATCTATAAAGGGAGTAACCTTAATTGGCGAAAATCCTGGCGGTTGAGCGTGTTCCGTTCAAATCTTCCAAACCCGTTGACCTTCACGGATTATGTGATTTAAATTTTTTTTAGGAAACTCTATGATTTGTCAAAAGTAAATTTGTCCAAAAACATTTGAAATAGTGAGAGAGGTACTGGATGTTGTATATTTTTTTATTATTTATTTATTTTATTTCCAGATCGGCCTGGTAAGCCTTACATGGATGGTTTAACAATATTAATAATGATTTAACAATAGTGGAAGGAAGGGTATAGTCTCGTGCAAGAGACACCTATAACAGATAAGTTTTCTAATCATTTTTGAATAATTGTAACTTTCGAGGCAGTACATAGTAACAAAAAAAATAATAATAATAATAATATTAATAATAATTAACAAATATATACAGTAAATGAAGTAAATAAATAAATGAATAAATAAATGAGTAAAGTAAATGAAGTAAATAAATAAAGAAGAAAGAAAAAAAATAAAAATATTAATATACGGCGATATCAGTTACTTAACAAAAAAGTAATAATAATAATAATAAAAAAAAAAAAGAAAAAAAAAATTATAAGAGAATAATAATAAAGACAAATCTTTTTTTTTTTTTTTTATTTATTAGAATAATTACAAGCTGCCTCACTCAAGGGCAATGAGTAATATTGATGACAGAGACTCATTCACACAATATGTACAATGACAAGAAAATTAAAATAAACAGCTTTTAAAAATACAAGAAATAAAAAAAAAAAAATAAAAATAAATAAAATATATATATATATATATATATATATATATATATATATATATATATATATATATATATATATATATATATATATATATATATATATACAAGAAATAACATAAAATAAGCAAGATATAAAAATAGAATAAAATAAATGATAATATAAAATAGGCGATGACTTTTGTAACCAATAAATAAAAAATAAAAATAAAAATAAGAAGAAAAGAAAAACAATCATAACGACATTCTTACTCTATATACAAATTTACAAACATTCCAGGGAGCACCCTGATCCAAGCTCGCCCCCCTTAAGGAGGGGAAGCCGGGAACAGAGAGTTCCCAGCGCTGTTCTATCAGCTGCGTCACTAGTAAATTCCAGTGGAGGCTGAGGGAGAGCGCTATGGTACAGTCACGCAGGACTGTTGCGTGGAGAAGCTGGCCATTGCCAGAACTCCAATATTAAATATTTACAATAGGTCTCGGGGCCATTGCCTTTTTAATCTGCGAGGTGGGTTATAAGGATGTGTTGAATTGGATAATGAATGAGCCAGAGGGTTGGGATTGTTGGAAAGATTTGGAGAATTTAAAGGGTATAAGGTCAAGGACAAAAGGCATATTCAGATCATTATGAAGGGTTTTGTTGTGGAGACATAATATGGAGCATTTACGATAGTTCGAAGGACTTTGGATTGAAAGGATTGAATGCGTTTGATATTCGATTATTTGCTGTCCCCCACAGTTCAAGTCCATAGGTCCAAATAGGTTTAATGATGGTTTTGTATATGAGGAGTTTGTTTCAGTGGAGAGCTGGGATGTCCTATTTAGCAGTCTGTACAACTGGCTGAAGCGTCTGTTAAGTTCTTTGCCTTTTAAGTCTAGTGTGAGGGTTCCAAGTAAGTCTTTTGTCTAAGTGGAAGCCAAGATACCGTACTGTGTCAGATATAGATAATGGAATATTATTGATATAAACAGGAGGGCAGGGCGTGCGGCGGAGGGTAAAAGTTACGTGGGTACATTTCGATTCATTAACTTTGATCCTCCAGCTGTTACACCAGTCTTCAATCAGTGATAAGTGGGTTTGGAGATTATAGGAAGCTATTAAGGGATCTGGATGGGATGAAAGGATCGCAGTGCCATCGGCAAATGTTGCTAGGAAAGTGTCAGGAGTAGTAGGGATATTTGCAGCGTAGAGGATATATAGGACTGGACCAAGAACGCTACCTTGTGGAACTCCTGCCTCAATTGGATAGCAGTGAGAGTATTCCATTCCGCAGCGAACTCGAAAGGAACGGTTAGTGAGGTAAGATCGAAGGACTAGGAAAAGTGATTGAGGTAAAAAGGTTTTGAGTTTGAAAAGCAAACCGGCATGCCATACCCGGTCAAAAGCTTGCGCTATGTCCAGAAATGCGCCGGAGCAGTGTTCTTTGCTTTCAAGTGCAGAGGACATATGGTCTACAACTCTAAGACCTTGTTGGACCGTGGAATGCTTAGAACGGAATCCAAACTGGTGTGAGGGAATATTTTGGGATTCAAGGATGGGTAGAATGCGCTGGAGAAGGAGTTTTTCAAAATTTTTTGAAAGGATTGGAAGAAGGCTGATCGGTCTGTATGATGATGGATTGTTGGATGGTTTGCCCGGTTTCTGGAAAAGGATAATGATGGAATGTTTCCATTGTAAAGGGAAATAGGTTGTTCGGAGAATGCAATTATACAGGTAGGTAAGAAATATGACTGCTTTATTGGGAAGTTGCCTGAGGATCTGTGAGGTAAGGAGATCATATCCGGGGGATTTACGGGATGTTAATTTTCTGAAAAGGAATTTGACCTCAGAGGGGTTAATTGCCTTAGGAGATAAGGATAAAGGAATCGGTGAATCAAGGAATTCATGGACCGTTGTTGTGTGGGTGGGGTTAGAATCAGGATGAGGAACAAATATGCTAGAGAGGTGCTGGGCAAGTTCTTCTGATCTGTCCTCATCAGAAGCCGCCCATGAACCATCTTCTCGCCGGAGGGGATGGGTGGTGGTTTGATATTTTAGGATTTTTTTTAGTGGTGGTCCAAAGGGAGTTATCTGAAGAAGAGAGTGAAGAAAGATAGGAATTATAGGATCTGGATCTAAAGGTAGCCATATTTTTTTTAAAGGAGTTTGGTAAGGAAATAATAGGATTTCCGATCATCTGGATGCCTGGTTCTTTGCCAAATAGCTCTGGCATGGCGTTTATATTGGATAAGGTCCAGTAGATTTTGGGGTAAAGGATTGTTCTTTCGAACTTTGGGAGGGGAACGAGGGGAGGATGTAGCCCAGGCTGCTTGCTGGATCGTGGTTGTGAAGGAATTAGTAGCATTGCCAAGGTCCTGGGAGGTTTTTAAGGATACTCTGATGTCTATAGTGTCGGCTATTATTTGTCGGAAAAGATACCAGTCTACTGGCCCTCTTATAAATGAGGGAGGAGGAGGTTTTGGGATTGGAGTGACGGAAAGGGTTAGAATTAGAGGACTGTGATCGGAGGAAAGTTCATCCAGGCGTTCTATGGAGTAATGAAGAGGTCCTAAGCCTGAATGAATGGAGAAGACAAGAAGGTCAGGATTTCGGTTAGGATCTGTGGGCCAATAGGTAGGAGTGCCGGGAGAAATAAAGGACCTTCGGGAATTAAGTGCAGACTGCAATGCTCGCCCACGGGAGTTGGTGGTTCTTGAACCCCATTGCTGGTGCTTAGCATTGAAGTCAGCACCAAGGAGAAAGCGTTGACCTAAGGAATTAAAAAATGAGTGGAACTGGGATGTGGAAATTGGTTTATTTGGGGGGCAATAGGCCGCTACAATCGTGAATGGAAAGGAGAAGGTTTTCATAACAACTGCTGTGGGTTGTAGGAATTCATTTGCTGGTAAAGGGAATACGTGGTGAGAAAGGGAATGGTGAATGATGACAGCAGTTCCGGCATGGGCTCTACCGTCAGAGTGGTCTGTTCGGTAAGTTTGATATTGTGATATATTGAAGCGTGGTTTACTGGTCAGTCTAGTTTCTGTAATTAAAGCTACATCGATTTCTTTCTCATGCAGCAAGGATGTTAGTTCGTCGGTGTGGTTACGAATACCATTCGCATTCCAAAGGAGAATGGATAAGGGTTTTGTGTGAGGCATTTAAGGGTTTTTTTGGAGAGGGATAAGCAGAGGAATAACATTTGTAAGGAGTGATATCAGTGGAGTAATAACAGTTTTTAGTTCTGTTAAAAAGGAGTTAAATAAAGATGTGAGATCTGAGGTAATTGTCGGAAGTTAGGTAAGGTGGATAAATAAATGCTTTTTAACAAAAAGCGTTTATTAAAATGTACAGAATTACAGGGTTACATCGTGTATGACTGAAATGGACGAAGAACAATCTGTAAGAGGTTACTAGACTATTTATACAATAAGAATTCGTCGTCAGCACTTCCTCCTCATTAGGTCAGTGGCTACAGATGGCCTTCCTGTTTAGATTTCATAAGTCGTTTACATAACTCGCCCCCCCCCCTGAGATTGAGGCGTCCTCGGCGAAGTAAGCAGGAGTTCTGGTAGGTTGAATTTGATGGCGTGGTTTCTGGCTGTTTACATCTTAAAGTACAAAATGCTATAATGGTGAATCTATTATTGTACAATATACATATATATATATATATATATGTATATATATATATATATATATATATATATATATATAATAAAGAAAACTAAAACTATTATTAGTACGGAATAAGCAATTGAGAAATGGTCTACAATATTTTAATCTACTAATATACTTAACATAATTTTAATTACATAATTAATCTGAGGGCAACAAAATTTTACATTGTAAAGGGGTAAAAAAAAATTTTTTTTTTTTTTTTTTTCGAATATAATAATAAAGTTAACCTAGGGTGTACAATAAATGTTTATGTTTAAAATCCTAATAATGATACTGAATATTAAGAACTAATAACTATAGATTATACTTAAGAACTAGGGGTAAATATTTTACAAACTTTATAATTCCTTATCTTCTAAAAGTTCATTTTTACATTTATTATCTATTCTAGAGTTATTTATACAATTATAATTGAATGAATGAATGAAAAATTACTGTTTTTAGAAAATACATTTTTCAATTACACGGGGTTTTATAGAAATAATAGTTAATAAACATAATAATTTAATTTAAACAAATTAAACATAATTAATAGTAAAACATAATTAATAGTGTTTTGTTATCTTAATAAACATCATCAACATACTTCGTAAACATAATTATTAGTACTTAATAAACACAATTGATAGTGTTTTGTTATCTTAATAAACATAATCAACATACGTTGTAAACATAATTAATAATACTTTGTTAGGGTAAAAGAAAAAAAAAACAAATAAAAATAAAACATTATTGACGTCTTTTTGACATAATATGAATTTGCACCAGAAATATTATAAAGAAATATATTAGAAATATAAATAAACACAAAGATATAAACATCTGAATCGACACAAACAAACATTTTTACAACTGCTAATATAAAAAAAAAAAGCAAATAAAGAATAAACAGTGTGCGGTCAGTTACAGGCATTAATAGATCTGTTGCTTAAATCCCGATTGTTTACTCACAGAGTATTTACTACAGCTGTCTTGTCACGAGAAGTCAGTGTCACTCTGTTCTCGCCTCTTGGAGGATGCTTCCACCTATTCTTCTGCCAAAAGATGTTTTCTCGATGTTCTTTCTTGTTAATGAGTTTTGAGGGAATGTCTTGCTTGTATAAGAAATGGAATGAGTGCTTTTCTTTTTATCTCTCATTGCCTTGCTGAAATCCTGAGAAATTTTTGTTGTACTTCCTTTCAATAAGAAACTTGATTTCAAGATTTTCTGTTTGATTTTTAGAGTCTTAAATTTTACCAACATTGATTTGTTGTTTCTTAAAAATTATTGAAAATTAAGATGCAATCACCAGTGAACAACTCCTCATATCTTAATACCATGGTAGGAAATACAAGAGAGGTAACAAATTAATTAGCCTTTGTTTCAAAGGTGGGAGAGGATAAAGGAATTTGGACAACATATAAAATAAAATGAAATAGTCTTTATGAAGGAAACAGTGTATTCTGCCTAGTTGCCGTAAGACTTCTGTATGTTAGGATATTAGTTTAATATTAAGTTTAATATTAAAGATGACATGATCGTCGGAAAATGAGAAAATACTTGAGTGAATAATGTTGAGTTTACAGAATTCAGGCTAGTGTCTATATTGTTAATTTTATTATACAGTAGCATAAGGTTCCTGAACAAAAATGAGTATTGTTGGTTTATTTCTACAGAATCGGAGTCTATTCTATTCAAGAGATTTTGGAAATATTGTTTTATTTTCTCATTATTAACTGGAATAATTCTTATATCATTATTAAATTCGTTAATTAAATTTTTTATTTATTGATATTTGGTTATTTATGTTATGTTCTAAAGAAAGTTCATTCGATTGAACTTTGCTTAGAATTTCATCATATTTAGTCTTGTCATCAGCATCCATATTTCTAGTTAGCCAAAAAATAGCTGAGCCTAGACCATTGATTAAACCTCTACTCGGAATTTGTTCAGGCTGAGATGTTCGAATTTCGACTGGGTGTATTTTGTCTTGAATATTTGGGTTTGTTTTTTTATTGTATGTCGTTTTAAGGTAGGGTTCATCAGAAATTGGGGGTTCAGGTTCACGATTTTCATTGAGCCTGTCAGTGCGTTCTTGTTTCTTCTTGTCTATTTCATTTTTATTGACCTTATGGATGATCTGTAATTCCTTTAAATAGTTATTAGCTAGTTCTTCTGTTACGAAGGCGTCTTTTAATTCTTCTGAATATGGACTTTGAAAACTACCAAAGGTGATTTCCATTGGAGTCAGTTTTAAGTTTGAACAGATTGAATTATTAAATGCTATAAGAACGAGTTTCATGCTCTCTTCTAGAGATATGTTTTTTATTCTCTAGCTGTATAGCATTCAACAATTCGATAAGTGTTGAATGTGATCTTTCCAACACACCTTGTGAGTCAGAGTGACCAGGGATAACGTAGTATGGCTGTATTTCATATAATTTTAAAAAGTTTTGCAGGCTATTATTATTATTATTCTCTACCATTGTCCATCTGCGCTATTTTTGGCAGTGGAAAAAGAGCAAAATAACTACTTAATGCGCTTTGAATTTCTATCTGGTTGAGACTTTTAAGGGGATATGCAATTAATTTTTTTTGAAAATGAATCGATAAGGGTTAAAAATTTGTTATTATTATAAAAGAAAATATCAAGATGAATTTTTTCAAACAGTTTTTTTAGGGGTAGGAACTACTTATATTCTACTTTAACAGGATTTCTTTCGTATTTGACTTGCTGGCAAACGGGACATTTATTAATGTAATCAGTAATATTCCTGAACATACCGGGACAATAATATCTTCTCCCAATGTGTGCATAAGATTCAGTAATACCTCTATGATAAGTTTTACCGGCGTGGTAATTTGAAATTGTTTCTTTTTGTTCTGTTGGGTAGAAATATCTAAATTAAGTTTTTTATATTCTTTTAATTTAATATTATGAAAATCATTTCTTATTATTTTAATGAAATTTTCTAACATAGTTTTATATTTACTTTCTAATATTCCTTCCTTTCTACAAAATATTCCATAAGTTGTTTGAGGTTTGAGGAATTGGATACAATACGTTTTCATTTGAATGGTGTTACTCGGATTAGAAAAAAAAAATGTGATCCGATTTTTACTAAAGATTTTTTTTGTAATAACTATATAATAATAAATTTATAATTTTACTAATAATATAATTTTTGCAATATAAAACTAATAATAATATTTTTATTTTTAAATAATATTAAATTTATAACTTTCTAATAAACATAATAATTTTATGTTATAATAAATTAGTACTACTTAGTATATTTTTATTATTTCAGGAAATAGCGAAAATATATTTATTATATTATTTTTTTCTCTTCCTAATTCATATGGCTAGTGCGTAATAATTTTTTTTGGAATTTCCTTTACTATCTCGGCATAGTCCCAGTGACAACAACAGGTCACTGGACTAGCTGAGTAGATGCATTTCCTTTGCTATCTCGGCAGAGTCACTGGGACAAAAGGTCACTGGACTTGCTGAGTAGGTAAATTCCACTTTATTTACGTCTATAAACTGAGGATGAATAGTCATCAGTTCTGTGGCGTAAGCTACACATCGAGCTTTATCATTTTCTATATCTACTAATTTTATTTTTATTTTTATATTATTATACTTTTATTTTTATTCATCAATAAAAATCTTATTTTCTATATTAAGGGGTTTTATTATTATTTATAATAATCAATCCCTTCTTTAATTCTTTATTTATTATTATCAAAACTATCACTTCAATATCTAATAAATAACATAAAATGTTTAAAACGTATTATACAGGACCATTATCTGTCTAAACTTAAAAAAAGAAAAACGTTTTTTTTTAAATTTTCATTTTATCAACTTAATTCTTTTAATAAAATACCTTTTGATACAATATAATTAATCTTAAATTTATTTGATCCTTTCAATCATTTCTTTTTCAAATTTCACTAAATATTTTCAATGCTAATACATCTTTCTAACTTATCTCTATTTCGTATTTACATATTTACATTACTAGAATGGTTTTTTCTTCATTAAGATCATTATAACAATTTATATATTCTATTATATAATTATTTATATATAATAAGGAGTCTAGTTATCAATTACCTTATTATCAACACAATCTTTAATTTAATTTAATTAGTTCAAAGCCCAATAAGTTATTTATAATTTATAGCTCGTTAATTAAAAACTATAAGAATGATATTAATATTTACACCTTGGATCATTATTATTAAAATCCCACACGTTTGGGGTTAATACAGAAGATCTCATGTCTTCTAAAAATAGAGGGTTTTTTCCCTTATTTAAAATAAACGATTTTTTAAGTGACCCAATGGTTAGGTGTTTTCTTGGGGATGCTTTTTTTTTTTTTTTTTTTTTTTTTTTTTTTTTTTTATTATTATTTTTGCTAGGACTCTAATTGATTACATAAGAAAACTCAATCTATTTTTTTTCTTCGTGCTTGAATGGTTCTAAAAAAACATATTCCTACGAGATTAAAAAAAAATTAATAAATCCGGCCTACAATAAGACCTTTCGATTCAGGTCACAATTTTTGATAAATATTTCTTATCCATACTTATTTTATTTTATTTTATTTTATTTTTTTTTTTTTTTACAATTTTGCTCTGAACTCTAAAAATACTCTAAAATTATTTTATTCTTTTTATTTTATTTTTTTTTTGGTTTTATGAATTTTATATACTATCAGAAACTTTTGTGCGGTCTTTTCTTGTTCAAAATCTAGTTTGTAATTAAATTATTAAATTGAGGCTGTACATTATATTGTTGTTGGTTTTCGTTATTGGGTTCTAAGTAAGTCACTTCGTAATGAGGTTTTGAGTTGCATTGGCGTTCTGGTTGTATGTTTTTCATTGAGACAGTATTTTATGAATTCCATTTTGGGGAATTTTGTTGAAAATAAGGTCTCTGGTTAAATCTTGGTTGAAATTGGGGCCTATATTGATTAAAATTATTAAATGGTCTTGACTGAAACGCATGATGCTGATTTCGAGGTGTTTGCTGTTGCTTATTATTAGGTTTATAATTTGTTATTTGAAAATTGGGTTTGAATTTTGGTACATCAAGATTGTTCATGACCTCTATACTACTGGTATATTTTAATTGTTCCAAATAACACTGCAATCATTAATTAATTTGGAACGTGCTTCATTCAAATTTCGGATTTGTAGTACCTGTAAGTGGGATCCTAAAGTAGGGTGAACACCGTGTATAAAAGTATGGACTAGGGTCGTGTCTAATTGAATTAATAATTGGTTCAAAAGATCAGCGTTAATTCCATCTAATTTATATCGATTTTACAATCATAGTTGGTTTTTTCATCTAATTTATTTAAGAATTCGATAGGATGTTCGCGGCTTTGTGATTTCATGAGGTATAGGTTTGGAAATAGGCATTTTGGATAATAATAATTGGGAAGGTTTTAAATAAAATATGGTATTAGATTTACGGAGTGTACTCACGGGAAATTGATCTCGTAGTTTCTCCGGGTTCTCGTCCGATGAAGATGATGAATTTCTTCTTGTCCTGTATTCTGTCTTAGGGGTCCAGCTTATCTTCTCCGGTATCAGGGCTTCACCAGTAAAGGATGAAATCCAAAGTTCTTCAGGTGTGAGAGGGCACGAAAAAGTCAAATGGACTGATTCCTGGAGAACTTCTGATGATCCCTATTTCGAGCGCCAGTTAGGTAAGGTGGATAAATAAATGCTTTTTAACAAAAAGCGTTTATTAAAATGTACAGAATTACAGGGTTACATCGTGTATGACTGAAATGGACGAAGAACAATCTGTAAGAGGTTACTAGACTATTTATACAATAAGAATTCGTCGTCAGCACTTCCTCATTAGGTCAGTGACTACAGATGGCCTTCCTGTTTAGATTTCATAAGTCGTTTACATAACTGGAGGAGGAATATGGGGGATCTGATGAGGAGTATGTGGATTAGGTTGGGTTAATGATAATGATGTATGTTGAATGGTCTGTTGATATTGAGATTGAGGCAGTGATTGCTGAGGTTGGGGGTCATGAAATTGAGGTTGTTGATGATGAGGCGGCATGGCCCCATTTTCATTTTGACATCCGCTTCTTCCCAGCATTTGGGCGAAAGAGACTGATGAGTTGGCTATTTTGGAGGGCTGTCTTCCTGTCATTGGTCGAACTTCTTCGTTCATTCTCTGATTTTTTTTGGAATCTACTACGTAGGTTTTTGTACGTTTGACATCCTTTGTAATTGGCTGGGTGCCCTTGCTGGCATAGGGCACATACTGCAGGTACCTCTCGTGTTTTTGTGCACTCTTCAGATTTGTGCATCTGCCCATATTTCACACATCTAGGTAAATGATTGCAGTAGGTTTTTGTGTGGCCGTATGCTTGGCAGTTATGACATTGTACAATGTTACGTTTGCGGTATGGTTTCCAATCTGAACTCTAGTATAGTAGATTGAAGTGACATCATAAATCTTTTCAACTCCTGGTGCTGGTTCCAAGTCAACGAAGAAAAGTGGCAATGATATTTTACCGCCTTGTCCTGGGTGTTCCCGGCTGTCTTTTTGCACATTGGTGACTTGTCTTACTTTGAACCCCATGGTCAATAATTCTTCCTTGATTATATCAACAGGAATTGTTGGATGGAGGTTTCTTACGACCACTCTAAGCGATCTCTCTTCCTTGAGTTGGTAGGTATGGAAATTAGCTTTAGTTTCCGTCAGATATTTAACAATGTTACGGTAGGTATCGGAAGAATCGGGCATAATTTTAGTTTCATTTGTGCGGCTCACACATGAATACTTCCCTGGGCCAACTATTTTATTTAGGTGATTACATAGTAGTGAAAAATTTCCTATATTACGCACAAATATAGGAGGAGGTTTAGGAGGCTGCGGTGCCGAAGACGACTCCATAGTTTCGGCAGCTGTGCTACTAAGTGCCTGAAAGGGATTTGGAGTGAAAAAGGGAGATTCTTCATTAAATGCTTGGGTTGAAGTCCCTGGCATTAATTCATTCATCGGTGGTGAGCTAGGAGGCGTTTTGACCTTTGGCCTCTTCGACTTTTGCTTGACTGGGCTCATTCTTACTGTTTCAAGTGATCTACTTCGTTTGGTCTTGTTAGTTTTTGATGACATAACCATATGGAAATATCTCATCGGATATCATTGAATAGTAGAGGAAAAGGTAAGAGAAAAGGAAAAAAAAAATAAGAAAAGAAAAGAATAAAAAAAAAAAAAAAAAAAAAAAAAAAAGAAATAAAAATATCGCAGAGTGCGCGTGTTAAAGAGCAGTACGGAACCTCTCCGCACAGAAGGCAGCCAGCCACTGCCAGGCTAATGTCAAGGTGGCTGTTATCTATAATCCTTCCCCACCCTACCTGTCCATAGAGCACATGTTAATTTACGTATTAACTACCATATTTAAATGTTTAATGGCTGTACTCACTGTTTTATATAGTCTATGTTCACCACAGCTATTAATAACAACTGTTGTACACTTTTCTTAATGAAAAACTAAGAAAAACCTCACTAAAATGGATAGTTATTAGAGAGCGATATGAAAGCAGTTGTTCACAGTTGACGCATGCGCAAACACCCAAAGACAAATCAAATAAGTGAAGTAAGAAATAACGAATAATACAATCAAATTGTAGTAATAAGAGCAGTAGTTGGTGTTGTAACGAAGAAGTAAATACTGAATAAAACAGTAATGGTGTTTACATCAGAACGTCTTGCATGAGTCTTGGTTTCAATCTGCGGAATGTTGTTTGAGCTCCAATGTTGAAAGCTACTGCACCCTTAACCCCTGCTAACTTGCTATGAAACCTGATGTAGCATTTTTTGATGTAATAGTCAATTGATTCTATATCTAATTCACGATCTAGCTGACTATTTCTTACAAACCAGGGAGCATCTACAGCAATTCTCAGGACCTTGTTATGGAAAGATTGTAGTTTCTTCCGTTTAGTAGAGGATGCAGCTCCCCACACTTCACAACCATACATCATTATTGGCCTGAGTATTGTTTTGTAGACAAGGTTGGTTATATTTGGTTTAAGAGTGGATTTTCTGTTTATTATAGAGTACAGCATTGCCAGCCTTGCGTAGGTTTGTGTGAGTTTAATATTGATGTGGTGATTCCAAGTAAGGCGACGATCTAGATGAACACCAAGGTATTTTACTGCCTCATTAGATGGATTCCACTGAAGTCAGTTTCCGTTTAGAACCAGTTCCGGTGGGTCTGTTGGTCTTCTGAGGGTAAAAAGTTTAGCAATACATTTTTGAATATTTATATTGATCATCCATTTGTCAAAGTACTTTTCTAGTTCGTTAAGGTGAGTTTGAAGGGTATTTCTAGCTATTGTTATATTTTCGTGTTGCGAAAAAACCGTGTCATCAGCGAACATAGCTATGGAGGTTTCGGACGATTGGATGATATCGTGAAGATAAAAGTTGAAGAGGATGGTCGATAGAACTGATCCTTGTGGAGTACCGGCACTGATGGTCTGGTGGTCGATATTGTGTTGTTTATTCTAATGGTTAAGGTTATTGAGAAAAGAATGTAGAATATAATATAGATATTTTAGAGTGCCTATTGATTTAAGTTTATGTAAAAGACCCTGGTGCCATACCTTGCCAAATGCTTGTTAAAAATCGAAAAATGTGACAAGTGTATGTTTTTTCATTTCAAAACCGTTTACTATGAATTCTGATAATCGTGATAGTGATGTTGTATAGAAACAATACAAAATACAATAGTATAGTCAATACAAACAGTTTTAACAATACGAAATATTATTCAATATAAGCTACCAATAAGTCACTCAAGAATTTAAAATACAAAAATAGAAAAAATCTAAATTATCAGATTAATTTCTAATGACAGGTTAAGGTGCTATTACGAAAAAAAAAAAGAATAAAAAAATTCACAGGACTTTGTTTCTTCTAAAAAAAAAATGTAGACAATAATACATCAGTGAGCTTGGAGACCTTAAATAATGATAATGAAAAAAAAAAAAAAAAAAAATAGCACCTTTATCTATTAGATTGATGCAAAAATAATGCAGGTTTATTCCACACAAACAAAACAAATATTATAAGTTTTCTTGGTTTATAGTGATGAATGGTCAACACTAACGTCTATCACAATGTCCCGAGTAGTTTTGCGAGGGTTTCTTCAACCAAAGCCCTCAGTTGGTCGTGATCAGCAACAGGAGGCCTACCACAACCTCCCTTGTCTAAGACAAAATTTTTGTAACCATCGCTGCACTGTACATTCCCTGATGCTTCTGCCACTTCAAACAACATTAACATGTGGTTAGGGCCACACTTCGACCAAGTTTGAACTCATAAAAATGAATTTCACCAAAATCTTGTTTTTACACAGAGAATTTCAGAGGTCCTTACTCATAGAAAATGACAAACTCGTAATTAAACTTTGACGAAAAACAACATCAATAGCCATTTGTTTATAATCCAATAGCTAGACTGGAGGGTAATTTTTGTTCACTTGCTAAGCACTTGCCTAAACAGAATGAATATTCAAAGCTTGCATTATTTTTGCATCAACCTAATATTAGGATTGATGAATTAATTGCCACTTCTATTGGGATTATTTTATTAGAAAACTAGTTTTGAATGCTGAAAATTCATCTTCAGTTCTAAAATATACAAAATTTTTTAACACATCAGTACTATGTTACATGGATTATTTACACTAAAGTTTTCAAAAATGTAAGACAAGAAATCAAACATCAGTACTCACTTTAGGAGGTCTAAGAGATAACTGAAATATACCCATCGTAAGAAGATGAATGTTTAGCATTCGAAACTAGTTTTCTAATAAAATAATCCCAATAGAAGAGGCAATTATTTATCAATCCTAATTGTTTTGATCCTTTTTTTCCATCATGCGTACCACAAGTGACCTTTGTCTATTTGAAAAATCGACACAATCTCAAGACCGAAAATTTCCGTCAGTAATAATATTAGAATAAATATGTGTATAATAATGCCAACGAATCTTTATGTGCATGTACAAAATCTATTGGATTATCCCGCTTGAAAAGAGCAAGAAAATAGAAATGTAATAAATAAATCAAATACATTTTGTATTTGGGGACTCGATGTTGGACTTGGAGTGAGTTGGACTTAAGTTCTTTGAGAGCTCTCCAGGGTTTCAGGATTTGAGTTGATGGTTGCATCAGCATCTTTATAGATTGACTAACAATATTTTACTGAAAGAAAATATTGTTTTTTTTAGGATAAATGTCCTCAGAAACTCTTGTGTAACCTTCCGAGAGCTATGAAATTGTCTCATTGAGAAACAAGTATCTGATCGACTTTAGAAATCGAAATAGAGGTTGATATATGTTTTTATCTCTCCTAAAAGATCTATATTTGTCACGACGTATAACATAGATACAAGAAAAACATTATTACAACAAGCTTATAACAGTTTGTTATAAGTTCACTTCCTGTTACAGTTTTATCAGATATGTTGTTGTGGGATAAAAGACGTGATAAAAAAATTAAGAACTCTGTGAATTCTGAAAGGAGTCTCAATGGAGCTCTGAATATAGTTGAACAATAAACTGTTAGACAACAAACGGTTTCTCAACAATTTCTCAAGGCACTGTAATCCCCTTTTCTTGCAAAATGCATAATTTATATTCCGTTATGTCCGGAGTTTCCGTCCAAGTACTACTACACTTATTGTTTTTTTGTAGAATGAAAACAGAATGACGCTCTACGAAGCAAAAGAAAATAATAAATAGAATATTAGCGGATTAACATATATGATGAAAACTTTTTTATACTCGTTTATAAAATTTAAAAAAAAAAAAATCCAATAATCATACTCCCCTACGAATATTTATTTTTTGCCACGTATCCTCTTTTTAAATGTTAAACTTATTTAAGATAATTGATAAAAATGTGGCTGCTAAGGTTTTAATTAGCGTTACCAAACCCGTACGGGACCAGTCTGTTGCATCTTTTTAACTTACCAATGGAGTTTTGATGGCGATACACTGTATCTTCAGAAACTGCACACTCCGTCGCAAGATCTCGAGTACTAATGGTTGGATTTGACTCTACTGCTCGCCGAAGAACCTCATAAAAATGTAATTTAGTGCTATGTCCGTCTGTTGTTTCGCGTCCGGCGCACCATTAATGTAAACGGATGTAAGTCAGGAATTACTTGCCTAACAAATTAAAAGTATTTAATAATAATAATAATAAAAAAATATTTATTCAAACATTAAGGGTTTTGGATTTTTATTGAGAGCTTATAACATCATCGTAAATATCCTTATTGTTAATTTAAAAGAACATAACTTTAGTATAATAGTGTAAGCTAGCCATAGGCAATTACGATAGCTCTTAAAATTTTTCCCTCTGCGGAAACCTTTTTGTAAAATGCGTTAAGCTTTTTTTAAACTGGTTAAATCATCGATAATTTGAGGACTAAATAAGGTGAAAGGGTGCAATTACTGTGATGAAGTCGAGATTACTAAAATTGGCTGTAAAATAATAAAGGCAGATTTTCAGTTAATGTGCTCAAGTTTTGCTCATGCACTTAAGCTCCATCTTCGGCAGTTTTTCAGCACTTATCTTCACATAATAGATTCTTATAATTATTAACGTTAGGAATGGAAGCTTCATTTTGTTTTACTCAATAGTGTGAATTTTTCATTATTAAATTTTTAATTAGTAGGTTCAATCCATAAGGATGTAATATTTTAACGTGGAACATGTTTTACCGGTGACTCGGCCAAAAAAGATACGTTTTTGGGGAACGCGAGAACGTTAAGCGTAGTTTGATAGTTACTATTAGGTAAGTAGGACCAGTTAAGAGCTCAACTCACGCTGTACTAAATAACACTAGCTTACTAATGAGTGAGCTCCTATTAGCTCTGTTTCTCCTAATACGGAATAAACGTATGAATCCTCTATATTTAAGTGTTGGAGCCATTCTGACAAGCTCTAGCTGCGTTAGTGTTGCTCAGAGCGAAAATGTGAAGACATTCCACCAGTGAAAATTTTAATGGAAAATATTTTTTGTTGGATAACATTTGTAGCTAGGATTAACCGTTTAGGAGATATAGAAGAAGAATAAAAATGAACTTTATTCTGTGACAACTTGTCCCCTAAGAATAACAAAACGAGTACAATGCATAGAACAATCGTCTGGTGATGATAATTAATTATAATAAAAATTAATTAATAATTAAATTATGAGTTACAAAAATAAATTAAGGAAACTTGTAATAGGATACATCTTATGTGTACTATTATAATGTATATAACTTAAATATTCATGTTTTACATTTGCTCGGAAGATTGAAGATCCAGGAGGTAAAGAAATAGATTTTGTTTAAAGGAAGTAAAGTGGAGCTTTTTCGAATTGTGATGGGCAATGAATTCCATAAGGAGGAAGCACGGATAATAAAGGATTTCTCGAAGGATCTAGTTCGATGCGCCGGAGTGTTGATGGGGGTTGGGTTCTAGTATTTAAGAGGTGAACGGAGGAGCGCAGAGTAAGGAGGTCATTGATATAGGCGGGTTTTTTGGTTTTTAAGGTTTGGAATATGAGAGCACCCAGGAAGTATTGACGTCAAAAACTGGGGTAAAGCCAACCAATTTCAGAATACTTATGAGATATGCGAGAACGTCTGGAGATCCCGAAAATAAATCTAATAAAACAGTTCATTACTGTATACTGTGCATCCGTAGTCAAAGTTAGGGAATATGAGTGATGATACTAATCATATTAATATTGGTTTGATTAAAATAAATCACGTTTGAAACCTATATTTTTACGTGTAGGGTTTTTTTTTTACACGTTTTAGCTCAGCTGTTGTTGCTCGGATCGAGACCTTTTTCATATTTTTCCATCAAAAATTTAATGGAAAATATGTTTTGTTAGGTATCATTTGTCGCTAGAACTTTTCATTTGAATGAAGTCAGGCTTGAAACACCTATTTTTATGTGTAGGGACTTTTTTGTCATGCTCTAGCTAAGTTGGCATTGCTCGGATAGAGCAATTTCGGATTTAATTTCCTTAATAGATATTAAATGGAGAATGGTTCTTGCTATATTACATTTGTCGCTAGGGCATTCCGTCCTATTTGATTGAATGAAAAAACTCATGTTTGAAATCCGTGTTTTACAGGCCAGGGTCTTTTTTGACACATGTTCTATGTTATACTTTAGCCAATTTTTTTTTTTTTTTTTTTTTTTTTTTTTTTTTTTTTTTTTTTTTTTTTTTTTTTAATTAAATAAACATGAAATGAAGTTGCATGAGGTAGATAAATCCAATACGTCCTATTAGCTTCAAGTCTATTAAAATCACACAAGATAAGTCATCCATCTCAGCTTTTACCGTCTAAGATGTTTTATGTTGGTTAAAGCCATACTTTTAACTTTGTTCATGTATCCATGTAAATTTCTGTGAAGGCGGTAACAATTTGTGAAAATGTGATTCATTGATGTTCGAATAAGTAGTTCTATCACACAAAATGATTATTTTTGCATATAATATATATTTGTTGTTAAGGTTCAATTAATCATTCTAAACATACGAATCCAACGGCCACAGTTTGTATATATGAAAAAAAAAAAAAAAAAGAAAGAAAAGAGAGAGATTGAATAGGAAGTGGGTAAGAGATGTGTTATCTTACAAGGGGACGTTTGGAGTTGTAACTTACAGATTTGAATCCCGGTTTTTGTGTGGGTAGTAGGGACCTATAATAGTGCAAAACTAGAGTTATAGCCGCTAACGGGCATTAGGAGCCGAGAAAAAAAATAAAATATGATAATCACGTTTTATTTTTTTTCTCAGCTCTCAGTCAAGATATAAAAATGGTTCTTTCACGTTTAACTGCAGTTATGTATGCTATTTTATATAATAATAAGTTCGTTATGCTCAAGACCCTATCCGTCTTAAGGGTGCTCAAAAATGACAATAAAATGACGAAGTTCCAAGGAAATCCGCTGTAAATCGGTGGAAACTTTTTTTCATGAATAACTGACCTCAAATCTCGATTGAACGCACCAAACAACTCTTATATGTGAAATTTTATCAAAATCAAAAAATATTGATTTTTAACCCATTTCGTGGAGGTTAAAATTTTGGAGTTGAGATTTCATCAACAATTTATTACCATAACAACTGCTGTGTTTAACCGATTACAATAATAATAGCATCGCTAGAATCAGTATATATTCTGCTTTTTATCGTTTAACAATGGGTTTATTCCAAATATTAGTGGACAAAAACTGATGTGAATGAAAACATCCGAGGTCAGCTATAACTTGAGATATTTGAAAAAGAGGAAATCCTGCGACCTCCGGTTTAACAGCCTCTAGATGACCTTAAAATTTGGTCTTAATCGGTGACGAAATATGTGAGATAGCGCAAATTATTTACATTTTTTCAGAAATTGAAAACTAAAACCTGATATTATTTTCAGAATCCTCATCTCAAAAAACATGTAGAAACTAAATTTTGTCGAAATCAAAAATAAATTTTTTTTTTACTTTTAACATTTTGTAGGATTTTAGAAGGCTAGGGGCTGTCAATTTCTGAGAAAAATGTAAATAATTTGCGCTATCTCACATATTTTAGTGAGTTACAACTCCAAAACGTCCCCTTGTTAGTAAAAATAAACCAAATCCCGGAGGAGTTACAGCTATATTAGGATGGGTGTAGATATTCAATATATCAAAAACATCGATATTTTTCTTTGAAAGTCCGATCTTTTTCTATTTAAGTTAAAAATACAACATACAGAAACAAGCCTAAAATTAAATATTAATGCATTATGGTCAGATAAACAATTCCGAAGTCCCATTTTAAAATTGTTTCCAATAGGAACAGAAAAAATAAATTAGTCTGTAAGAAAAACCCAGGGGGAAAAAAACATTTAACCTGCCTCGCCCTTCTCCACACTTGATAGATTTCAGAAGTCCCTTTGGCTCTAGCTCATTTAGTGTTAATCGGATCGAAAATTTGACATCCTCTTTGTCAAATAGTTAATGGAGAATGTTTATATAGGAACTATATTAGTTTAGATAAAAAATGTCACGTTTAAAACTATTATTTTTTCACAACTTTGTTTATTGATATTCATTAATTTTTAATTTAATTAAAATCAAAGACTAAAACGACAAGAAACTGCCCGTCGTTACAGATTACTTCAACATTTACTACAAAAACGTTCAAAGTTCCCAATTAATTACAAAAGACTCATATACATGGCTGTGATCAGGCCTATTTGGACATAGGGAGTTGAGCTTTGGGGCTCCACTAAACCATCCAATTCAACTCGTATTCAATCCTTACAAACCAAAATCCTTCGATAAATCCTCAATGCTCCTTACTTTGTCACCAATAAACTTATCCATGAAGATCTTAATGTTCCATATGTTGCTGATTTAGTCCACATCAGATACCTATCCTTTCATTGTAAGCTCCATAACCATTCAAATCCGTTAGTTTCTCAACTTGCTTCCCACCCCATTCCTGATAACCCTCCGAGGCGTCTGAAACGAAGATGGTCTAGAGACCTTCTACTGTAGAATTTTTAATAAAGTGCTACTTTAAGTTTTGATATGTTATTGTAATCATTGTCAATACATTTACTTGATGTATATATTTTGTACAGTTGTAAATTTCAATAAATGAAAAAAAAAATACATAAAATCATGCACGTAAGCATAAAAACATATAGACATAGACAGTCAATAGGATTAAGCTATTTAATTTGAATTTTTTTCCCCTACGACAAACGACTAACAGGTAAGCGGAAAAATTACAATAAAACATACCGCCTGGAGATAAAAGTCACTAAGTGCATTTTTTTCCAAATTCAACGAAAAGTGATTGTGTGTTGGTATAATAATTTCTTCTAGTGCAGTATAAAAAGTCCTCAAATTAATATAACTGTTATATATGCACATTAGAGAATGAAAAAATTCACTGTATAACTATCTGAGAAATTTTTAATTAGCATATTCCCATTTGAATATCGAAACGGAAAACATTATATTTTGTTACTTAATAACTTTTACCTTCAGGCAAACGATATAAGCATTGACTGTCAAGGGAGCAACCCCTCAAACATTTTCCATGTTATTCTTGCTTTAGTCGACAGGCTCAAGGGGGACTTTTATATTTTCTTATTTATCGTTTTAATATTAAGAAGTAAAACTGTAGGTAATATTAGATTAAATATGGATTTAGAGCATATGCCTAAATAAAAAAGTATAACCGTTCCCCTCGAAAAGTAGGGACTAAAGCATCGAAATTAATCGGAACAAGGTTAGAATCGATAAAAAGTATTCTGGGCGCGTGCAGAGGTCGGAACGGCTTTTGTCTAGTGCTACAATAGTAATTTTTGAAAGTTTCCTTTACATTTTTTGCGAAAAGCTCCAGTTATTTTGGGATGGCGAAGTAGAAATTGGAACTCACAGATGTTAAAAAAAATCTATATTTTTTATTCCGTTAAAATACCAAGTTACTGGTCCAATTACCTTCCATTGAGACTTTCAAGTCTCACTAATTCGCTTTATAAGCCATTCCGCTATTGAATGAGTCATTAGCTAGGATATCTATGAATAATAGATGAGTGGCCGCTTTGTGTATGTTTTTGCAGTGTGATGTGTGTGGCTAATAATTGGGCAGTCATTGATTTTTTACACGTCGCATTGGTGATTACGTTCTGGTGATGGACAATTTTTTTATTTTATTTTATTTTTTTAAATAATGTTCAAATGACGTAACGAAATACCTGACTATCGTGGTAAAGGCAGTAATTCAAAATTGTGAACATTTCAGTAAAAAACTTTCTAAAACCCTACAATCATTCAAAAAATACATTTCCACCAAAACAGATAATTTAACACTAAACCTACAATGACGGTTGAAATAATCCTTTTTCGGACTTTTTGGCAGAAATTCTAGGAAAATACATTCATTAATTTGCTTTTTGGCTTTACTATTTTTACTTAAAAATTATATAAAAAATGTTGATTTTCAATATCCACTCCTCTATTATTATTGTCTTTCTACCGATAAATCGTGGTAGAAATATGTACACATAAAATGTCGTTAGGTTCAGTGTTAAAGCCCTGAACCAAAACAACCTTAAAATCCTATTTGGATGGTGAATAGTTAACTAGGTTTTAAGGTAATTGAACTTGTCTACTTCTTCACGACAACCACCGATGTATAACTGTGAGAAAGTAATACAAATTAACGATAGTTGAAACTAATAGAAAATAAAACAGGTCTACGATAAGAAGTCCGCAGAAATTCAATTTCTGCCTAGTTAGGGAAAACAATAGATCATGGATATGTCTATCTGTAGTCAACTGCTTTTCCCAATTTAAATTTTAGAATTAAAATAATCAAATTACTTGAATTAAATTAACAGCCAATGATTATTCCTAATAAACAAAGTTGAGGAAAAATTGTGGCTACAAACGTGACATTTTTCATACAAACCAATGTAGCCCCTAAACGGCAGGTCTTAGCGACACAGATAGATAAAAAAAACATTATTCATCGACTTTTTAACCAGGAAACTGTCGTCAAATTTCGATAAGAGCAACACCAACAGAGTTAGAGCGTGTCAAAACGATACGTTTTTGAGTGTGAAAAAAAACGTTTCACCAAAAAGTACATACACCTAGTTAAAAGACGTATCAATGTAAGAAATGTTTATACTACAGGTATAAACACTTAGAAAACTAAAAGCAAGTCCTAAAATGAAAATTCTTTGCGCATGATTAATATGCTATTTTTATTTTTTGCTGAAAAAATATCTCAATGATACTCAATGGGCTTTAGATATTACAAAAAAAAAAAACTAAAGAAAAAAATCTGTTAAAATATTTCCCGGAAAATCATGAAGTACGCAATGCCAGACACTCGGGGCCACTAAATTGTTAGTTTGACGGGTTTTCTATCATTCTTTTGATACCGTAACATATTGTCTCTTCAATATTGATTTTCTCATTCTAAACCAACCACAATAGTAAATCCTTATTAAAGAAAATATCTGTGAGAAAAAAAAATAACAAAGGCTGACATGTGAATAAATCAATGAAAATGTTTGAATGAAGTATGGAGTATCAATGTACACAGGAGGGCAAGTTTCATGTATAGGTGCGAATGCTATGTGTTGGCATTTGTCGTAGGCATTTGAAGAAAATTTACTAACAAATAATTTAACTAATCGGGGAAAGAATGCACCGACAGCATTACAATGTTACAGATATGCAACTAATTGTAAGTGTATTAAAATGTTAACATAAGACTCCACTGACACCTAAGGTTCATACCTTTAATATATATATATATATATATATATATATATATATATATATTTTTTTTTTTTTTTTTTTATACATTTATTGAAATTTACAACTGTAAAAAATATTTACATCAAGTAAATGTGTTGATAACGATTATAATAATATGCTGAAACTTGAAAAGAACTACTCATCAGTTGCAGCACTTTTATTAAAATTCTGAACTAGAAGGTCTCTAGGCCATCTTCGTTTCAGACGCCTCAGGGGATTATCAGGAATGGAGTGGGAAGCAAGTTGAGAAACTAACGGGTTTTGAGTGCTTACTATGAAAGGAAAGGTACCTGGTGTAGGCTAAATCAGCAACATATGGAACATTAAGATCTTTATGGATAAGTTTATTGTTGACAAAGTAAGGAGCATTGAGGATTTTCTTAATATTAAATATTTTTATGCAAGTTTCAATTTTATTTGTTTATCCACGCCTGTAAAAATATATATGGACAATTAGCAGAATTTTTTTCTGAACAAAAAATGACATGTTAGGAATGAGGAAGAACGATACTCAGCAGTAATTCTTCCTTTGCATTCATTTAATTATGGAAAATTAATTCAGTAAATATCTCATCTTCCTTTTTGTAGTTTAGTTTTATATGTGAAGACCTTCTAATATTTTGTTTCACTGTAGGTATACGCAAGTTAGTATGTGAAGTTTTGTTGGCAACGTACCAGCGGATCTTGTGTGATAAGTTTAACAGTTTTTTGATTGAAAAGTCAGCAACCTTTGTATTTGTCTTTTTTAGACTACCAAAAACCTGAGAAAGCGTAAGTCCAAACGGATTTTTTCTAAGTATAAGTAGCTAATTTCTGTAAGATTTTTAACTTGTATTGTCTAATTAGTGGGTAGAGTAGTTTCTGGTTTAATGTATCGATCCTTCTTGCAAGATTGCTTGCGTACGTCAAGTAAAAAATTATAATTCAGATATAAAGGCACTTCCCCTGCTTAGAACTTGTATCCCTAGTTTATTTTCTATTTTACTATCCGTAGTTATTCCGCCAGTAAGCTTTAAACGTGGCGGTTGTCCCCTAACACGTAGCTACACTAAAATACGTTACTGACACATGAGATAAGTAATTGAACACCTGTTCCATGGAAATGAAGACGGACCGTTTGAATAGATTCAGATTCCCCTAACCATTCGAGTCACGGAACACAGCCTGCATTTATCTCGACTAATTTCCCGCCTCCTTCAAAGCATTATAGTAGCTCACCATTATTTTCCGATATCTCGTTAGCACTCTCCTCCTTACCCTAATAGGATTCACCTTAACTGGCGCGGGGTATCTTCTACCTTCCGTGTCGGAGGGGTCTTGAAAGGAAAACATTTCGATATAATGCCCTATTATGAGGGTAATAATTGGAAATGGCTGTGTCAAGAAACTTCTGTATCATATATATAGAAGCTAAATATGTTTCTTTGATATAATAATTTATACATATCAGGAAATGATCATTGTATACATCTTAAATGATTTAGTACCAAATTAAATAGTACTAAAACCTGAAATGCTAAACTTATAAAAAGAAAACTAACTTTTGTGATATCTTATTGTATAGGTTTTACAAATTTATATATATATATATATATATATATATATATATATATATATATATATATATATATATATATATATATATATAGGAGACACTTAACAGTCCGAAATGCAATTTTCGTAAAAAAATGACCTGCCGTTTAGAAATCGGACCATCGAAATTTTAATGGAAAGTATTTTTGTTATTATAGAATTATAGATTTACTGGTTTTTCCTGGTCGTGTGAAATTGTATTGTTTTTTTTTCTCATAGTTTTTCTTCACATATGAATTTTTTGTCAGACTCACCGCGTATAACCTGGATGGAGCGGCTCCACTATCGATTTATATCCAACTATACTTTCTTTTCTCTAGTTTATCATTATATTCATTTATAATATGTGCAAATATCGAGCAATATGGTTAATATTTTTGCAATTTCGTGTCCTGAATTTTGCATTTTACAATAGCCTCAATCCAAAACTCTGTATCGTGTTGTAGATGTCTAATAGTAATAATTCTTTTTATTCTATATTTCTCTTTGATTTACAAATCCACACCTGTCATCATATCGTAATAACAAGCGTACATGATCATGGTATACAAGATAACTGGCGCCTCAGCCAGGGAGGTCAGCACCCAACGGCGCTTACTCCAAACATGATATTTAGTTAATTTTAACGGGTGTAGATCCCTCACACAATTTCTTTTTAGCCTCCTCTGGTTATTATCTGGCTTGTATCTCGAGGCCATAGAGTTTGTCATAAAATCGACTGTATGAAGTATAGATGTAAACTTGTACCATGATTATGCGTAAATTTGTTTGTAATGTTATGTTATTGAGGTACCAGGGTGATAGTGAAATGAGATTTGAGAGATGACGTGAAATGTTTTTTACTTGAAAGTCAGTATTTTTTATTGAATATTTTTATTTATTTTTAGCTATTCTGTTTTGAGAGGCGTGCATCCATATTGCTTAAAAAATTAAGTATATGCATTTAGTCTTTCTTCATAATTTTTCATGAAGGAATTTACAAAAAAGTCTCGGTCTTCTGTTAAGGCTTATATGTTTACATTGGGGCCCCATGTCATCCTTCAGTCGAAAATTAACCCTAAATTTTGAACAGTATTAGTCAGTTTAATAAAAACATTCTTAATGTAAACCAGTGGCAGGTATCATGCCAAAGTGTAAAAGTGATGTCGTGTGTCTTGTACTTTCTTGAGTTTATTTTTTTAAATTTTTTAACCAGTCTTGTAACTTTAAGTAGTGATCTGAATCAAACCATTTAGAAAAACATTTTGGCAATGACTGTACTACTATGCCACCAATTTATTTGATAAATTAGATGTGCATATATATATGTGTGTGTGACACTGACCATGTATCATTTCTTTTTATCAGTATACATTCCGGATGAATCAACGTCATTTGCAATAGAGCAATACTGTATCTGGTCCCGTTATTGAACGAATTGCAGAAAGAACAAGTTATTGGTCGAGTACCCGCATCGAGTCCTAGACTCTTCGTCCGTAGCTGCGGCCATAACAGCCATCATAAGTCAAGTATTATCTTTATACCGTCCTTTGAGTTGTGGATGAATCAACAAACCTATTCCGTTTCCCACAGCTGAGCTCTGAAGGGCAACTTTAGGTTTTAGAGGGTTCAGCTGCTTACATTTTACCCCAAACTTCCCCTCCCTCTGACCCCCTACGGTCAGGCTAAATTTAATTAAATTCTTACCCTGCCCCTTCCTGTTAGGAAACCCTACGTCAATTAGTAACTTCAAAAAGAAAGAGCTTTCCCGAAAAATCTACCATGTCTGAGAAAGAAGTATATAACAAAATTACGTTTATCGTTTATGTATATCGTTCATGTCATACCAATCAACTATTTAAAGCGAATAATATTTTTAATTTTAATTTTAAGGCAAACTCGAAAGATAATTTAAGCTATTTTATATGCTTTGTACATATATATATATTACCAATGCAATACTGTTATTGGGAAACGTGAAGTTGACAAAAAGGTAAAACTGCACATTTTTAATGCAATTTACCTTTCCCCCCTACTATACGGAAGTGAGAACTGGGTCCTTCTCGACAGACTGAAGAGCAGGATCACCGCCTCAGAAATGAAAACATCTGAGAAGAGTTGCCGGCCGAACACGGAGGGAACATATCAGGAACAGCGGAAAAAGAGAACAGCTAGAGGTGAAAGCAATGACAGGAATTATAGAGAAGAGGCAGTTAAATTGGTTCGGAGATGTGTGCCGAACGGATGAAGATCGCGGACCACGCATGTTCTTCGAAGCTAGACCAACTGGCAAAAGACAAAGAGGCAGGCCAAGGATGTCATGGTCGGATAGTATGGCTCAAATAGGAGAGAAAAGAGGAAAGCGGTTGGATTCCATGAAGACATCGGCGAAGGACCGGGATAGTTGGATTGCTTGGATCGAGGCACCTCCACGCTGAGGCACACAGAGGAGGAAGAAAAAGAAGAACAAGATATTCTTTGTACGATTCGATTAATCGCCAGAAACTGTTTGATATTTTGATTGAACCGGGGATACCAAATTCGTTAATCCAGTAAAGACATGCATGTCCGAAACATTTAATAGAGTCCGAATCGGTACTTTTTACTCCGAAAAGTTTGAGGTACGTTCTGTTTAAACATACGGAAATTCTTTTTATCAGGCATTATTTAACATAGCAGTAGAATATGTCAGTAAGAAGGTAAAGCTTAAGGGAAAAGGATTAGTGATGGGTGATACAATTCCGGTTCTTGGTTGTGCTGATGATGTGATACTATTTGGTAGAAACTAAGAAACTATAAAATTAAACGCAGCAACGCTCATGAAAACCGGTAACGAAATTGTTCTAGTAATTAATACCAATGAAACGAAATATTCAGTTAGTAGTGGAAATAGTGAAAATTTCGGTGATGTAGTTATATCCGGAATAAAGTTTGAACACGTTGAGCAATTCAAATATCTATGGCCTATTATATCGAGGAAAAAAGAAATCCAAGAAGAAGTAAGGGCAAGATTAAATGCCGAAAATTCTTGTTATTTCTCGGCCGCAAAACTAGTTAGTCCTGGCTTTCTATCCAGAAATTAAAACAAATTAGGATAAATAAGTTCATTGTATTTATTAACAGTTTTTTTGCTCAACCGAAACCTGGCCGCTTACATTAAGGGAGGAACAACGCATTAAAGTTTTCGAAAATAAAGTACTGCGTAGAATATTTGGTCCAAAAAAGGATGAAGAAACACGAGAATTTAGAAGGTTTTTACAATGTGGAACTGCGGGAGTAATATCTGGTAAATATAGTTCAGGTAATATCAGCGAGCCGGTTAAAATGGAGATTTAAAGTCTTTGGTTTTAGTAATGACCGAATTCCGAAAAAAAGTAGTCAGTTTTGAGCCGGCGTGTAAACGAAGTAGGTGTAGAACGAGGCGAAGATGGGAGGATTTATAATCTCCAGACAGAATATAGTCTCTGTAATTGTTAAATTAAATAAATAAAAAGTTATATCTAATTATTTAACACTCTGTTAAATAAGATATTATATTTATTCATAAAGACTAAAACGACAAGAAACTACCCGTCGTTACAGACTACTTCAACATTTACTAGACAAACGTTCAAAGCTCCCAATTAATTACAAAAGACTCATTTACATGACTGTGATTAGACCTATTTGGATGTACGGAGTTGAGCTTTGGGGCTTTACTAAACCATCCAATTCATCTCGTATCCCATCCTTACAATCCAAAATCCTTCGAAAAATCCTCAATGCTCTTAATTTGTGACCAATCAACTTATCCATAGAGACCTTAATGTTCCATATGTTTCTGATTTAGCCCAAACCCGATACCTATCCTTCCATAGTAAGCTCCATAACCACTCCAATCCACTAGTCTCCCAACCTGCTTCCTCCTCCATCCCTGATAATCCTCCGAGGCGTCTGAAAAGAAGATGGTCTAGAGACCTTTTAGTGGTAGATTTTCTTGAAGTGCTACTAGTGAGTAGTTCTTCACAAGTTATTTGCATGCCATTGAATTCACTGTCAACACATTTATTTGTTGTATATTATTTTGTACAGTTGTAAATATCAATAAATGAAAAAAAAAATATTTATTCATTAGTATTATATTGAAGATGAACTATGTTAACAGGATATGGTGTATTTTAAATATATGATGATTAAATATACAATGTTATTTAATGCAAAGTACATGTGAGTCTTATTACAATCCATTGATACATTTTTTAAAAGTATTTTAATACTATTTTTTTTCTACTCTAAAGTTCTATATTATCCTTTCCACAATGCCCCTATGCAGTACAGACTCTTCTTTCTTTCTGCTCTACCCGACTCTAACTATATTACTAATCTGACCTCTCTATCCTAGAGGCACTTAATTCCCTCTACTATTCTGAACCGTTCCAGCACAGAGGATTTTTTTTTTTTTTTTTTTTTTTTTTTTTTTTTTTTTTTTGTTTTTTTTCTAGCAACCCTTTCTACACCTCTGAAGGTCTATAGAAAAAAGTATTTAATTGCGATAGACATTTAAAAAACAAAAAAAAAACACTATTTATTGATATTTACAACTGTACAAAATATACAACAAGTAAATTTTGAGGAAATAATTATAATGACATGTAAATCACTTGTGAAGAACTACTCACTGGTAATAAAAGTTCTAAACTAGAAGCTCCCTTGGCCATCTTTTTAGACGCCTCGATGGGTTATCAGGTATCGAATGTAAAGCAAGTTGGGAAACTAATGGATTCGTGTGGAAGAGCAGCTTACTATAAAAGGATTGGTATCGGGTTTGGGCTAAATCAGCAACATACGGAGCATTAAGATCTCTTTATAGATGAGTTTCTTTGAGACAAAGTAAGGAGCATTAAGGATTGTTCGAAGGATCTTGGATTGTAAGGATTGGATACGAGAAGGATTGGATGGTTTAGTGGAACCGCAAATCTCAACATCGTATGTCCATATAGGTCTAATAACTGTCATGTAAATGAGTCTCTTGTAATTTATTGGAAGCTTTGAACGTTTGTCTGTGCGGCAGAGATTTGAAAAAAAACAAAACAAAACAAATAATAATAATTCATTGAGCAATAAACAGGTTATTTTTCCTTTTGTTAGTATTATGTCAACCTTAATTTTCTCTCTTAACTTTATTTTTCTTTCACCTTATTTCATATTCTTATTATATATATATATATATATATATATATATATATATATATAATATATATATATATATATATATATGTATATATATATGTATTAATTGTACCTTTTTATAAAAAATAAAAAGAAGGTATATATCAGAGTTTCCTCTATTTTTTTATCTTGTCATTGCCGTAATACTTTTTAGTCGCAAAAATTCAATGTTACTATTTATTCAAAAAATGTATTATTCAGTTGGCATTATTTTGTTATTACACTATTATAATTAAAAATTGTATTATTCAGCCATATATTTGTATATCATGATATATAACTATGTCAGATTTAATTATGTATTTTAATTTAGTTTTCTAATTGTTTAATTGAGTTTAATTAATTTTTGCTTTAATTTTATTATATCTAGTTTTTTAAATTTTTAAATTTAATTTTTAATTTTTAAATTTAGGTTCTTAAAAAAACCAGCAATGACAGGAAATAGAATTTAGCATATATAGAGAAAAATATATATAATAGATAAATCAATTATAATTAAGACAGTATTAAAAAAAATTGTTCATTTTACGAATTCTTATTAAAGAAAATAATCATTCTAAGATTTCTGGGTGCTATTTATTGCTTAAGGAATAATAATGTTACTAAAATGTTTCACGGTAAATGTTATTTACACGGTAGACGGAATGATATTTTTCTGGATATATTTATTATATAGGATGGCTGAAAGACGTTCCCATTTTCCGTTACCTTACATCAATATGTAAAGCTATAAAAAAACATATCAGTGTACTGAGATAACAAAAATAAAATAAAAATGAAAAGATAAAGATATCTTTGTTTTCAAATACAATACTTTCAACAACTTGATTTAATATATATATATATATATATATATATATATATATATATATATATAATATATATTTTTTTTTTTTTTTTTTTTTTTTTTTTTTATAATCTTCTGAACCAAGCAGTGATTTAAGTATTTGAAAAACTGCTCTGTTTTATATTTAGTGTTTTTCTTCCAGTAGTAACCCTGTTGGAAGGGATTTTTATTATTCTTGTACACACCCATAGTTTATGTATATAATGTACATACACTTTGTATGATCATTGTTTTGATTGTTATTTTGTATTGAAAGTTAGATATAAAGAATGATATAATAAAAGAAATAAAAAAAAAATGATATAAAATAAGGAATTAGAAGATATACAGAATTACCCAAAATTAAGCAACAAAGTTATTGTAACAACATAAATACCTCAATAATGTTTGTTAGAATATATATATATTCTATATGAGAATATATATCATATATGAGGTGGTGTATATTTTATTCTCCTGTGAAATTACTTGAACATAAAAATTAAACTATTATTTGAAATGTATGAAAATAACTGTCCGTTGCCCTGTGTTCCTTGTGTAGGTGTAGAAGACAGTCCATAAGTCTGATTTTATGTAGTTCGCATGTCTGAAATGAAGTGATAATAATTCTTCCATAGTATGTCGTGTTCCAAAGTGTCTGCCCACTTTGTTTGGGGTTACAGCTTGTTTTCGCGAACATGTGCTTAAGGTGTCCTTGGAGATGAGAGAATATAACATAGGAAGGGAAGGATCCTTGGGAAGCCCATTTTGCCCCTTGTCTGCCAAATCGTTTTCTGTTGCCTGAATGTCCTTTAAGACAATTATAAAATTTATTGCTATCGTCAGTTTGTAATTGTTGTGTATGTTTCGTATGTGTTTTATAACGGGATTGTGACCATTTCTGTCTGTCATCATTTGTAGAGTACAATGGCTATCTGTTATATTCTAATAGTTTTATATTCTTTCGTCCTCAAATGTTTAAGTAATTCTGAAGATTAGGGATGACGAATTGTTCATATATATAATTTTATTTGTAAATTTAGATTTTCAAGTAAATATATTCAATCGCTAAGAATTATCTCAAATTATTATTTATACAGTTAACAAGGATATCTGTTAATTTTAATTTCGTCTTCTTAACAAAAAATGTTTTTGTTTTTTTTTTACCTCTTTACCATTTCAC